>JAODXP020000033.1:28029101-28034101 GCA_027497455.2 Sardinella longiceps | reverse complement strand
CCCTCTCTCTCATCCCTCTATCTGTATCCCATCCTCCTCTCTGACCCCTCCTCTTTCTCTCTTCTCTTCCCCTTTTCTCTCTTCATCATTCCATCATCTCTCTCATCTCTCCCTCCGTTTCTCTTCCCTCTATCTGCTCTCTCTTTCCTATTGCTCCTCATCTATCCCTCCATCAGTCCTCCACTCCTCTCCTCACACTCCATCCCTCTCTCTCTTCATCCTCCTTTTCTTCTCTCTCTTTTCTCTTTTATTCCTCTTTCTCATCTCATGCACACACACACACACACACACACACACACACACACACACACACACACACACACACACACAAACACTCCACTGGCATGCATACACACTCCTCTTCTTCTCCTTGCTACTCCTCCCTTTCCTACCCTCTGTTTCTCTTCATGTACATGTATATCTATTCTCTCTATCCCTCTTTGTCATCCCTCTTTCTGTATCCCCTCCTCCTCTCTGACCCCTCCCTCTTTCTCTCTCTTCTCTTCATCATTCCACCATCTCTCTCATCTCTCTGATCCCTCTACCCCTCCCTCTTTCTCTCTTCTCTTCCCCTTTTCTCTCTTTCTTCATCATTCCACAATCTCTCATCTCTCCCTCCATTTCTCTTCCCTCTATCTGCTCTCTCTTTCCTCCTGCTCCTCTTCTATCCCTCTATTTCCTCATTCATCTTCCTCCTGTTCTCTCTCTCCCCCTCCTCTTCACTTGTTCTCTTCTCTTTCATCCTCTTTTCTGATCTTGCAATCTCCTCTCTTTCTCTGTTTACTCTTTCTATCCTTCTCTTCTCTCTGCTTCTCATCCCTCCATCTGTCCCTCTTCCCCCTATTCCACCCCTCCTATTTCATCCTCCTCTATCTTCATTCCTACTCCTCTCTCACTCATACTCACTCCCTTTCTTTTTTCTCCTCCCCTTCTGTGTTCCCTCCATACTCTCTCCTCCTCTTCTGTCTCTTTCCACCCTTCCTGCTCCCTTTTCTGTGGTTCATTCCTTTCTCCTCGTCCTTTCAACACACACACACACACACACACACACACACACACACACACACACACACACACACACACACACACACACACACACACACACACCACCGGCACAAAGGTTTGGGCGTCCACAGTGTCCCTGTGCCAGAAACCTGCAGGAACACCAGAGTCTCACACACTCCTGTTCAGATTCTTGTGTGATGCTGAGATGCTTCTAGAATCTCTGACCCCTCTGACACACTGTGATACTGAGATGCTATGAAAATACTTATAATTGAATTAGGTTTAAACAACAATGTGTACTATGGCTTTTTGTGTACATAAAATAAGATCTGTATTTCTGTGACAAGCGTGCCATGTTCATATACTTGTATGATGTGTGTGATACTGAGATGCCATGAAAATACTGTATATTTGAATTTTGTTCATACATACAGCAATGCTTTTGATAATAGTTGCCTAATTGTTTCTCTTTTGTCATTTATTCTTTTAGATTTGTTTTTTTTTCCTGACTTATAACATGTAAATAAAATATTATCTGTATTCATGTAATATAAGTGTCATCATTTGTTTGTATGTCTTCAAATGAGTTGTCCATGCCACATAGTCAAGGCTGTGTGCTCAGTCCATTGCTCTTCCCCCTGCTGCTCACACATGAGTGTAAAAGTGGCCAATCCAGCCCAAAGCAGCTCATCCCATTTGCAGATGAGGCCACAGTAGTGGGTCTCATCAGTACTGATGATGAAACCTCATCCAGAGGGGAGGGGAAACAGCTGCTGGCCTGCTGTGCAGATAACAACCTCTCTCTTAATGGCCACAAGACTAAAGAGGTCATTGTGGACTTCAGAGCTCAAAGACTCAACACTCCCCACTGCACACCAATGGCTGCCCGCTGGAGAGGGTCAGCAGCACAACATTCCTCCTTGGTGTCCACATCTCTCTCTTCAGGCATTCAGGTGTGTTAGTGAAAGGTGTTTATCTCAGGTGGAGATGGAAAGCTGCTCCTTTTAGGACATTTATTAACCCCTGAATTCCTCACAATGACATTTAGAGCTTCTACTCCTCTGCCTCATTCAGTATTTGCCAAACTCATTTCCTCAGCTGTGACAACAACACAGTCTTTCCCTCTTGGACAGGAGAGCAGACAGAGCACTCGTTACATCACCTACCAACAATCCCAAGAGCCAAACTCTATTGCACTCGATTCCAATCTGGCCATATTGCACATCTGAGGCGCTTTCAGTAAAAGTGTTGGTAAAGGTGCAGGGAGCGATGTGTGGTGGGTGTAGCATCTGCACCTCTCCCATGTCTGGATGCTTGTGTGGGCAGAGGATGGGGAACAGTGGTGTGTGTGTGTGTGTGTGAGAGAGAGAGAGAGAGCATCTCCATTCCCCTGCCATGTCTTCTGAGGGGGCAGATAGTTTATCAGCAGCAGTGGGTCTAACAATGGGCAGCTGCTTCTAGTGTCCCTCAGCTCTCCCTGCTCATCACCTCTCTCCTCTCAGTGTGGGGAGAAATCTCACAGCACTCAGATTCTCAAGCCTAGAAATGATCCACCTGATAAGCTCCTCTCACTGTCTAAACAGGTTATAAATATGTGATTCTGATACACACTAATGACTGTATAGCCTAATGTGTTATAACAACTAAATACGCTGGTGGTGCTTAGTGACATCCTTCCACAATGCTGAGGAAGTAGACAACTATTGAAACAATACTGGTAATAATGAATGATAATATAAGTTGTGACTGGGGAGGAAATAGTTAAAGGAGATGAATTGTTTTGATTTGATTGTATGTGACTGAACAGGTCTGACTAGTTCTCTACAGGGAGTGTCTGAGCTTCAAGGAAATGGATGCCAGCACGACACGCAAATGAAGTCTGTGAGTTGCTTTATCAAATATAACTTGTGTTGTGTTATGTTATTATTATGAATATTTCTCTGTCTGTTTAGGGGTACAATTTTTGTATTTCAGTGCCCTATTTGAGGAACAAATAACCTTTTAACATAAGAGACAAATTGTGAATTGAACAACACTTTCACTTCAGAATGAGTGTGAAGTTTCAGAAAAAAACAGAAGACTGCACAGAAGTTCATACATATGTGTAAGCAGGCTATAGAAGTTTATTATGATTGTTGTCCTCTAAGCTCCTCTCTGTGTCTGAAAAGGTTAAGATCTGATTCTGTGTCACCCACTAATAGATACTGTGTCATAATAATTGGTTGTAGTTAAGTTGTGGAAAATGTTTGTGCACGGAAGCACAAAGAGAAATGTGTAATTTTTTGCAAGGGAGATTCAAGCCAATCATAGCAAAGTTTACAGTCATGGAGGTGGTTCCATGCTGGAGCAGCAGAAAGCAGTGAGGCGATAGCAACTGATCAGCAGCCTTGCTCTCGTGATTTCTTAAAGTGATATGCCACCATTTGTGGAAATACGGTGTTTAACGCTGAGATAAGTAAATTTACCAAGGCCTTTGAGACTTATAGAGATAGTAAATCATCCAATAAATAAATTCACATTTGCCAGTGACTATGTTTTTTGCAGATCTGACAAGAAACTAGAATTCAAGCAGCTCAATGGGCAACTTCAGTCAATTAATTTCAACAACAGCTCTATTAAGCTACTCAATACGAGACTAGTCAATACTGAAGACGCAAGGAAGGTTTCCTTGAACAGAGAATTAGCCCTGACAGTTAACCCATTGGGACAGATTAGTTTTCAGCATCTAAACATGCTCCAAATATCATCCCAAATGCTTTGCAACATCATCAGACACAGCCTACAACACACCACTGTAGTGTGTATGAATGCAAATGACCAACAAAGTGGTTAAAACTGTGTTTTATGCAATGTTTACAAAACCATAGCACATGCATAACACACAGTTTAATTACTTTAACTACTTCCTGTCATGTGTAGCCATACAGACTAGTTCTGTGTTGTAAGGTGTCTGTTGCTGTTTCATAGTTTTGGTGGTTATACGGAGTGTGTTAAGATGTTAGAAATACAGTTCAAAATTCTGCCCCCATGACTTAGTTGTTAGTGCTTTAATATTCTCTTATTCTCTGTTCAAAGAAACCTGTATATGGTTGGACCAAAATGTCTTGTGTCTTCAGTATTGGCTAGTCTCGAGTAGCTTGAGCAATAGAGCTCTTGTTGAAATTGACTGAACTTGCCCTTCAGTGCTTACAGGCTGGTCAGTTATGTAACCTTTGCCTAATTTTAAGAGCCTACTGTATGGCAAATTCTCATAAGTAGCCCAATGACCAAAGTCAGGGAGAGCTACAGCTAATTTGCTTTTAACTGTTTCAGTATTTGTCACATTAAATTGAACAACAGCAACCTGTAGGGCTGGTTGCTCATATCAGAGTGTCTGTAGCTCCGTAATGAACAGATCAGATGGAATATAGATACTCCACATCTGTTCAGTGTTCTTAAGTAGTACAGTGACTTGGGCCTAAAGCTAGTTATAGGCTATCTTGCTCATGACCCTAATTGTTAGATTATTTTCTAAAGTAAACTGGGGAGCTGGTTACCCATAAAGGCTGTTTCTCAATATACAGTACATTAATGGACTTCCTTACTTGTGAGTTCAAACTTGGGAAATCGAGAATGAGAGTACAAACTTCCAAGAATGCGAGGACGCAGTGCGCTGAACCTGCAGTTTGAGACGTTGGGTACTTGTTGCTGTCTACGCTTGCCCCAAAACACACAGGCAGGTTGGTGGATGACAAGCTAACAGTGGTACAAACATCGCATTTCACCACAGACACACTTTTTGGTTACAAAACCCATATGTACAGACTGAAATTAAACAATGTCCCGCCTGATATTCATTAGTCATAAGCCCCAAATGTATTAGTTTAAAGACAGAAATGGTAATTCCTTGCATTAAGCTCCACCATTCTTGTATCTCAGAACGGAGCGCCTAAATGCATTATGGGGCATAATGGTCCTGAAGTTTTCAGAAGTCAACATCCAATGCATCCTCAAAA
>JAODXP020000033.1:28021601-28024101 GCA_027497455.2 Sardinella longiceps | reverse complement strand
GAGTTGTCTCCTGCTCACTGTTCAGCTCTGGCCCACATGCTTCTGATGTCTGAAGAGGAGCTGGATGAGTTTGACGTGAAGAAATACAATACATCAGATGAGGGACGCAGGAGACTGATCCCAGCTGCGAGGGGTTGCAGAAGAGCAATGTCAGTTTCAGATGGAAACATTTCTAATAAATAATCCATTAATTACTAACTTTTATTTTATTAATTAATAACTTTTGTTTCCATCTGTCACCCCCATATTTCTTTTTTCATGTTATTTTCTGCAGACTTGCTGATTGCAAACTCACAGATAATTCATGTGGAATTGTGGCTACAGTTCTACAATCCTCAAACGCCATGTTAGAGCTGGACCTGAGTAAGAATGGACTGAGAGATTCTGGAGTTCAGCTACTCTCAAAGGGATTATCTAGTCCCCACTGCAAACTGCAGACATTAAGGTGGGTGGTAGTTATGGTAACAGAAGGAGGTCTGCACTGAACTAATCAGCTCATTTTCTTTGTTACAGCTTGCATACTGACATCTTGCTATTCTTATTGGTAACACTTTATTTGAAGGTCCCATTCACAAGCATGACATGACACTGTCATATCTATGACATTATCATATCATGAACCTGTCATAAATATTATTAACATGTCATAAATGTTTATGACCACTGTCATGAAGTTTCAATTACACCTTGTCATGACAACTTGACATTGTCTGGGTTGTCTTCATTATGGCATCTTGACATAACCAAAGTGACAGGTTCATGACATGATAGTGTCATGTCATGCTTATGAAGGTACCTTCAAATAAAGTGTTACCTTCTTATTTTAATCTTATCATCTTTTGAACATGTATTTTTGAATTTAAAATGTTGAAGTACTGGTAAGACAGTCTTGGAACAATTTATTTCTTTTTTGAATTTATGTATTTTGAGTGTATCTGTTTCTTACCACTGAGTGACTGCAGTGAGCATAGACTGCAATAAGATTTCAATGACAGATTTGCTTTTTAAAGCTACCGGCATGAACAGGCCATTGCTTGAGGAAAATGTTTTGCACTACCATGGTTCATCAATGTCTCAGAGATTAGGAGACAAATATATTACAAATTTACATGTCCCTTTTAGTTGGTGTTTTGTAGGATGACTAAAACTCTGAAATCTATTATTCTAATTAAAATGCTGGAGATGTGTATGTTTGCACATGTGGTATGTTGTGTGTAATAAAACTGCTTGTGAAATGCTTGTCATTTTTACAAGAGTTTAAAGGATAGCTCCGGAGGTAATTCAAGCATAGCCCTGTTAAACGAGCCTGCTAAATGCACTAGTTAGCGAGTGGAACAAAATAATTTGGAACAGCATAGGCTGAACGCAGAAGTGAACAAGCACTTTACACAGAATCAATGGAAAATGAATGAAAATGAATTCACTCCGGAGCTGTCCTTTAAGCTCAAGCCAGGAGATAGTTTTATAAGCCAAAATAGGCCACCATCTGGTAAATTCTGGCTGAGGTAGAATTATTTGCATCATGTAATTGGGTCATTTCATGTCAATTCACCCAAATTCTGGAAAATTCCCCGCTTGACCATCTCAGAATTTACGGAAAAAAATCTACTAAAAAGATACCATTTTTAATAGTAATAATCCAAAATATTAGGTTCATAACCTCAATAGTTTTTTAATAAGAAATATTTCATTTGGAATGCATTTCGGGCATTTTTTGGCATCATAATCTAAAGGCTGTTTTTAAACAGCAATATCTGGAAAACTATCTCACCTATAGCCTTCAAATTTTCTACTGTCAATATATGGTAGTTACAGCCTCCAGACATGGAATATCAGGATTGTAGCTCAAGCATAACTTAGGACACAGGCGCTCAAACTTCTACCAAAGTATGGCTTGGCAAAATGAGATGGTAACTTTGAAGAGTTGTCAAGGCCCCAGTTTTGGACATAGAAGACTTATATTTTACAGAAAGTATATCTGGCAACAGCTCAAACACTCTACAAAACATGGTCACTCGAAGATGAATGGATCCACAGGTATTATGCCTCAAATATGGGGAAAAACACATTTGTGCCCAAATCCAGAGCCATATTCCAAAAAACTGAGTTAATGGATCCGGTCCATTTTTTTGTTTTTGAAAGATCAAATTATTGTTAAACTTATATAAAAAAATTGGGAGGGTGTTTTGCCCCATTTTGTCACAATTCATTTTCAAACATGGGCTATATGTGGGTGGGTGATTGTTTTTTCCTCTTGATTCCTAGGGGTGCGTCCACCCAATTTTAGAGCCATATTCCAAGAAACTGAATTAATGGATCAGGTCCAATTGTTTGTTTTTGAAAGACAAAATTATTGTTAAACTTATATAAAAAAAATTGGGAAGGTGTTTTGCCCCATTTCGTCACAATTCATTTTCAAACATGGGCTATATGTGGGTGGGCAATTGTTTTTTTCCTCTTGATTCTTAGGGTGTGTGAAATCAACAAATGCATTCCGCCT
>JAODXP020000033.1:27990389-28021501 GCA_027497455.2 Sardinella longiceps | reverse complement strand
TAAAGAGTGATAATTTATTTGTCCCTACAATCCCTGTTTTCAGGGTTCCTGGACACTCCAATGCCTGAGGAGGGGAAAAAAAAGTTTGAACTGAAAGTGTGAATAAGTCCTGAAGTTGATGTCAGAGTGCAGTGCTCATGCAGTCAGTTGAGCTAGGCATTGTTACATTCACTCTGACAAATTCACCTTCAGCCATCTTGTGTCATTGCTCATGGATCTTTCTTTCTTTCTTTCTTTCTTTCTTTCTTTCTTCCGTTCTTTCTTTCTTTCTTTCTTTCGTTGGGGTGCAGATGTTGGGTTGTCCATGCGTGTAGCTAGTGCTGTATGCGTCCCATTCAAATTGAGCACTGAACTGATGCACTGGCCGCTGTTTACACTCACTGTACCCATAGCAACCACTGGCGCACAGCCTGGACACTCCCGGAGATCAGCTATTCATTTTTATGAAAGAACCGTTCCGAACTGGGTTCTATTCACTATTTCGGCCAATGACAGAATCATCCCCAACATGGGCTCTGATCACTGCTTATGACAACCATTCCGAACTTGGTTCAATTTACTATTCATTTTGAACCATTCAGAACATAACCTTTTCTAACTGGGCGCTATTCAATTTACAACAGAACCATTCTCAACTTGGTGGTCCTGAACCAATGTTATTTGGATTCTATTCCCAATGAGTTCTGTTCACATTTCATAACGGTTCCATTCACATAACAGAAATACAAAATATACAGAAATATAATACAATAATCCGGCTGGATTCTGTTTACTATGTATGACAGAAATATTCCCTACTCAAGTCGGGTTCTATTCATATTTGTGACAGAATCATCCCTAACTGTAGCAGTAACTGTTTCACTTGTCATACCTCTTCTCCATCAAAGTGTCTCTGTTCAAAACAGGAGAAAAAAAAAAACCATCCCAGGAGTGGAGGAGTGCTTCAGTGAGTGACAGATGAATGGACAAGAAGAAAGGAGAGATGGAGAGAATGAATGTGTATGAGAGTAAATATATGAATGAATGAAAGAATAAGGAGAACATGAGTGTGATATTGAGTTAGTGAACAAGTGAATAAATAAATGCTTAAATTAATAAATAACTAAAGTGTGTAAGATGTGGATGTGTAAGTTATCCTGCTTACACTATAGGCCTACCGAGACTGAGAACAGAGAACAACCCGCCCGCACAAAACACAGGTGGAGAGAGTGAATGAACGAGTGAATGAATGAATGAATGAGTGAATGAATGAATGAATGAATATACTCACCTAACACGAAAGACATGGGTATGAGGCTGGCATAGTGGTTACAGTAGATGGACAGCTTCTCAAAGGAGCGCCTCTGGTCATCCCTTAGGAAAAAACTATAAGGGACAAAAACAAAATAAATATTGAGAAATATATTAGTATTATAGTATAGTATAATTTTCCTAATTAGCAAGTTTCTCACATTAATAAGCTGGGCCTAAATAAACCTCAGTTAGCCTACTTAATCAAAAGAACCAAATGAACAAATCTTGGGCAATTTCAGTCAGTTTTTGTCAGTTCCAAACAAATGCCCCCCAAAATATCATGCATACAGTAATTTTATTTGCGTTATGGACATGATGAGAAAATTTGGCGATATGCAGTTTTTGCATCATGGATGCTGTAGCTTTACGCACGCGCTGATAAGCGTGCCAAATGGGTAAACTCGGGCAGCAGAGGTCTTACCGGTATGTGATGCTGATGGCTGTGTACATAGCGAAGAAAGCGAGGAACTCCTTGTAGAGAACTTTGTAAATGCTTCCTTTCCACGCCAGCAGAAGTTTGGAGAACCCGCAGAAACGCGCGTTTGCCACGCGCGCGGTGTACGTGACCGTCATGACTGAAGCTCCAAAACAGTCTCCAAAGCACTTCTCCCGTCGCCTCCGTCTCTACCCGCTACCGGGACCGGTTGGCAGCCCCCTTTGCCCCTGTGGAAACAACGATTCAACAATAACAACTCTCGCCCTAGTGTTCAGTCCGCGTGCGTAACGGAAATCAAGTGTGAAACATCACCGGCGTGACTGCTGGGCGTGCGCACGGTGGCACGTGAGCAGAGGAACTCTCTCTGTCTCTGTCCCATCATCGCCTGTCCCGGAGACGGCAGGTCATATGGAATAAGGCAGTTTTTGCAGGAAATAAGGCAATTAAATAAGTAACTAGTCAGCCCATCAGCAGGCTATGTAGCCTATGACATTAAGCAGTCAGCATCACATTTAGGGACGGCTTTAGCCATTTTGCCGCAAGAGTTTGGCTTCACTTTTTCTAGAAAGACCAGTAAATAAATAAATTGTAGACAGTTATTTATATGGGCTAGTAGTAGTAGTGCAAACATGCCTTACCTCATGCGTAACGGCGTTGTAGGAATCTTGGCTGATTTGGGATGAATTTACATTACAGTACTGAGGAGGTGCAGAGTTGCTTTGCCTCTCTCTCTCTCTCTCTCTCTCTCTCTCTCTCTCTCTCTCTCTCTCTCTAATTGTGGCGGTGTTTGCTGACCCGCGTCCGTTGGTTTGCCTCAGCTGAACCGTAGTGGTCGCCCTGTGCTGGTCGAAGTTGTTGCGCGCAGTGAGAGAGAGAGAGGGACGGCCGGGACTGGATGGGATGAGACGGGGGCCTGTATGGCTAACGCCCGCAGGGAGAGTCAGAGCTGGGCCCTCGTTAGCGCAGCATCCCGCTGCTAGAGGCGGACGCGCAACAGTGCGCTTCAGATCGCTGATGGATCACGGCCGACAGCCCGGTGCTAGGCTGTGCGGTACAGTACAGTAGGCTGGGCTGCAGCTTGGGTTAAGTAACGACAAAGAGTGTGTGTGTGTGTGTGTGTGTGTGTGTGTGTGTGTGTGTGTGAGAGAGAGAGAGAGAGAGAGAGAGAGAGAGAGAGAGAGAGAGAGAGAGAGAGAGAGACTAGTTGTCATCAGTGATAGTGAAAAAAATAAATAAATAACAGGACAACGTGAACTATAGCCTACGCTCTGAAGCCTGCATCATCCAAAAACTAAACGCTCGCTGAATGGTAAACTTGTTGCGCAATAGCAGTTAAAGGGGAAATCCTGTCAAATTTCAACAAGAGCTCTATTGCTCAAGCTACTAGAGATTAGCAAATACTGAAGACGCAAGACATTTTAGTCCAACCATATAGGTTTCCTTGAACAGAGAGTAAGCCCTGACAGTTCACCCAATGGGGCAAGTTTTCAAAACAGTTTTCAGCATCAAATCATGCACCAAATGTCACCCCAAAAGCTATGTAACATCATCAGACACATTACAACACACCTCTGTAGTGTTTATGACTACAAATGTCTAACAAAGTGCTTAAAATTGTGTTTTTATGCAGTGTTTACAAAACCGTTTTGTAAACAAACAATATTGGGCTGCTTGCAAAAGCTCACAGTTTTAACCACTTTCCCAGCCATTTGTTGCCATACACAATACAGTTCTGTGTTGTAATGTGTCTGATGATGTTGCATAACTTTTGGGGTGATATTTGGAGCATGTTTAAATGCTGTAAACACAGTTTTGAAAACTTGCCCCATTGGGTTAACGGTCAGGGCTTATTCTCTGTTCAAGGAAACCTATATGGTTAGACCAAAATGTCTTGCGTCTTCAGTATTGGCTAATCTCAAGTAGCTTGAGCAATAGAGCTCTTGTTGAAAATTGACAGGATTTCCCCTTTAATTCCCTCACCCCTGCGGGCATCATGGTCTGCCCTGGCCGCGATATAAGCCTCTCGTCCGGGCCCTGCAGCATGAAACTCCGCGGGGAGTCTTGTTTATCCAGGTTGAGGGCCACGGATGAAAGGTGCTCGCCGGTGACCCCTGTCACCTTGCATAATACCTGACTGCGGTTTGACCCCCAAAACAGAAAGCACTGGACAGGACCTGCTTGAGCCGTGCTACTCCACTCGAAGTCATTGAAGGCTAATTGCCCTATTTTGTAACCATTTAACGAGGAAAGTGCCAATTACGTGATTTGTTTAGAGCGAGGTCTCTGACTTTCTGCCTTCCCGTTTGGTTAGCTGTCCTAATGTGTTTACACCATTAAAAAAAAAGAAAAGAAAGAAAAAAAAAGTTGACCCTAAGTTAACCTATGTGCAATCAAGTAGGATAGACCTCAAATACTGTCTGAGAAACAAAGTACTGTTTGAGAAGTCAGTAACTGATGCAATAGTGTTTTTATTTTTATGTTTTTTTTTTTTTATACATTTATGGCCTGATTTCCTATAACATAATGGCCATGTCTAATAAAAAGAGGAAAAAGAACTAAACAGCAAAGGCATTTAAAACAGAACGAGAGAGAGAGAGAGAGAGAGAGAGAGAGAGAGAGAGAGAGAGAGAGAGAGAGAGAGAGAGAGAGAAATGGCTTCTACAGGTTGTGCCTTCATGTATTGACACCATTACCCAAAATGCATTGCTATAGAACACTCAGAAAAGTAAACAAAGAAGCGCAAGGTGTCACTTTCCCAACATCTGGAAAGTAAACATGGGTTTGGTATGCTCCAAATGAATCATCTTTGGACAAGATGAAAAGAACACAAGGGAAAAAAAATGAATCTATGGCAAAGATGATGATGGAAGAAACCAGGTGTGCCAAGGTTCCAACAGGTGATGTACTTAAGCTCTTCCCATCCGTCCTCTAAAACCCTCACCTGGTTAAAGCAAAATCTTCAGATCAACAGTTTTTTCAGCAACAATGCTATGGGGACTTATTTCATTGTAGACGTGTGACGTGATGACGTTCAACAGGAAATAGAAATGCCTCCTTCCCTAAGAGACATCCATCACATTCAACATGTCTGGTTGAGCTACTGATTTATCTGGTTGCTGCATCCTCACCGGCACAACAAACTCCCAACAAAAACAATAGTTGGGCTAATGTTGGGCTAGTTGTCTTTGACTGTTGAATGGAATTGTTGGAATTGTGTGAATCCGATATGTCTAAAGTCAGTTTTTTCAATTTCCTCCTTGCACATAAACCAATTTTAATACGGCTTGCGTACTTCCCGTTACACTGGCTGTATAATGTGTCTATGATTAACAATATGACAGACAACTCGAGTTTGAGTTGCTTTCACTTTTATTGTGTCTGAAACCGGAACACCTTTGTGATCATTCTAAAAACTGCAACCAACCACTCCCAACCTTAGAATGTTGGAGCTCGTTGGGACGGTGTTTGATGGGACAGTGTGTGTGTGTGGAAGTAGCTACAAGGCCAGACATCACTGGTCTGGATGCTGGAGAGCTGAGATCAGGTGTGTGTTTCCCAAAACCTATAGTAATTAATCATCAGTGAGCAACTTGGTTAGCAATGGAAAATCGTAGCCTACTGACTGCAACCAACAGGTACACAGTAGTTAACAACTACGGTTTTGGGAAAAGCAGCCCAGATTTATTTGGTCGTATTTCTCATTCACTCCTGCACTGTTCATCATAACTCAAGATTTAATAGGAATCTATGCGTTTGCTTTAAAATCCTGCATCCACAAAGACAGGGCCCTGAACCCACAAACAAGTGGTACTTAATAGGCATTAAAATAAACCAATCATGAAAGGCCAATTAAGTATTTGAGGATTCAGGACTTTGTAATTAGGGGGTGTCAACGGGATTCAGTCAATGGGGTTTCAATGCGCTGAAGCAACTTCACCTCAGAGAGTAACACGAGACTCGAAGGAACCATTAATTTAAGCCAGATTTCATACGACATTTCAAAGCAATTTTCAATCTATTTATTTTATTTTTATGATCATTAAATATAATTACACAAAAAGAAAAGAAAAATAAAGAAAAACAGAAAAAAAATCACATAAGAATCCTCCAGAAAGCATTATTTAAGGGGCACTTATATTCAAGCTGAAAGGACATGCTATGGGCCTGTACACCAGCGCATGGCCTACTGTAGATGCAACGGCATTATATTACTCAACTGTACGTGTGGTGATGCTCGTCTTGTCTGTGTGGCAGGCGTTTAAGAATACGGAGGGAATTATGGGTAATGGACTAGCCTTGATGGTGGTGGTGGTGGTGACAAGGGTGATTCCGGGTGTCACTGTTGCCATGGCTACGTGAGTGAGATGAGGGCCCGAGTGGAAGTAACAATCTGAGGTTTACAGTGACAACATTGGGCAGGGGTCACTGGTGAGGAGTCAGAGTTCACTGACAGTGGGTTAAGGGCTGTGTGTGTGTGACTGTATGTGTCTATGTGTGTGTGTAGGTAGTGTTTTGGTGTATGTATATGTGTGTTTGTTGCTGGGGGAAAGGGGGTGAATAAATACCCAGCGGAATGGTCTCCCATCGGACAAAGAGGCCCGAAAATAGAACAGGATCAGTGATCAAAAGGAACCCTGCCCCTCTGACACATATTTTAAAAGTCACCAATCACAACGGCCCACCACCTACAATATAAGGGCTCTTGCTATTGGTTGATGGGGGTAGGACTAAGCTCTCCATTGGTTGAGAGTGTAACTATGAGGTGGGACCCGAGATCTCCATTGCCCTGTCTGCATTCTGATATTCCGTCATTGCCATAGATACCAGTTACATTCTCCTTGTTTACACCTATAGAGGCACAACACAGGAGGCCAATATAAACAGCCAAACAAAAACAAAAACAAAAACAAAACAACAAACCAATCAAAAAAGCTTCTGAGAGAAACAAGTCTTTCTGGTCTTTTTTTTTTTTTTTTTTTTTGACATGAATGTATATGCATGTAACACAATCTTCAAGTCTTCCCATGGACAAAAATATGTCTCTACACACACAAAGAGAGGAGAGCGAGACAGAGAGAGAGAGAGAGAGAGAGAGAGAGAGAGAGAGAGAGAAATAAAAAGTTAAATAGACTAATGGTCCTGTGGTGGTTGGATGCGTGTGGTGTACACCAGCCGTGGGAGAAACGAGACCAGAGAGGAGAGAGAGAGAGAGAGAGAGAGAGAGAGAGAGAGAGAGAGAGAGAGAGAGAGAGAGAGAGAGAGAGAGAGAGAGAGAGAGAGAGAGAGAGAGAGAGAGAGAGAGAGAGAGAGTATAGTCCTGTGTGGTTGTGGTGGTTGGACTTATGGTCATCAATGTGCTCCGATATGCTGTACTGGACCAGTGACATCACAATTGGTGACAACAAAGACCTGACAGGAGCAAAGAGATCTGATTGGAGCAGAGAGATCTGACAGGAGCAGGAGATCTGATCTGATTGGTTGGTTGATTGGTGTTCCTCAAGGCTGGAGTTGCTGAACGCTGTGCTGGGATTGGCTGACTGGCTTGCTGGCTGGCTGTCGGACTGAGAGCAGGAGGAGGTCCCACAAAGAGGCGGCAAGGGGTCAAAAGGTTAAAGGTCGGAGGTCAGTGAAGGTCGAACGAGTTGAAGGGCAGAGGAGATAAAAGGGTGGAAGAGGGAGGAGAGGAGAGGGTCACTTTTTAGGGGGATTGTAGGGATCCAGGAGTTGCTTGGAGAAGGTGTTGACTTTGTCTGCCCCTCGAACCTCGTGGGGTAAAAGAGGCAATTTGACTATGTGGAAGTCCTCATACAAGTCCTCCATCTGAGAGAGAGAGCGAGAGAGAGAGAGAGAGAGAGAGAGAGAGAGAGAGAGAGAGAGAGAGAGAGAGAGAGAGAGAGAGAGAGAGAGAGAGAGAGAGAAAGAGAGAGAGAGAACATTTGATGAATACACTTGAGATCTTGTGGTGGACTAACCTGATCATAATCAGCCCCTCGGTCTACGCTCGTTTTTGGATTCCAGCCAATGACCTTGTTTGCATCATGCCTGAGCCAATCAGTGAACTTTAAGAATACAGCGTGATAATATAGGCCAGTGGTCCCCAACCCCCGGGCCGCGGCCCAGTACCGGGCCTCAGGAATTTCCTAACCGGGCCGTGACGAGAGAGAGAGAGAGAGAGAAAAAAAAAAAGAATTTCCTAACAGGGCTGTGACGACAAAAAAATATGCAAACTCAATGTACTTCGTATAGCCTACTGCTTTTAGATAGTAAGCATGCATGTTTGCATTTGACAACGTCTTTTTCGGATGTCTGATTGTCCCGCCTTCAACACATTTGTTGGTTGCGTTGATCAACCCTCTCTGCTTCAGCGCAGCCTCTGGTCACTTCACTTGAGCAGTCCTTGACGAACGGTAGTGTCAAGGTTAGCAAAACTGCTAACTGAATGAGCAAAAAACTAACGTCTCTAGAGAATTATTTGGAAGGGCAAGGGGGGAAGGACCCATTGATAATGTTAGTAAGCCAGATAATGCAAAGAAAAAATCGAAAATATAACGAGTCCTATCTAAAATATGTATTCATTGAGACCGGTGACTCGCATGCACCATGTTCTTTATGTGTGGTACTTATGTGGCGACGGTCTTTAAATTGGCAGATAAAGTTGCTGGATTTAAAGCAAGCTTGATTTGTTGGGAAGACGAGTGGACAGGAGGGTATTTAATATGTTACTGGGGATTTTAGGAGTGGCTGAGGCTGAGGCAGGGCCCCCTTTCTCGCAGCTGGTGCGCGATCATCTAGTTTCAGATGAGTTTGAATATTACTTCCCATCCTCCAAAGATCCACGCAAACGAATGAGAGGGTCCGCAACCCACTCGAAATTCGAGTCACTTGTCAGCGCAGGTGGAAGATCAATTGATCGAAATAACAAATGACGGTGGTCTTAAAAGTAAATTTGAGCAAACCTTTTGGACAAAACCAAAGCGGAATATCCCGAGATAACCGCGGAAGCGCTAAGTTGCTACCATTTCTCACATAGGCCTACCTACGTTTTCGGCAATGGTTGCAACTAAGACAAAATTGCACAATCGACAGGACGTTTCAAACGCACTAAGAGCGTCAATATCTTCCATCACCCTGAGTTGGAGACGCCTTGTTGCGGGGAAACAAGCATAGGGCTCTCACTGATTATGTGGCTTCATTAGTAATGCACTTTCAGTTCACTTGTCTACATACTGTATTTTGTTGAGCATGTTTAGGTGTCCTTGATATATAGCTTCAAAACATTCAGTTCAATAGTTCAATACATTCATGTTTGGTTGTTCAAATTTAACTTCCTCAAGCTTACTGTTAAGTACTGTTCAATGTTCATGAATAACTGGAGTTAGTTATTTTCAACAACAACATGTGAATTGAACATTACATTTATGTGAATTGAACATTACATATATGTGAATTGAATATTACGATTGAACACCCCCCGGTCCTTGAAAAAAATTTGGGAAGCAAACCGGTCCATGGTGCAAAAAAGGTTGGAGACCCCTGATATAGGCTATCCGTCAGGGGCTGATCCAACCGTTTTGAATTTAAACATCTCCAGCAAGAAATCGCTTCTCAATGGCCGAGATCTCGTTTCTTACGAAGAGAAGCACAGACCGAGGGGCTGGTTATGACCTGGCTAGTGGTGGTTCAGAAACATAAATATTCACACACACACACACACACACACACACACACACACACACACACACACACACACACACACACACACAAGACACACACACACACACACCTGGTCCAGGTACTTGGACTGAATCTTGTGCCGAGCCTCGCACATCTTGCAGGGTCGCTCGGTGTCGGGGAAGACGAGCTGGTTGACGATGATGTTGTGTGTGTCGATGCGGCACTTGGCCAGCTCCTGGATTAACCGCTCTGTTTCGTACAGCGAGAGGAACTCGGCGATACACACACAGATGAACGTTGTCTGCTCCTGCATGTGGAAATGGACAGATGTACACAGTACAAGTTAGGGCATATTCTCCAACATAGAAAATGCTACCGAAACAAAACTAGTAAGGGAGAGACTGTACATGCAAGATCACACAAATATACCAGACACACACAAATACAAAGTGTGCTGTCGGATCATAAATTACTGCCCTTCACATAAACAGTATGTGCGCGTTAACACACACACACACACAAAGTGGGCTCTTGGATTGCACATTCGTACACTACAAACACAAACACTTGAATTACTGCTCTTTACACACACACACACACACACACACACACCCACACACCCATAGACACACACACACACGCGCACACACACACACACACACACACACACACACTAACCGGATCTTTGAACTGTTCGCTGACAGAGCGGATGACAGGGAGAGTCTCCTCCAGTTTAGAGGCCAGCTGGTCTGCATTCATATCACCCAAACCCAGCATATTACACATCTTCAGAGAGAGAGAGAGAGAGAGAGAGAGAGAGAGAGAGAGAGAGAGAGAGAGAGAGAGAGAGAGAGAGAGAGAGAGAGAGAGAGAGTTAATATCACCCAAACCCAGCATATTACACATCTACAGAGAGGAAAAAAATAAAAGAGAGAAGAAAGTCAGTATGCTTGTAACTGAGCCACAGGTACAGTATATACTGTAGGTAGAAGGCGTGCTGTTGTGGTTAAAGGAAAATACCAGAGTGAATTCAAGCATAGCCCTGTTGAAAGAGCTTGCTAAATGCGCTAGTTAGCAAGTGGAACAAAATAATTTGGTACAGCACAGACCAAACGCGAACGCAGAAGCGAACAGGCACTTTACACTGAATCAATGGGACCTGACTGTTGGAAACCGAAAGTAAGATCTGAGGTTAAATTGACTCAATGTAAAGTGTTTCGTGTTCGTGTTAGGTCTATGCTGTTCGAAATTCTTTCATTTCATGCGAAATATATTGCTGTTAGAAGGCTTGCGCAGCAGGGCTATGCTTAAACTTACTCCGGACTTATACTTTAAGTGTTGATCCCGGAGGGGCAACAGGTTTTGACCGCTTTCCACGTACGGTGCGTGGCAGGCAGAATTTTCTCATCATTTCATGTTGATATAAATTGATTAATGTAGTAGGAAGGGACTACAGAGAGAACTACATTTCCCATCAGGCAGCTGGGTGTCTGGTTACCTGGGAGATGAAAGGGCTGATCTGGTTCTTGATCTGCATGAGGCGGCCGAGGCCCCTCTCCACGATGGTGGGGAAGTTGAGCAGGCGAAGCGTGTGGCCTGTAGGGGCCGTGTCAAAGACCACCACCGAGAAATTCATCCCCTTCACTAACCTGAGGGGGGGAGAGAGAGAGAGAGAGAGAGAGAGAGAGAGAGTGTTAACAGATTTTCAACCCATTCATATGTTATTATTACCTCCGGTTATATTTTCTGTTACATTGGTTTGTCTGTTTGTCGGCAGGATAACTCGAAAAGTACTGCACGGATTTGGATGAAATGTACAATTGGGACAGACAAGAACTGACTCGATTTTGGTGTCGATCGGTGATCCAGAACATGATCTGGAATTTATTTTGGTTCTGTGACCACATTGCCTTGGCGGAGGTCTGCGCTCTCTGAGCGCTTTTCTAGTTATTCACTAGAATAGGAGGGAGAATGAGTGAGTGGTTGAGATTGCTTGATACTACATTATTATAAATATAATATAAACCCAGTGGCATCAGCTCATTTAGCTGGATACTTTATTTAATGGCATTTGATATTAACCACAAGGAGAGAGTGAGAGGAAAACATCACTGTTGGCGTTTTGCAGAGTGTAACAGTCATCATGCGACCCATCCATAAGACACAAAGTGCATAAGACACAAAGTGTGTGAGTGTGTCCATGTGTGCGAGTGTCCCCGTGTGTCTTTTATCGCATGCGTGAGAAAGAGCTACAGTGAGAACCAATGCATCAGCAAAAGAGAGATGCAGGCGTTGTGCCAAAACACACAGACACACACACACAGACAGACACACACAGACAGACACACACACACACACACACACACACACACACACACAGACAGACAGACACACACACACACACACACACACACACAGAGACTCATCACATCTGCCGCAGGGCAACAGCATCAATAACACTGGGATGGGTTGGGTGTGATGCCTCTGGGGCTGGAGCAATCACAATCACATACACAAGCGTCCTGGGGAGTCATACTTGCAAACACACACACACACACACACACACACACACACACACACGCCATATAGCACCTTTATCCACATCAACAGACCTGAACAGACCCACACATTCTAGTGAGGGAGGTAGGCATTTTTGGGTGGTCTTGTTGTCATGACAATGGTCTTGGTGATGCAGTATCCACCACCACTCCTAAACGCAACAAACGTGTGTACACAGTCATGGAGCAGAAGGCTATTGGCAATACACAGGCTTGCAGTATACTGCCAGTCATCACAGCCCATTAACACGCTCTATCAGAGCGATGAGCTGGTCTTAACACTCTAGTACAGATGTGAGCTGGTCTTTATAGACAGGGAACAACAGGGAACAACACACCGTCACAGTCACCAGTGCCCGTAGGAGACACCCAGTCTGACTAGTTGTGCCCGTAACTGAGTGTCATTCACTGCCTGTGGCAGGGGAGTGTTAATTGAGTGAGGTGTCATACGAGGGGAGATTATATGCTAGTGGCAGCAGCACCCAACAACCCACACACACACACACACACACACACACACACACACACACACACACACCCCTTCAGGGGAGATTATATGCAAGTGGCAACAGCACCCAACACAACTCACACACAACTACCTCCCAGCCCCTCAAGTTGAACGATAATATGGAATATGTGATCTGTGACAAACACTTCTCGAATTCAAGTACAGACAACGACACCACTGCGCCAGTCCGGTGCTACATGCTGCTGTTAAGTGCTCTCAGTGGCTGACTACTGCCATCTAGAGGCAGTAACAGAAACTGCACTAATGTGACAACATGGATAAACTGAGGGAAAATAATCTCTCATCATTGTCTTTCTCTCTCTCCTCTAGATGAGCAAATTGTTCAAGACATTCAACCAGATTTTCACTTTTTTGTAGATCTGTAAAAACAGATAATTCCACATTTCTATAGAATAATGATGTGTGTGTGCACAATGTGTTTGATATGGAAATGGTGTCTGTTTATACAGTATGTCTGCTTTGTTACAGAAGTGGTGGTGGTTGTCTTTGTAGTTGAGTTTCTGTGTTTGTGCGTGTGTCTGTGTGTCTGTGTGTGTGTGTGTGTGTGTGTGTGTGTGTGTGTGTGTGATGCGGAAGGTGCTCACGGTCTGTGTGCGCGTGTTGGCAGCCCCTTACCTCATGGCCTCGTCGATGCCGGGGAAGGTGCTCATGGTGTGTGTGTGTATACATGTGTGTGTGTGTTGACAGCACCCTTACCTCATGACCTCTGCGTAGCTCATGGCCTCGTCGATGCCGGGGAATGCGCTCATGGCCTCCTGCATCATCTTCTTGCCCATGCTCAGCATGTTCTCCTCCTCAAAGAACTCATCCGGCAGCTCCGCCACACCCAGACTCGGGTCAATCTCCTGATGGGGGGAGAAATGGAGGAAAGAGGTTAGAGCAGTGTTTCTGAAACTGTGGGGCGGGCCCCACTAGTGGGGCGCAGACACATGACAGGTGGGGCGCGAGACATCTCTTTGCGATAGACCAACGGCCGAACCATGCCCCCCGAATTCACAGCTATTCGTCAGATACTGTATTCCTCATGGAATTCCTCATTGTGCGCAAATTGAGCCTTCCAGGTGGGGCGTGAAAATTCTCTGCTTTCCAAAGTGGGGAATGACAGAAAAAGTTTGAGAACCACTGGGTTAGAGAGAGAGAGAGAGAGAGAGAGAGAGAGAGAGAGAGAGAAAGTTTGGAACCACTGGGTTAGAGAGAGAGAGAGAGAGAGAGAGAGAGAGAGAGAGAGAGAGAGAGAGAAAGAGATGGAGGAAAGAGGTCAGAGAGAGAAAGAGAGAGAGAGAGAGAGGGGGGGGGTTAAAGAGAGATTGAGGGGGAGAGAGAGAGAGAGAGAGAGAGAGAGAGAGAGAGAGAGAGAGAGAGAGAGATAGAGAGAGATAGAGAGAGAAGAGAAGGAAGAAAGAAAAAGAGTGACGGCAAGAGAGAGACAAAGGAAGGTCAAAGTGACAGAGCAAGAGAGTGAGAAAGAGAGAGAATAACAATGTTAGAGAAAAGAGATCATGGAAGGGAGAGAGATTGACTTAAGACTAAAGACATACAATCTACTGCAAAAAATATATAAATTATTAAACTGTCAATGCATGAATGAATGAGTAAAAATAAAGGAATGACCCCAGTGTGTGACTGAATGAATGATGTGTATGAATGAATGAATGAATGAATGACACACTGAAGAGCAAAATCATCCTGAATGAAAACATGAGTGAAGCACTGTAGAGCCTCCCCCCATACTAAGCAAGGCAAAGCAGAGACAACGTCGTGCCATGTCAAGTCCAACTTCTCACGGATGTGTTAATCAATTCCACAGCACAACTCTGGGGGACACACCCTGAGAGGAGGGCAGGGTGGAGACTGTCAGTGTGAGTAACACTTAAGAGTCATGGGAAATCTGAACAACAACAATGCCTGCAAATGTTTTTAAACCAACAGAGCGTTCACCCTACAATCACATATAGTTTTCTATTTATTTCTAAGATAAAAACAACATTGTATTGTACATTCCCACCAACACATGTGAGTTGTTTGCACATCACAGAATAGGGACTATGAATAATGTTCTATTGAGGACCAGATCGGAATCCCATAATATGGCAGATTCACCAGCTACCGTCCTCCTTCAATTTCATTAATATTGTAAGATGGCCTTCAGATTTCTGAATCAGCTTCAGTGGGTCGTCTCAAATTGCCAAATGGACAGACTACTTACCCACTTTCTCCAACGCCTCTAGTTGAGTTATCTGGGAACCTCAAAGACTAAATCCTAATCAGTCTCCTAAGCCCTAAGACTCAACCCCTCAATAAATCAACTAATACTATGGCTTCATAATTTGCTCCTTCATTCATGTTTGATCTTTGAGAAATTAGGGCTTAATGTCAGGGGAGTGGGGACGTGGGGGAGGTATTGCAGAGGACTGAAGTGAGGATGGAATGATGAACTCACCATGGCGAAGAGGTTGTCATAACCCTTGACCTTCGTGGGCACTTTGGAGAACTTCTGGTCGAACGCATCGGAGATGTTGTGGGCAGGGTCCGTGGAGATAATCAACACGCTCTCTCTCACGGCGGCCAACTGGACAGCCAAGCTACAGCTGCAAAAACATAAGTTTTCATCCATGAAACTGTCTAATGAAAACTATGAGTTTCACTCGTTTGATATATTGTCAAGAAGAAAGAAAGACAATCGTTATCAAAAGCTTCTATTGATTCTAACGTGATGTCCACATATGTGGATAGATAGCTTTCACAGAAAAGCCGTCTAACCACGAACCCACTTGATGAGTCAGACAAGAGGCCTGTTAGTAGCCTACTAGCCTGCTAACTAGCCTTCTGAGCTAGTGCAGTTTTTGTCTGACGTTTCCTTACCACATTCCCAAATAGCAAACGTCTAATGACGATAAAACATGTGACTACATAAAGGTAGTGGTACGCTTAACTATTTCATGGCTGAAAAAGAATGTTGCAAACTTCACAGTTTGCCATCAAAACCAAGTTACTAATGTAGTTACATACTCATTGTAGCATTAACGTTGGACTTGCTGGTGACACCAACGACTAATTCGTTTACTTGTCACCTTATCCAGCGGTTTCCGTTGCTTTGATGATATATTTTGCCATATTTCCCATGCATGTAGAAGCCTAACAAACTTGTATTTTCATAACTGCGACAGCTGTCAAAATATTAGCAAAGCCTTGCCACAGTAATCCTGACATTATGCTACAGCGTTTATAGCTAGCTATCATACATAGCTAACGTTACGTGGGTACAGCTAGCTAGCCTGCTAGCGTGACTGTCCACCGGGTTACGATCTGCTTGAAAACGCACCTGCATGTTGTTTTGCCCACGCCACCCTTTCCACCAACAAAAATCCACTTAAGGGATTTCTGCTCTATTATGTTTTTTAAAGTAGGTTCCAGTGGCTCAACATCAGGCGCATCTTCAAATTCATCGTCCATCAGAGCTGCCATCTTGTACGCTAGTCATCCGGAATGTACCAAGCGTTGACTCCAGTGTCACTCTTTAACATTATATGTCAAGGCGCCATTTTGGCTCAGCTGGGAACGCTAACACCATTGATGTCAGTTGCTATATTGAACCACAATGGCGTTTCCACAGTGTTCAGTGACATCAAGGCCTCTGAACAACACCAAAATGTGCAGGTGGAATATTCCATCAAGAGAGTTTAGGGAGGTGCACAATTCTACCAAAATAAACCAACCAAATTTGTACCATAGGGAACCGAAGTCATGCTAACTTCTGTAGGCCTACAAAATGAAAAAAGAGAGAATTTTGAACTTGACTTTTTCCATTGTCAGTAGGCTATTTTTTTGCTTTAAAATGTAGACCTATTCAAATGTGCACATATCAGATTTGACCTAATTAGCATATTTAAACATAAGATTTATTTTTGCTGTGGTTCTAGACCAGGTTCTCAAAGTGTGGCCCAGGGGGCCAGTGGCAGCCTGTGGAAACATTTCTGGTGGCCCCTGATAACATCTGATATCGGTAAACTGTACATTACTTTGAAAGAATGAATCTCTATTTAGTTGTGTTTAGCGGTATACATGGGCATTCATTGCAATAAATGAATCCAATAAATTATTGCAAAAAATAAATGCAATAAATGTAAACTGTAGAGATGCAGAGATGCAACCTGGTCATTAGGCTTCCCCCCCCCCCCCCCCCATCTTTCTTTCTTTTTCTCCACCCGCTCCTTTGGCGGCCCTGTTAGTCCCATTTGTTCTAGACGCTAGAGTGCGTCGATTTCCTGTGTGCAGAGGCTCAAGCCGACCTCTGAAGTGAAATCGAAAGTATGAAGCTAGGTCGCCATTTAGTCAAGGCTAGTTCGGGACCTTCTTCAAAGACATATTCAACAAAGACATATTCTCTCTGGTATAAGGTAAGTGAAGTTACCAGGTTGATGCATCAAAATTGATTGTTTGTTGGTGGTATAGCCTACCAATGACTTTGTATTTTCGTTGCAGCCAGAGGTTACTAACATGTAGCCTAAGCTGACGACGCACGAATTTATCAAAGGCTATCAATACCATCTGAGCGTGTTAGGCCTACGTTAAAAGAATTGATGATCAACTATTCGTGTATAGCCACAGTCATCATTTATTATTGGGTTATCTGTGGTTTTCTTCCTCTGCGCAAATAAGCGTCCTCATGCAGAGTAGTTTGACCAATCTGTTGGTATAGTCTTTAGTAGCTAGGCCTAGGCATAGGCTATTTACGGGAGTGTTACGGTAGGCCCATAGAATTCCATTAAATGTAAACAACAACAACAACAACAACAAAAAAACAGTAATTCTGTTGACATTTTACAGCAAACATCTCACTTTTAGAAGTCCCCAAACAATTATATATATAATAATATAAGAAAAAAAACAACAACAATAAACTATTGTTTTTGAGATATTAATTTGATCTCTAACACAACATAGGCTACCCATTGCCCCTTCTTTATAATGGACAAATATGTACTAGGAGACGTATTGCTATGACAATTTCACCTTGGTGGTTAGGTACATCTGTCGCCACAAAAGAACGAAATTTCAAGATTGAGCGATAAGCAGCACTTTGGTGCCATCTGGTCGCCTTTGCACATATAGGCCTACAGTATAGGCCCAAAGATGCTCCCTCGAAAATCCTTCACTTTTCCCCTTTTTTTTGACTTGCTCTCACTT
Source organism: Sardinella longiceps (assembly GCA_027497455.2). NCBI lineage: Eukaryota > Metazoa > Chordata > Actinopteri > Clupeiformes > Clupeidae > Sardinella > Sardinella longiceps. The sequence continues at coordinate 28,003,824 of JAODXP020000033.1, read as the reverse complement.
GCCACTGTACAATCTTGAAATTTTGTTCACAGAGGAAACTTCTTGAATATCAATCTGTCAATATCAATTAATATGTGTATTATACATTGTCTCTCTGAAAATGCACAGTAAAATTGACCATGCCATGTTAAATGGAGAGGTACAGATGATCCACTGACCTAATTTGCTTAAAGTTATCAGAGAAGCTAAACCCACCCAATGACCCCCTGTCCAGATAGAACATTGTGATTGGCTAATCACCACAATGTCCGAATACAACCTGCGTAAACAGCTCAGATAAATAGCTCAGACACCACGAGGTCTGAGTACAATCTATGGCTGATTGTTAGACGTACCCTGTAAGCAAATTCAATTTGCTACCGCTATGAGTGTATCTAGAGTTATTGAAGGCTAGTCAGGTGTTCTCCTATCAATGCACTTTGCTCCAGTGCAGTAATGGTGTTCAGGTTCTTTGCCCATAGTTTCTGTCCCAGTGAAACTTCAGAGTGAATCCAGAGTCTGAGGGGGCAGCAGCTCACAGTGAGGATCTGAGACCAGAGTCTGCAGTACACAGCTGTGTTACCATGGAGACTGAGGAGGACATGGATGAGCCTGGGAACAGCATCAAAACATCAACAGAGGCCACTGCAGGGTGAGTTAAGATGCACACACACACACACGCGCGCGCGCACACACACACACACACATTCACAATATTAGCAATTGCATGCGTTTTGTCTCTCTGTTTGCAGTCCACACACACACAGACCTCCATCTCCATTTCCCAGTGGTGTGTCTTTGAGGAGTGACAAGTCCCTGCCTATTCCACCCACTTTCAGCAGTGATCCAGACCCGTCAGGAATACGGTTAGTTTGGACAAATGGGTGGAGATGTATAGTGTTACACAAACACACACACACACACACACACACACACACACACACACACACACACACACACATTCACAATATTAGCAATTGCATGTGTTTTGTTTCTCTGTTTGCAGTCCACACACACCCAGACCTCCATCTCCAGGGCCCAGTGTTGTATCCTTGAGGAGTGACAAGTCCCTGCCTATTCCACCCACTTTCAGCAGTGATCCAGACCCGTCAGGAATACGGTTAGTTTGGACACATGGGGGGAGATCGTATAGTGATAATAATTCTTTTAAGGTACCAAAAATAATGAAGCAAAGACCTAGTCAGGCGATGGTTTAGAAAAATCTGGAGTTTATTTATAAAAAGTAAAACAAAAACCTTGGTGCGCCAAGTGAGAGTCAGCATGCTACACGCACAAATCCATCAGCTGCTCTAACTAAACAGGAAATGGCCTGACTATAAGTAGAGCTCCACGTTGATGTAAGATGCACGTTGGACATCCCAGTTGACGTGGACCACACAGAGTCAGACTATAGTGGCAGCGTGGTAACCGAGCAGATAGCGTCTGACAAATCAGGGGACAAATCAGACAGTGCAAGCACAAAAACAATAGCAAGAACATAACATTCTGCCTTATCTGTAATATTGAAACAACAGGAACTGAATGACTTAAAAACATATACACACACATACATATGCCAGTCATAGAAAGACATTTGAGTCAGGTCTAACTCAAACATAAAGACATTAAAAGCATATGGTTTTGCAAATATTCAAGCATTCTGATCCCATTTCCATGACTTTTCCATGACCTTCCCTGACCATAAGCAGAATTCCCATGACCTCCCATAAAAGATATACATATTGATTGGGATCTGAACAGAAAAAGCCATTTGAAAAAGATCAAACTAGTCCTTGAGTCTACCTCCTAACACTGGCATGAATCAGCCAATCAAGAGTGTAAATTAATTCCAGTTAAATTGAAAAACACTGAGAAATAATAAGGATACGTTTTGATACACATATTAACAAAGTTCCCTGATAATCCCTGACAAGACATTACCACCTTGTGTGTGTTACTCCTTATTGTGCTATATTGAGTGACTGAGATGGTGCATATTATTAATGAAAAGACATAATATCTATGTCATGTATGAAGGTTTGATCTGATTATTTGGCGGACCTCATTTACAAAATTATGGTATAACAGAAAAATGTGATCATCCCCATGCAAAACTACAATTCGTTCAGATGGAGCTGCATATTACAGGATATGTCTAGGTTAGATTTTGAATGTGTTACATCCAGGTGTGAGACCTCTTTGGGAATAAATTTGAGCCATTTAAAACTGCATTTGTTTTGATTTTGCCAGTTGTAAGTTAATTCCTGCATTCAAATTTCCACTGGTTTCCATATTTACTAAATATACTGTATGACGGTCATAGAGTGCGCACACACACACGCACACACACGCACACACACGCACACACACACACACACACACATGCACACACACACACACACACAAACACACACACGCACACACACACACATGCACACACACACACACACACAAACACACACACACGCGCACACACATGCACACACAAATAAAATGCCTATGACATTCCTCTTTCCTCTGTTGCAGTGTTTTGAGGTCTTCAGACCATCAGTCTCCTCTTGATGATGAACAACACACACCACATACAAGACGGACACAAGGTATAAAGGTTTCAGTACATGTATAATATGTGCCTTTAATTCAGAAAAGAAACACCAGATACTGTATAAGGGTTCATTATGTGCCTGCCTGATACAAAACTAAAAATAGTTTAGTCCAGTGTAGTACAAAGTACATTAGTCGGTACTGATGCCAGCCTATTGGTCTGATTTGCAGCAAATATTCTGGTAGTCAGAAGCAAAAGCGAAAGATTGAAATTAACAGATCAATTCTAAGTTAGTACATCAATGACATTAATTTCAACTGTTGATGATATTTAAAATTTTCTCCATTCAATGCCAACCAGATGACGAGGTTCTGATGTCCGTTATAGAGAAACACAATTACATCAACCTGATGTGTTTTGAGAAAGGTTATTTGTTGTTTATTTCAACCAAAAGCACCTTAAATGGTAGTGCGAGGAGCTTGTCATTTTGGATACAAAGCGGTAATTTTTAAGACTTTGAAAAGCTAAAAACAATATTACACTGCTGCTGTAGTGAGTAGAGCAGGGGTGCCCAACCTTTTTCAGCTTGCAAGCTACTTTTGGGATGACAAGGTCGAAAAGATCGACCACATCATTTACAAAAAAAAAAAAACCTTCAATCCCAGCCGCACTTTTCTGCAGTTCTGCACACTGCCCTTTGCTTCAAATCTACCATTCTGTTGTAATGTTACTTTCATTAAGCTGCTCCGTCAGTTCTTATAAAATGTCATAGTATGAAGCAACCACACTGACAGCTCAAAATATTGACGATAACTTGACTAGGCTACAGTCTCACGTCACTCCGCAGCACATTTACTGCCTACCTTCAAAAACAGCCCTCATTGTACCGGCTGTGCGCATATTAAACTTTTGCATTAATACTTTGTTTACCTCAATTTACAAGAGAGATTACTAAGACTCGATTTACTGCAAGTTAGGCAGTGGTTTGCAGCTGTTGTATCGATCGCGTTTATGTCAAACGCATATTAAGGCCAAAACCAAGAAGAATGAAACTGGAATATCCAAGCCTCTTTTTTCCTTGCAATCTACCTGAACTGCGCTGGCGATCGACTGGTTGGGCACCCCTGGAGTAGAGGATCCTTACAGACAAACCAAAGTGTCCCTAACTCAGTCACAAATAAAAAAAATTGTAGAATATAATAAGCATTTGATGATAATATTTGCCTTTCTTATTGTTAAATTGTGCAAAATTCTATCTGGTATCCTGACAATATTGTCATTACAATTAAGTTGATGATTAAACCCAAACTCATGCCATGTTCTCTTATCAATTGCAAACAGATGACAAAGTCCTGAGGAGAGTTATAGAAAAACACAAATCCAGTCTGAAGAAGCGGTTTGAGAAAATATCTGAAGGCATTATCAAGTCAGGAGCTGAGACACTCCTCAGTAAGATCTACACAGAGCTCTACATCACAGAGGGAGAGAGTGAAGGACTGAACAAGGAACATGAGGTTTGTCTAGTTGAGTCAGCATCCAGAGCACAAACTACAGAAGACACTCCAATCAAATGCAATGACATATTCAAATCCTTACCTGGAAAGGAGAAACACATCAGAACTGTAATGACCAAAGGTGTTGCTGGCATTGGGAAAACAGTATCAGTGCAGAAATTCATTCTTGATTGGATAGATGGGGTAGCAAATAAGGATGTAGATTTTATGTTTCCCTTTCATTTCGTGAGCTGAATTTAATCAAAGGTGATAAGTATAGTCTTCACAGACTCCTGCATGCCTTCCACCCCGAGCTGAAGGAGCTGAATGATGATGAATACAAAGACTGTCAGGTTGTATTCATATTTGATGGTTTGGATGAGAGTCGCTTGAAGCTAAACTTTGAACAAAACACACAGTTCTCAGATGTCACAAAAACAATGTCAATAGAGCTGCTGATAACAAACCTATTTCTGGGAAATTTATTTCCTTCTGCACTCATCTGGATAACCTCACGACCAGCAGCAGTCAGTCTAATTCCTGCTCAGTACATCGACCAGGTAACAGAAGTACGAGGGTTTAATGACTTACAGAAGGAAGAGTACTTCAGGAAGAGAATCAGTGATGAGAATCAGGCTAACAGAATCATCTCACACATTAAAGCATCCAGGAGTCTCCACATCATGTGTCACATTCCAGTATTCTGTTGGATTGCAGCCACTGTGCTTCAGGAAATGATGAAAGAGAACAATTGGCAGAAAATTCCGAAAACTCTGACAGAGATGTTCATCCACTTCTTGCTTATCCAGACAACCAGGAAGGATGAGAAATATGAAGGAAAATATGAAAAAGATATGAGGATACTATTGGGATCACAGAAAGATATCCTACTGAAGCTGGCAGAACTGGCTTTTAAGAATCTAGAGAGTGGGAACCTCATGTTTTATAAGGAAGACCTAACAGAGTGTGGCATTGATGTCAGTGACGCCTCAGTGTACTCTGGTATGTGTACCGAGATTTTCAAGGCAGAGTCTGTGCTTCACCAGAAGAAGGTCTACAGCTTTGTGCATCTGAGTATCCAGGAGTTCCTGGCAGCTGTGTTTGTGTTTCACTCCTATGTGACTGAGAATTTTGAGCAACTGAAAGCCCTCCTACGTGAAGAACACAAAGATAAATCTGTTTTATCTTCTCTTCAGTCAGCACTAGGACTGAGAACTCAGATTCATGTGTTACTGAAAAGTGCAGTTGATAAGGCTTTGGAGAGCCAAAATGGACACTTGGATCTTTTCCTTCGCTTTCTTATGGGCATCTCACTGGAGAACAATCAAAGACTTCTGCAAGGTCTCCTGACCACAATACACAACACCTCAAAGAGCATCAAAGAAACATGTCAGTATATCAAAAAGCTCAACAGTGAGAATCTCTCTCCAGAAAGATGCATCAATCTTTTCCACTGCCTATTTGAACTGAATGACCATTCCATGCAGCAAGAAATTCAAAATTTCCTCTCATCACCGAAAAACATGGAAAAGAAATTATCTCCTTCTCATTGTTCAGCACTGGCCCACATGCTTCTGATGTCTGAGGAGGTGCTGGATGAGCTTGACCTGAAGAAATACAACACATCAGATGAGGGACGCAGGAGACTTGTCCCAGCTGTGAGGTGCTGCAGAAAGGCACGGTGAGTTTCTGATGGAGGTGGATAAATGAGCATGTCTTCTAACAACAATTGGTTTGCAGACTGTGATTAAATATGAATGTACATTAGTAATTTTTCTATACAAGTTATAATCCCAGAGGGATTTTGGTCTTGGACTGTACCTGTTCCACCTATACTAATATTTGTTCTCAAAGCTTTCATTCATAGAGGATGGGTTCTGGTCAAAGTGAGTTAATTTGTGTAGCACATTCCCCAAGCAAACATGCCATGGGGGCCCTTCACCTCCATAACTACTTTAGTCTTAACAACTTTGGTGATAACCCCAAAGGCTAATTTTCTGTTATTGTTCCTCAGTTTGCTTAGCGAAATTAAGGCTATGATAAGTGGAGTGAAACTGTGGTTGCCTGCAACAGTGAAAAAAACCTACCCTACTTTGTTTTGAACTTTCGTCTTTACACCTTGCGGATTACACATAGACTTGCCGTTTGGTGTAATTGCGGCCTAAAGTCTTACTTTATTGCAAAACAGCAGTAAATGACCAAAACAACAATAATTGTATCATTTTAAATAAGAATAAAAGAAATAAAAAAATAAACCTTGAAAACTGCCAAAAACATTTCATGGACTTCCATCATCCATCATTCTGTACAAGATAAAAAAAAAAAAAAAATTCTTCTATCTTGTTCAGTTTAGGGCCTGATTTGCTTGTTCTGTTGCAATGGCCAGCGTGGTCACATGGGGGACAAAATCACTGGTGTTGGGCAACTAGCTCCCATTCATTTTCAATGACCGTAGGCAACAGGCGATTAGCAGAGGCAACGGGGCAAATCGCCTGGTGTGTGGAGAAAAAAAAGAAATGCAGGCTATTTTCTGCAAAAGCTGGGCAATTTGACAAGGAGATTTTTCATAAACGCCAATCAGGGAGTGAAGCCATGCGCAACGTATACTTGAAAAGTTTTAGATCTGGAATCCAAGATGGTGGAGCTAACTCGGAAATCGCATTTATCTGTAACAAACTACAAAGTTAAGGATTTATGACTTGATATTTTGTAAAACGAGGCGGCAAATGAACTAAGATTAATCTGAAAACATGGATTTTGTAACGCAAAAATGCATCTGTGGCGATTGTGTTGTAGCTACCAGATGCAATAAACTTCAAACGAGTCAACGCATCCTTGGCGACCGAGTTGCTTGTTCAAATTACCCAGTTGCCCTGTCGTGTGACCAAAGGGTTAGGACATTTTAAACAACAGCAATTGAACTGATGTGATCGAATTGTCTGAACTGATTGAACTGCTGCACAATAAGCAACACCACTAATCAGAAAATCTATTAAATCAGGAATCGAATAAATATTTGTATTAAAATATACACAGTCATTATTAATTTTTTCGGTAGAAAGATCAAATTTCAGAAAAGCTACTAATTTGATTATTCATATGAAAGAAAACTAATTGTGACCCAGTGATGTAGAAAATGCAGGCTACCTGATCTTACCCAAACACAACCATTGATAGCACAGCTGACAGTCACTGTGTTGGTTTGACCAATCATAGGGGCTAAAATGGTATTAATCTAAATTTATGTTTGTGTGCGTGTGTCCAAGTTTTCCAATGAAGCTAATTATTAAAGGGTCTCTCTTTCCAATCTAGACTTGCACAATATTTCATTTTTGGAGGTGAGAGTTAAAATAAATATGATCTGTCCTAGGGAAAAAAAGGTCACCCTGTTGCACTCTACTTACTTTGTAGTTTTCTGTATTAGGCTACTTATGTCAATTTGTCTTTTCCATCTATAAAATAGGCAAAATTGAAGGTGATTTTCATTCAGCAAGTGACAAAAGAATTCTGAAAAGTCCAGAAACCACCCCTTTTTAATTTACCATTTCACTTCCGAGTAATGAATGAATGAAAAATTAGATGGACATGAAAGTTTACTGAATGAACAACATCAGTAAAATTTGAGAACAAAAATAAATAAATACATGAATAAATAATAAAATATTTTTCCCTTTTGTTATGCAGTCTTGCTGATTGCAAAGTGTCAGATAAGGCCTGTAGAATTGTGGCTACTGTTCTACAGTCACCAAACTCGCTGATAGAACTGGACCTGAGTCTCAATGACCTGGGAGATTCTGGAGCTCATCATCTCTCAAAGGGATTGTCCAGTCCACACTGCAAACTGCAGATATTAAGGTTGGTGTTGAACATGTATTTCTTATAATATACATTTTTATTATTATCACCATAAAATCTTATTGTGATAACATCTGGAGTATGTTAAGATGTTAAAAATACAGTTCAAAATTCTGCCCCATTGGGCTAGTTTTAAGTGATTCGTCTCTGTTCAAGGAAACCTATATGGTTGGACCAAAATGTCTTGTGTCTTCAGTATTGGCTAATCTCAAGTAGCTTGAGCAATCGAGCTCTTGTTGAAAATGACCGAAGGTGCCCTTTATTGATCACTTTCTGCAAATGGGTGATAGAAAACTATTCTGTTTAAATTATAGGTCTACATCATAATGTGTAGCGATGTTTTTGTTTTGTGTTATTTTTTTGGCTCTTGGTTATTAGATGGAACTACAGCAGCTAACTAAGCCAAGTTTTTAATAACACCAGATAAAGATATTTCCTCGCCAAAATGTGGGCAATCTTCACACTGAAATTGAACCCCTTATTCTCAAGAAAGTACATTACAAGTGGTATCCATGGATGCATCTCGTTGTATAGTTTAATTTGATTCAAAGACCCATAACCCAGCAAATATACCCATAACAAAGCTTCCAAAAGCCAATGAAGGAAAACTGCGCCACCCGGGATTTTATTTTTCGGCACTCGCTTCAGAGTGGCCATGATGCCCGCCCAACAATGATATAACTCAAATTCATTTCATTATGCCCCATTCAGTCAGCATTAGAAATCGGTTTGTTATTTGTCATGTAACATCAGATTTTCTCGCTCTTTTCTTAAAGAAAGCATTGAGGTACGAGATTCACATCAAATTTCTCCTTTAAGTGAATAGATAATTTCAACATTATATGATTACTATATATGATTACTTATAGACCCCCCCCCCTGTTTACCTCTCTCTTTCAGGCTCAGTAACTGTGGTATCTCAGATGAAGGTTATGTTTGTCTGGCTCTCTCTCTGATGTTAAACCCCTCCTGTGTGAAAGAGCTGGATGTGAGCAACAATCATCCTGGAGAATCAGCACAGAAGCTGTTATCTGAAACACTCAATGATCCTCACCACAAACCTGAAGAGCTTCAGTATGTGATCTCAATACAATTCAATTCAATTCAAATAAATTCAATTCAATTGTATTTGTACAGCGCACAAATACAATACCTTGTCTCACGGCACTTTACAGACAGTACGGTGAGCACCCATGAGTTACAGAGGCAAAGAAAAACTCCCTTCACTTACTAATAATTAATTTTTAGGAAGAAACCTTGGGCAGATCCACATCTCATTGGCTCAACATACCTGTTGGGTGGCTAGTGAGGTACCAGTTCAGTCGGTACAGTCAGAGTAAAAGCATGAATGCAGAATATTGTCAGAGTTACAAGATGGTACAAAAAATATAGTTTGTGGGACAGTCAATCAAGTAGAACATTCAGGGGATGGAGTCATGACTTGGGTTGCATAGAGTTCATTGGGTGGAAGTCGTCATTTAGGTAGTGATTGTCAGGATAGTTTGTAGAACTGTCAATCAAATGGAGGGTTGGGATAAAGTCAATAGTAGGGCAGTGCTTGGGTAGAGATCATCAAGTGGTGTTCATCAATTAAGTAGAGAGGGGAGACCACCAAGGCCGGGTCCATCATGGGGCCTCTGGGAGGAAAGGAAGGCTGGTCCTGGTATGTGGCTCAGGAGAGGTTGGTCGGCATCCATTGTGGAGTAGGGGTTGATGGCAGGGAGGTAGGGGTGGACGGGAGGCTCAACACTCAGCCGGGATGATTGTAGTGAGTAGGGGCAGAAGAAACAAAAGATTTAGGCTAGTCTAGGGGAGGTTATCACTACATGACAAGTTTGCTGTATATTACATGTCAGAGTGAGGAGAGGGAGATAAGAGAGAAGAAAGACAGACATGAAGTAGGCTACAACTTGGCATCAGCTGTCAACATGTGAACAGTACAACTCTAACTGTGAATTTAAATCAATCAGGGATGCAAACGGCGCGCCTTTTGGCGGATGCCGCCTTTTTCACAGCTGTCTGGGGGACTTTTGTGAATTGTGCAGATCCGAGGAGTTTTTTTTTGTGTGTGTGTGTGGGGGGGGGTGGGGTGGGGGGGGGGGGTGAGGGGGGTGTCGGATTGTGTAGTAGTGCAGACGCGTCATTTGACCTGGCCATTCGATTCGAGGCTGAAGCCCTGTCAAGTTCGGCTTGACAGACATAATTGCAACAGAGTCGGTGAAAACCGCTACTAAATCTGTTCTGACACGCATGCAATAATCTTGCTGCAATTCATCGTCTTTCAGATGCATATGCCTGTAGTGTATCGCAATGCCAACGTTTGCAGACCTTGTTTTTATCCATAAAAAAAGTTGGGCCGTCTCATTCGCTGTTAAACACAGCCCAATTATAGGCTACATACGTAATGCACCGACTGGCTTTAAACCTTCCCCACGGCAGGAGTTCGCAACAGTCAAACATCGTTTAAGTTACGCAATCAGCTGATCCGATAGTTCGGGCATTAGGGCATTCACATATCTCTCAGAAATCTCTCACATATATCTCTCTGCATATTGTTTCATTCATTCATTTCCCGCAGTGCATTTAGGCGGCTACCATGCCAAAAGCTGCCAGTGCATTTAGGCGGCTATCTTGCCAAAGGCGCCTTGCTTAAGATCCCCGGACTTTTTTTTTTTTTTTTTAACGCATTGGCCTCGCCTATATATGGAAGCCCATTTCCGCTTGTAAAAAAAAAGTGGTCAGAAAAAAAATCCAAATTATGAGATAAAAAGTCACAATTTTGAGATTAAAAGTCTAAATTTTGGTAAATAAAGTCTAAATGTTGAGATTTGAAAGTTGAAATTATTAGAAACAAGTGACAAATAGCATTTATTCATCAAGTTGAATTTAATTCAGTGACAAGTTATGATAGTGCCATAAGTATGGCTGTACTGCAAGTAGCCTAATTGGGACAATGTCAGATGACAAATTAGGCTACTTAATGACTTTAGAAGCCAATAGCCTTGGGGCAAAGGTTTCTTTTTTTGTATTATTGATATTGCTGTTTAAAACCTCAAAATTAAGTTTTATCCCACTACCTGATTATATGTTGAAATAATCGGCAGAATAGGCTTCTCGATTCCAAAAATATATGATGGCATTAACTAGCCTACTTCATTTATTTGTTCAGTAAATAAAATAAGGCTGTGATTTTGGCCCCCATTGGGCGACGCCCCCTCCCCCCTGGTCAATCTCACTCCTTTTTGACCATACCTCTGTTTGCATCCCTGATCAATGAAGAATAGCATGTGCCAAAAATGTAGGCTCAAGATTAAAACACGACTTAGAGAGCCTGTTGTTACATAATATAGGCAATGAGATGTGTACTGATTTGTGTAATATTTAATTATTCTCTCGAACACCCTTGCAGATTTGCTGACTGTAAACTCACAGATAAGTCCTGTGAGATTGTGGGTTTGGTTCTACAGTCACCAAACTCCCTGCTGCAGCTGGACTTGAGTCACAATGACCTTGGAGATTCTGGAACTCAGCATCTCTCTGCTGGACTGTCTAGTCCCCACTGCAAACTGCAAACATTAAGGTGAGTGTTTTTACTTTTCCTGATAACCACTGAAGAACCACTAGTGTAGTGCAGTACTCATACAAGACATACAGGTGTACATGTATTTCTCAGGAAACTGGTATTCTAGTTGCAGTAGGTGTGAACAGCTAAGTTCTGATTCTGTCATGAGTTATAATTCTGGCTCATGCAGTTGTTAGTTGTTTGTCTGTTGTTTAAAAACAAACATTTTTGGATGTTGCTCAACATTGTGTCATTGCAGAAGCCATGTCTGTGGTGTAGGGAAAGTAATATTAAATGCGGCCTAGTTCACTTTCAGATACCATTAATTACATCACTTCATGTAGATTTTGACAGGCTATATTTACCCCTGTGAGAATATTGGAATGGTGTCTGCATGCATGATCTGTGAATTTAACCAGCACCTGAATTTAGCACTGCACTGTGACCACACAGAATGCATTTTAGAGGGGGGTGACTACAGTGGTTTTACACACAGTGATTGCTTTTAAATGCATTAGAGCCAAAACATATTCTTCTTTATCATCTATATCATATCTCTCTCTCTCTCTCTCTCTCTCTCTCTCTCTCTCTCTCTCTCTCTCTCTCTCTCAGGCTCTCTGATTGTCTCATCACAGAGAAGGGTTGTGTTTCTCTGGCTTCAGCTCTGACTTCAAACCCCTCCCATCTAAAAGAGTTGGATCTGAGCTACAATCATCCTGGAGAATCAGGATTGAAGATGTTATCTGCTAGACTGGAGGATCCTGTCTGTAAACTGGAGATACTTAGGTATGTTCATAAAGAATCCCTAGTGTCTATTTGCAATGTTATAAATCAATTTAACAGTTAAACAGCAAAAATCTATTACATGTTTATTCTTTGATGCTGCATCCATGTGAGTAGACAGACAAACAGGGCTACGGAGATGAATATCCTTGTGTGATTGAAAGCAAAATAATATATAAAGGTATAAATATAAAGGTGACAAACAAACAAAACAACACAAAAACAACAATTTACTTTTTCCCCCAGAACTGACCATGCTTCATTGGAGAAGACACGTTTGCTGAGATGTAAGTTTGAGATGGTGTGTGTGTGTGTGTGTGTGTGTGTGTGTGTGTGTGTGTGTGTGTGTGTGTGTGTGTGTGTGTGTGTGTGTGTGTGTGTATGCATGTGTATTGTGGCGCCAGGGCACATGACGTGAGAATGAATCTGATGAAGAGGACACAGTGGTGTTAAAAGTATTAGTCAGTTTTGCACTAAAGACTGCAAGTTTCATCAGTTTCTCATTTCTCAAAAGACTTTTGGTTCAAATGAGAAGCACCTGATGCTTCTCATAAGTCTCAGATGCTTCTCAGAAGCACCTGATTTCTCTTACTGTAAATTCATGCATGATCTGACCGACAGTATGTATGTGTGTCTCTTATGTGTGTGTGTGTGTGTGTGTGTGTGTGTGTGTGTGTGTATGAGCCAAGATGATATCGGAATCAAAATGATGTCAGAATCACAATCATACGAGTCTATTTACCACAAAAAGTGTATTCATACATAATTGTAGGTGACCTGGTAAAAATAATATTTCTTTCATACTTTTTCAAGATGACGCCTGCAGCTATTTTGTGTGTGTGTGTGTGTGTGTGTGTGTGTGTGTGTGTGTGTGTGTGTGTGTGTACTGTATGTATGTATGTTTTTGTATGTGTGTGTACAGTATGTATGTGTGTGTATGTATGTATGTGTCTTTTTCTCTTCCCCTTCTCTCTTTGTGTTCCATCCATCTCTCCACTCCTCCTCCCCTTCCTTTTCCATCTTCTCTTTCCGTGTGTGTCTGTGTGTGTGTGTGTGTGTGTGTGTGTGTGTGTGTGTGTGTGTGTGTGTGTGTGTTGTATGTCTTTGTGTGTGTGTGTGTACAGTATGTCTGTGTGTGTGTGTGTTTTTTTCTCCTCCCCTTATCTCTTTCTGTTCCCTCCATCTCCCCACTCCTCCTCCTCCCCCTCCTTTTCCCTC
>JAODXP020000033.1:27960389-27985389 GCA_027497455.2 Sardinella longiceps | reverse complement strand
TCAATTTACTTACAGTACAGACCAAAAGTTTGGACACACTTTCCCATTAAATTATTTACTTTATTTTCATGACTGTTGCCTTCAGTGACACTCTACAAAATAAACAAACTTATGAATGAACACGTGGCATTATGTACTTAATAACAAAAAAGTGTGAGAGAACTGAAAACATGTTTTATATTCTATTTTCATCGAAGTACCCTTTTTTTGTTTTGATAACTGCTTTGTCCTCTTTTTATTTTTTGGATGAGCTTCAAGAGGTAGTCACCTAAAATGTTTTTCCAACTGTCTTGAAGAGTTATTCATTCCCAGAGATGCTAAGAACTTGTCGGCTCTTTTGCCTTCACTCTGCGGTCCAGCTCACCCCAAACCATCTTGATCGGGTTCAGGTCCAAAAGTTTGTCATAATCTCACACTTTTTTTGTTAAGCACATAATTTCATATGTGTTCATTCATAATTTTGATGCCTTTAGTAAGAATCTACAATATAAATTGTCCTGGAAATAAATTAATCACATTGAATGAGGGGGTGTGTCCAAACTTTTGGTCTGTACTGTATGCGTTCTCATTTGCTTCCTTTGTCTCCCCTCTGTCTCTCATCCCTCTATATTTCTTTATTTCCTCATTGCCTTTTTCTCCTCCCTCTTTTCTCCCCATCCTACTCAATAGTCTTTCTTCAACTGTCCTTGTCCCCCTCTCCTTCTCTCTCTCTCTCTCCACCGCTCCATGTCCCTCTCTACTTCTCTCTCTTTCTCCACCACTCCATATTCCCTCTCCTTATCTGTCTTTCTCCACCATTCCATATCCCCCCTCTTCCTCCATTGCTCCATATCCTCTTCTCCTTCTCTGTCTTTCTCCACCACTCCATGTCCCCCTCTACTTCTCTCTCTTTCTCCACTGCTCCATATCCTCCTCTCCTTCTCTCTCTTTCTCCACCGCTCCATGTCCCCCCTTTCCTTTCCTCCTCCTCACTGCTCTCTACCCCCCTTTCCCTTCATATCTTTATGCCCTCATCTCTTCTCCTCTCTTCCTCTCTGGTCTTCATTAGATATTCTCTGTTCTCCAGAGGAAGAGGAGTGTATGTGAACTGATGTTTTAAAAGAAGTTTTCCTGTTTGATTGCTGTACTGTTATCATGTGAGAGCAGATCAACATCGTGGCTTGCTGCTGTTATTGTTACCATTCTAATGAGAATTGATACAAAATGGTGACTAAACTTTTTTTCAGGGAATAACAGGCACCCTGTCAGCCAAAAAAATAAAATAAAATATTAAAATAAAGATTTAAAAAAAAAATGATAAAAAAGTGAATCCTCTGCACTATAGGTTTATTTATTAGCTCAATTTGTGTGTCTCTTTACATACTAGTATACATGCAGTATAATACATACTATAAATAATATTCTCTCTTGTACCTTGTACTGTAAGTGTATGTTGAATGTGTTTTGCCAGCCAGCCATAGTAATTCTGAATAAAACGTTAATCCAAACCATGTGCCATGACCCTCTGTCTTACCGTAACAAAGTTATGTCACTGAGACTCTGGACTCTGGACATGCAATTTTCATCATTTCACATTTCCCAGTCCAAAAGGGCTCTGACTTTGTATTTCAACAAAGGATTATGGGATTTGATTAGCCTAGAAATCTAGACGTACCCTAGCAGCGGAAAATTAACTTGTTCAGTATGTCTAGTAGCAAGCCATAGGGAATTTTATTGGATGACGCCTTTGGCGACATCTAATCATAACGCTCTATGTGTTTAGGGCGGGCTTCGCCGATCTTGTTCGTTCATGCGATTGGCCATAGTCTATCCTGTTGCATCCAGAAGTAGTTTGAAAGATAGCAGCGTTGTTCAGCCCGCGATTGAGTTCGGTTTATCAAACAATTTAATTAGCACAGTAATGAGGGTTTAGACTTATCTCAAAGAGACCACCAGAATTTAGTTAGCAGTTTTTATAACACGGTGTAAATACTTGTGCCCATGATTATGTCAGTTTATTTAAGTATTGTATGTATCTACATTGTATTTGGTTGTTGTTCTGGCTTCGTTCATTTGAAAAAAAAAAAAAAATCTTCTGCAATAATTTTCCTTTACTTATGGAGTACTGGGTCTACATTGAGAAGAGAAAAAGTTGAATGACGTCTACAATGCAATAAAAAGTCGTTATAAAAAGGGTTGTGAATCCTTTTAGGATGCACTGTGTCTAAGCTGTAAAAATATACTCCTACAAGAACAAAGTTCACAACAAAACAGCCAGTACAGGAGGAATGTTTCTTAGGTGATCTCAAGGTGAGTGGATTCAAATATTTTTGTTGTGAACTAGAATTTGCAATCGTGTTCGAAATGAAAATGAAAAAAAAGTCACTGGTTTGACCTATTGTAAACCTACATAAAAACAAAAATTCTCAGCAAAGGTGTTGGTTGTGCTGTCTGGATTCATAAACAACATGCAGTTCGTTAACAGACTCCAGTCCAGTAACAAGAGTCATTGTTTTAACTGCTTCATTTAAAGCGATGAGTGTTGTCCTTGTGCTGATTTCTTGCCTACTGTATACAATTTGTTGTTTCAATGGAAACATCTTCCACTCAAAACAAGCAGTCCAGCAAACTTCTGTCTGCAGTCGGTACCAAGTAAGAAATATCATAATTAGAGAAGAGATAATCAAATTATTTGATTAGGCCTATTGATTATGAGAGGAAGTTGAGAGAAAAGGAAAGAAGTGTCTAAATATCATAGAACCGTTGAATTGTGAACACATGAATGTATTCATGACTTCACTTTAAAGGCAGGTCCAGCTGTACCTCCACTTTAGACTGACAGAGTAGAACAACCAATCACAGGCCTCTGCTTTTATGGGCTCTCAGTCAGCTGCTTTTATAGTTTGAATTTGAACAATTCTGTCATATAAATTGTTCTTCATGCATTTACAGCACATGACATTGCCAACGGTTGTCCTGATAGAGAAAGACTGAGGGTGGAACTCTATTGTTAAAGAAATCTGCAATGAATAACAGCAAATTGCATACCTGTATGTATGAGCTGCAGCATTTTGAGGACATCCTTTGGAGATGATTTTATGCACTTCAATTGGCTATTGACATTACTATACAATCTATGCTGGAGGAAAGGATTGAAATGGCTGTTATGATATCTAAAAAAGAAAAAGAAGTGTGTGGCAGGAGTGCATGATAAACCTCCATAGGTTTACCTATGAGGCAAAGAAAGAGTGTACTCTAGGTGCTAATGACTACAAAGTCTCATTTCAACAAACTCAGCTCACATGACTTTCACACTCTTCCATTTAGCAGACAATATTTATCCAAACTGAAGAACAGGGTCTTCTTGAAGCACCAGACAAGACTAGTCTGAATTGCCTGGTGCACGGTGTTGGCTTTGAAATAATGGAGCAGCTATGAGAGGTAACTTTTTAAGCTTGAAGGGTAAATGTAAACGTTCATCATAATTTATTTCAATCTTCCCCAGTGATGATGTTTGTGCGTTGCTCTCCACCCAAGCCCCTGGTGTGTGTCTGTGTGATTCTTCTTCTCCACTGCAGTAGGTCTACCATGCAGAGTTCAGGTAAGGGACATCTTTGCTGTTGTTTACATCAGCACCACTTTGAACTGGTATTTAGAATGGCACACACGTATAACTAGTTGGTTCTGAACAGGGCCCTTCTAGCGGAGCTTTGAGTTTGCAATGGCATTGCCAAGCCTCTAACATTGATCCCCCAACTTTTTTGAGAACATATTTCAGGAAGGCTCACTGAGATGAGGGAGAATCTTAAAGTTTCATTTTCTGCAAATATACACTGCAGCGCAGTGAAATGAACAGTAGCATACCCCCAAAAATCTGTCTGTCCTTTTCAAAGCTGTAAAAAGAAGAAAAGAAAGATAATACATACATGATATATTTTAGAATGCAAAATAAAACATACAAACCTGGAGAAATGTAATGCTGAAGTTATACAACAGATCATGTCAATATACAAATATCTCAGTATATGTTTACTTCCCTTACTATCCTTATTTTTACAGGGTTGTTCCAGGTTGTTGGTCCAGACAAGCCTCTCTATGCTGTGTCGGGTGAAGACCTGATCCTTCCCTGCTCCCTAAAGCCCAACATGAGTGCTGAGGGGATGACTGTGGACTGGTTTAGGGTGAATCCTAAAGAGCAGGTGCACCTGTATAAAGATTACAAGGACCAAAACAGCAAACAGATCCAGTCCTACCTACACAGGACAACTCTGTTCAAAGAAGACCTGAAGAATGGCAATGTTTCATTAAAACTAAGCAGCATCCAGGTGTCGGATGAGGGAGACTACAAATGTCTGATTCAGTCTGAATCACATTATGATGATGCTAATGTTCAAGTTACTGTCAGAGGTGAAAGTTGTGATTTGTCAAAATATTCCAATCAAATTTGCCATTGGGGACTGATACAGGAATGTGTTAGTGGCATGGCACGTGATCAACAATACTTATTACATTTCATATAAAATTCAAAATAAAATATAATGTTAATTAAAGCCGCAAGCGGCGATGACGGGCCCTCGCACCAGGTGCACCGCAAAGAGTGCATATCGCAACAATGGTACACAGTGAATATCTTTGTCTCACCCTCATTTTTTACACTCGCAGACACTCACTGTCACACACTCACTCAGTCTGCCTTTTACACTCTTTCTCTTAGTAGGGGCGCTACAGAGATTCACATAAGTCATACTGCATGATCAGAAGATGGTCCACAGTCTGTGTACCAACTTTGGCTATGATAGGTCAAACCGTTTCCAAGTTATAATGTTTGACCACAAGGGGGCATTAGAGAGTTTCGATTCATGGTTTTGCGTGGTCAGAACACAGTCAGGAGTCCATATACCAAGTTTGGATAAGATATGTCAAACCGTGTCCAAGTTATCATATTTGACCACTAGAGGGCGCTAGAGAGTTTCGATTCATGGTAATGCGTGGTCAGAACACGGTCAGGAGTCCATATACCAAGTTTGGATAAGCTACGTCAAACCGTTTCCAAGTTATCATATTTGACCACTAGAGGGCGCTAGACACTTTCGATTCATGATTCTGTGTGGTCAGTACACGGTCAAGAGTCCATATACTAATTTTGGATAAGCTACGTCAAACCGTTTCCAAGTTATAATATTTGACCACTAGGGGCGCTACAGAGTTTCGATTCATGGTTATGCGTGGTCAGAACACGGTCAGGAGTCCATAAACCAAGTTTGGATAAGCTATGTCAAACCGTTTCCAAGTTATAATTTTTGACCACTAGCGCTTTTAGCACCTTTCCTGCTTGACCAGGTGGTGGCGCTATAACATGCACGCCCACGGGTCGTCTACAAATCATCACAGTCATACCATCTATGAACCAGTGAAGTTTCAGATCAATCGGTTAAAGCATAGTCAATTTCTGGCACTTTTCCTGCTTGGCCAGGTGGTGGCGCTATAACAGCCACGCCCACGGGGTGTCTAGATGTCATCACAGTCATACCATCTATGAACCTGTGAAGTTTCAGACCAAACGGTTAATGCAGTGCGATTTTATGACACACTTCCTGTTTCGTGATGAGCTATTAAAATCATACAATTTCATAATATTGTTATTCCAACATATTTCGTAATATCAAAAATCCGTTCGCAATTTAGCATCAGCAACATCTACAGGTCATGTACACCAAATTTCACTTCAATTTGGCATACCGTGTCCGATGAGTACGTTAAAGATCACTGTGTGTCCAAATTTTTACACTCCTTATTACCTCACTTCCTGTTGGGCGTGGCTAATGCAATGTAATACGAAAGTTGTTCGTCTTGGGGAGTCCCACACACCCACCAAATTTTGTGAGTGTAGCTCAAAGCATATCTCAACCATGGCACTTAATGTCAATTTCTGTACTGGTTCCACCTTGCCAGATGGTGGCGCTGTAGCAACCACGCCCATTAAGTGTAGGGATATCATCGTAATCATAAGATCTATAAACGGTATGAGTTTCAGACAATTCTATCAATGCATTGCGACGTTATGACACTTTTCCTGTTTTTCAGTTTTTCTCGAAATTCATTCGTCCGCCATATTGAAATCGTAAAAGGTATGAAAAATCCCTTCGCAATTTCACATCATCAACATCTCGGCATCATGTCTTACAAATTTCATGGGAATCTGACGAACGGTGTCCGAGGAGTATGTTAAAGTTCATCATGTGACCGGCCCATAGAGCCCAATGTATTTTTATTTTGTAGGGGGCGCTACGGAGTCCCTGGGCCACACCCGGATCTATGACCTCAGTGTGCCTCGAATGGCGCGCACTCCCAACGTGTGTGCAAAATTTCGTGAGTTTTCGTGCACAGGAAAGTGGTCAAAATGGCCAATTTCTTTAAGAGGAAAAGAATAATAATAATAATTAAAGCCGCAAGCGGCGATGACGGGCCCTCGCACCAGGTGCACCGCAAAGAGTGCATATCGCAACAATAGTACACAGTGAAGGCACATTCACTCGGAACAGGTGTGCTATCTTTGTCTCACCCTCATTTTTTACACTCGCAGACACTCACTGTCACACACTCACTCAGTCTGCCTTTTACACTCTTTCTCTTAGTAGGGGCGCTATAGAGATTCACATAAGTCATACTGCATTATCAGAAGATGGTCCACAGTGTGTGTACCAACTTTGGCTATGATAGGTCAAACCGTTTCCAAGTTATAATGTTCGACCACAAGGGGGCATTAGAGAGTTTCGATTCATGGTTTTGCGTGGTCAGAACACGGTCAGGAGTCCATATACCAAGTTTGGATAAGCTACGTCAAACCGTTTCCAAGTTATCATATTTGACCACTAGAGGGCGCTAGACAGTTTCAATTCATGGTTATGCGTGGTCAGAACACGGTCAGGAGTCCATATACTAAGTTTGGATAAGCTACGTCAAACCGTTTCCAAGTTATCATATTTGACCACTAGGGGCACTAGAGATTTTCGAATCATGGTTATGCGTGGTCAGAACACGGTCAGGAGTCCATATACCAAGTTTGCATAAGTTATATCAAACCGTTTCCAAGTTATAATTTTTGACCACTAGCACTTTTAGCACATTTCCTGCTTGACCAGGTGGTGGCGCTATAACAGGCACGCCCATAGGGTGTCTAGATATCATCACAGGCACACCATCTATGAACCTGTTAAGTTTCAGATCAATCAGGTAAAGCATTGTCAATTTTTGGCACATTTCCTACTTGACCAGGTGGTGGCGCTATAACAGACACGCCCACGGGCCGTCTAGATATCATCACACTCATACCATCTATGAACCTGTGAAGTTTCAGACCAATCGGTTAATGCAGTGTGATTTTATGACACACTTCCTGTTTCGTGATAAGCACTTTTCCTGCTTGACCAGACGGTGGCGCTATAACAGTCACGCCCACGGGGTGTTTAGATATCATCACAGTCATACCATCTATGAACCAGTCAAGTTTCAGATCAATCGGGTAAAGCATTGTCAATTTCTGGCACATTTCCTGCTTGACCAGGTGGTGGCGCTACAACAGCCACGCCCACGGAGTGTCTAGATATCATCACACTCATACCATCTATGAACCTGTGAAGTTTCAGACCAATCGGTTAATGCAGTGTGATTTTATGACACACTTCCTGTTTCGTGATGAGCTATTAAAATCATACAATTTCATAATATTGTTATTCCAACATATTTCGTAGTATCCAAAATCCGTTCGCAATTTAGCTTCAGCAGCATCTAGAGGTCATGTACACCAAATTTCACTTGAATCTGACATACCGTGTCCGACGAGTACGTTAAAGTTCACTGTGTGTCCAAATTGTTACACTCCTTATTACCTCACTTCCTGTTGGGCGTGGCTAATGCAATGTAATATGAAAGTTGTTCGTCTTGGGGAGTCCCACACACCTGCCAAATTTCGTGAGTGTAGGTCAAAGTATATGTCAACCATGGCACTTAATGTCAATTTCTGTAGTGGTTCCACCTTGCCAGATGGTGGCGCTGTAGCAACCACGCCCATTAAGTGAATGGATATCATCGTAATCATAAGATATAAGGTGTCCGAGGAGTATGTTAAAGTTCATCATGTGACAGGCCCATAGAGCCCAATGTATTTTTTTTTTTGTAGGGGGCGCTACGGAGTCCCTGGGCCACACCCGGATCTATGGCCTCAGTGTGCCTCGAATGGCGCGCACTCCCAACGTGTGTGCAAAATTTCGTGAGTTTTCGTGCACAGGAAAGTGGTCAAAATGGCCAATTTCTTTCAGAGGAAAAGAATAATAATAATAATAATAAAAATAATAATCTGAGCAAAAGCAATAGGGCTTCGCACCGGTCGGTGCACAAGCCCGTTCCGGGCTCGTGCACCTCGGTGCTCGGGCCCTAATAATAATAATAATAATAATAATAAAAATAATAATCTGAGCAAAAGCAATAGGGCTTCGCACCGGTCGGTGCACAAGCCCGTTTCCGGCTCGTGCACCTCGGTGCTCGGGCCCTAATTACAATCCCCTAAAAGGTCTGAGGAAGGATCAAAAATATTTTTTTTGTCCATTGAGGATATGAATCTAATGTAAAAAAAAAAAAAAAAAAATTCACCTGGCCAAAATGATAAATATCGTGTAGGTATTGGACAGACCCCCCGGATCATTTTGGATGGTGGCAGGTTGGATGGCGGGATCAGTGTTGTGTGTGAGTCTGAGGGCTGGAAGCCGGAGCCTGTTCTGGAGTGACAGCAAGGGACGACTCTTAGCTGCAGAACCACCTGAGATGTTCCCAAGTCCATATGGCTACAAAGTGAAACGACGGCTGGTGGCATATAACAGTGACGCAGAGCATTACGTTTGCAGACTCACACAAAATGATGAAAGAACAGATTCAGAGAGAAGAATTGAGATGGTGTCAATTTTTCATATTTCTGGTAGGTAATCTTTTAGTCTTTGTCTGGTTACCGTATTTCCCACATGATTTTATGTGACTAAGGCAGGGATTGATACTTCCCTAACATTTACTGTACGGTAGACTATTTTGATAATCCCTAACATTTAAATAGTCTAATAAAATAAAGTAGTCTAACTACCATTTTTGACTATCACTAATTTTATGTCTTCAATTTATTTGAATGAGTCAATTAGAATTTTTTCTAGGTTTTAATTTTATTGCATAGATTCCCCTTAAAGGAAAAACTCCGAAGTGAATCAACACGTAGCCCTACTGTTTTATAGTGCCAAGCGCTATTGATAGCCACCTCAATCACTGGATTTCATGTGACGCAGACTAGATAGCGAAACGGCAGCTAACGGTAAGAGAATGGGGCATTTCAAAACGAAAGCAAATCGATTAGGTTTAGTTTTTGACATGCGTCATTAGTGTTATCTGCCGTTTCGCAAACTCTGTCTATGATGCACAAAATTCGATCATTGAGGTGGCTTTCCATTGCGCTTAGCATTATAAAACAGCAGGGCTATGTATAAATTCAGCAGGGCTATGTGTAAATACCTTTAACTTCTAATGAAAGATAAACTGCAAGAGTTTGAAAAGAGGAGAGATGCTCTTGTGATTCCAGGTTCCTTCCCTTGCCATTGAAATGGCAGCCTGTGCTTATTTGTTTGTATTTTAAGTTGCAAATGGTGGTTGTGGTTGTAACTTATTTATATTTAATTCACTTATTTATTTAATTCACTATATGTAGACCATTGTGCAAGTTAGACGACTGTATGGCAGGTTAGGCTACCTCACTCGACAAATATTAAAAACAAGCATATGCAGTACTTATGTATTTTGTTTTGCAGATGGCGTATTTACTCGGCCCTGGAAAGTCCCTTTCATTATATCTCTAACCATCTTTATCATCATTTCAATAATTGTGGGTCTTATTATTAAATACATAGGTAAGAAAATCACATTCAAATGTATTAATATTTTCTACATGCTGTCTCATGCAATCATGAAAATGAAGAGTTCAGATGCAAAACCCCCTAACTCCACTTGACCACTTTTTGAGAAAAAGGCCATTTTTTATCAGGCGTTTACATTGTTTTGATTGTAAACAGATATTTTAGACACAGCGGGGAGTAGGTTTTATTTAATTTTTTTCACAACAACATTTAATTTACATATTCTAGATTTATACAGGATTCACACAATATCATTAACTCAGTTTTCACAAAAATGGTGTTTAGGGGGTTTTGCATCTGAACTCTTCAAATATGAGGCTATGATAATGGAAGTAAAAGGTATGTAGAAATTAATAATGTCATAATGTATTAGTTTAATAAAAAAAACTCCCTCATAAGTCCATTGTTATTACATTATCAGGTTAGCCATAGCAGATATCACACACACACACACACACACACACACACACACACACACACACACACACACACATATCCAAATAGATTTTATCCTAGGTGATCAAAATTAGACACGATGAAAAAATGTTGACTTGTGCTTTATTGTTTCAAGGGAAGAGGAAGAGAATGAAGCTATGGAAGCTGGTAGCAAACACTGAACAAACAGAAGGTATGTTTTCATCTGCAGGCAGGGATGAGAGAAAGACTGATCACATTAAAAAACGCTCTTCAGATTGGATCTAAATTTCTCAACGATAGGCCTATGCAACAACCACTAATATGAAAGCACCAAAAAAATAAATCAAGTTTTACATATTAACAGATGTAGAGATAATTTATAAAAATTTTGTTGAGGTAGCATGCTGATGGATGTAATATGGTTTTAAATTATTATTGTAATTATTTTGAGTAGGCTACTAGTATTTAGCCTGACATAGCCCGACTATAATACTGCTGTTCATCCGTATTCATGGTCTGGAGGTTCTTTAACCTGACGCGATTATACTGCGGAAGGGAGGGCATTCGCTTCTGGTTTGAAACGATTGGAAAGCTCGTCTAATCAGCTTCGCTTATTGGCCGGTAGACTCTCTACCGATGTAAACACGCCCCAGAGGACCGTTCCCAGACCATGGATACGGATGAACATTCGTATTATGGGCGGGCTATGTCAGGCTAACTAGTATTAGTTGTAGTAGAAGTAGTTTTTTTCTTTCTTCTTCTTCTTTTAATGATTTAAATATTAACTTTTCATGTTACCCAGGTGATATTCATCTGAAGGAATACCCTGATCAAGGGCTCAAAAAAATGATTCCTTTAGTGGAGGTTTCTAAAAAAGTTTGGTAAGTGTTTCTGTTGTTGTTGTTGTTGTTGTTGTTGTTGTTGTTGTTGTTGTTTTCAGAACATGGCATGGTTAAAGGAATGGTCCACCACTTTATAAAAATTGGTTATTCACCCTTTACCTGGAGTTAAATATGTGGGTAAGAGCATTTTGGTCTCAGTGCATGCGTTGTCCTAGTCTGGCTCTGGCAACCCCAATTTTACCTTTAGCTTAGCATAGGTACTGGAAAATAAAGTTGCCAAAATGTTGCTATCTGGCTACTTTGCATTCCAGTGCCTATGCTAAACTAAGGAGAAATTGGTGATGCCATACTAGCAAAACACAAGCACTGAGAACAAAATGCTTTTACCCACAAATGTAAATGTAACTCAGAGTAAGGAGGTGAATAACTAATTTTCATAAAGAGCTGGACTATTAATTTATGATGGATGTTTCACACAAGCACATACAGTACAGTCCATGCACTCACTCGTAGACATTATCTGACATTTATTTTAATTATTCATTTCCTTATGTCCCTTTCCGTGTTAGCTACGGTTTTGCATTCTGTCTATGCCTACAGATTTTCTTCATTGCTGTTGTATTAGAAATCCCTGTATGTTTTGTTTGTTTGTTTTTTGTTTGTTTATTTTTATTTTATTTTACGTGGTTTTGTTACATTTTTAGAAGACTAGATGGATGATTGGGGTTGTGAAAAAAGTTATCTGATCTAAAAGAGAAGTTGTATTAAAGCATCATTCCACCATTTGGGGAAATACCCTTATTTTCCACCTCTCCTCAAGTTAAACAACTGAGTTTTACCTTTCTTCAGTTCATCCAGCCGTGCTCTGAATATAATGGTCGGACTTTTAGCTCCAGCTTAGCATAGATCATTAAATCAAATTAGACCGTTAGCATTTCTCCTATTATAGCCTTGTGAAAGTGACTAAGAATTCTTCTGTTGCAAACACCAACACAAAATGAAAGTTGTTGATTTTCTGGGCTGATATGACAAGAAAATAGTCCCCTCATATGTTGAATGAGATTAGGTCCATGCCATAGCAGGCTAGAAAATCACATATTGTTGGTATTAGTACACTTTTCAACTACAGAAGAGTCAGCACAGAATTCATAGTCACTTTTGAACAAGAGGAGACCTGTAGGAGAGACAATATGAGATATGCTAATGGTCTAATCTGATTCAATGATCTATGCTAAGCTACAGCTAAAAGTCCCACCGCCAGAAGCAGAGAATGGCTGGATGGACTGGAAAGAGATACAACTCAACTGTTTAACTCAAGGGGAGGTGGAAAATGAGCATATTTACCAAAATGGTGGCATGTCACTTTAATGCATATACGAGTAGGCTATACATGCTGTGTGCGTTTTTGTATGCATGTTGTGTTTTTATATTTACACAGGCTAAAACTGTGTACGGTTATGTGTATGCTTACACAGGCTAAATGAGTGTCACCTCTCTAAAGCAAGCTGTAAATTGATGGCATCAGCCCTGCAAAGGACAACAACTCTGACAGATCTGGACATGAGTGATAACAACCTGGGGGATGAAGGAGTGCAGATGCTCTGTGAGGGACTAAGAGATCCAAAATGCCAGCTTCAGACACTGAGGTTTGACATTTTGTCAACTGTATTGCATATTATCACTTGCTGGAATAGTATACTGCTTTCTGATTGGCTGACAGAGTGTCCCTTAATTCTTGTATAGACACCTGAGACGTGGGCAAAGGTTTCACCTATTCCATATCAATATTCTTTAGAATGGTAACTATTCTGAAAAGGATAAGCCCTATGGATCTTCTTTCACACGTAAATAGTAGTGTACTCTAACTGAACAAGAAAACTTATTTTAAAACAGAGTTGTATGTTTCGGAAAAAAGTTTGGTGGAGCGTTGCTGGTTTCCCTGAACTGGTGCTCTTGGAAGGGAATTTCAAATGAACACCAGAAAGGAAAAGTAACCAGGTCCAGTAACTCAGTTAATCCATGGAAAAAGTGTTTTTATTGAGGACTAAAACATTAAAAAAAACACTGATGCGTATCGACCTTACAGCCTTCAAAACCCTGGATGGATTAACAGTGCCTGGACCTGGAATATTTTTTTCCTTCCTGATGTCGAGTTGTATATTAATTTTGTTTTTTAAACTTGCTTTCGTTTCATTTGCAACTGGGTGATAAGTGGGATAATGGTGTTCGAAGTTTATCAATATAGAAAAATAATAGTCTTGGTGGTAGTGGACACACTCTGCCTTCTGCATCATGTTTGTTATTCGCTTCCACCTGGCCCAATATTTTCTTATATCAGGATACCTCAGTGGCAATTCCTAACTTATGTAAAGAACTCATACACCTTGTTCACCCCCACTCCATCTCATATGGCTGTTCTGTGTTGTGCTGCATCTGGCAGTTGAAAGATTGAAATGATTGAAAAGAGAATTTTTTTGTTGAATGTAAGGAGAAAGTTATTTATTGATTTTGGGTCTGACACAAGCAATAATATATTGTCTGAGATAAGAATAAGTTTATGCACCATCCCATCGGCTCCCACGCCTAGAAAGTCCCTCCTTATAGCTTTCAAGGCTACACAACTTCAAAAACGATCTTTACAACTTTTTTAGGCTACTTAAAGGAGAGTACCAGAGTAAATTCAACTGTTGAAAGAGCTTGCTAAATGTGCTAGTTAGCGAGTGGAACAAAATAATTTGATACAGCACAGACCGAACGCGAACACAGAAGCGAACAGGCACTTTACACTGAATCAATGGGACCTGACTGTTGGAAACCGAAAGTAAGATCTGAGGTTACATTGACTCAATGTAAAGTGTTTCGCGGTCACGTTAGGTCTGTGCTGTTCGAAAATCTTTCATTTCATGCGAAATATATTGCTGTTAGAAGGCTCGTGCAGCATGGCTATGCTTAAACTTACTCCGGCATATTGCTTTAAAGCTGTATTCAACAAGTCTACGTAATTGCGAGACTTAATTATGAGACTGATTGGTGGAAGGCTACAGGGAGCACTGGGTTTTTGCAGACGGAGCAAGAGAATTCCGATTGTTTCCTAAATAAACTTTAATCACTTCTACAACTTTTACAGCTTTAATTGATTGTTTGATTGGCTTGACCACCTTTGACCACAATTTTGAAAATTTGTAGATCACTTATTTCAGACAAATTACAAATGTATCTATATGAAATAAACCATGTGAAACCATGTGAATCTATTTAATATTGTCAGACAGTTACATACAGAATATCTCTCTCTCTCTCTCTCTCTCTCTCTCTCTCTCTCTCTCTCTCTCTCTCTCTCTCTCTCTCTCTCTCTCTCTCTCTCTCTCTCTCTCCACCTGGCTGTTTGTCTATCACTTTCAGGCTCTCTAACTGTGGTTTCTCAGATGAAGGTTATGTTTGTCTGGCTCTCACTCTGATGTTAAATCCCTCCTGTGTGAAAGAGTTGGATGTGAGAAACAATCATCCTGGAGAAGCGGCACAAAAGCTATTATTTGCCACACTGGAAGATCCTCAGCGCAAAGTTGAAACACTTCAGTATGTATTCTAAATGCTACATAATATTCAGGAAACAACTCTCGAGTAGTGAATTTAAAGGAAAAGTCCGGCGTGAATCAACACGTAGTCCTACTGTTTTACAGTACCAAGCGCTATCGATAGCCACCTCAATCACTGGATTTCATGTAAGGCAGACTGAGATAGCGAAACGGCAGCTAACGTCAGCAGAATGGGGCATTTCAAAACGAAAGCAAATCGATTAGGTTTAGTTTTTGACATGCCTCGTTCAGTTAGTGTTAGTTGTCGTTTTGCAAACCCGGTCTACGATGCATAAAATTCGAACATTGAGGTGGCTTTTTGTAGCACTTAGCAGTATAAAACAGCAGGGCTACGTGTAGATTCACTCCGGATTATACCTTTAAGGCCTGAAATTTACTTGCTATTATCATGCCTGAAAGTGATGCAAAATAATGAACATGTTGACAAGTATCCAAGTTCTTGCAGACTTGCAGACTTTAGAATTTGAATTCTGAGAAGTCCAAGTCTTATCGGTCTTAATGCTGCTGACTGAAACTCTAAAGCTAAAAAAAGAACCTTACAATTGGTTTAGATGCCTTAATTCATCATATCATTGATCTTCCCACTTTTGACCCTCGTTGTTGCTTGTGAAAATTAGAAAATCATTTTATTTGAGACATTTAAAATGTTTGTTATACAATAAGGAAATCATGTAATATCATGTAGACAGTCACATACATAATCTACAGCCTCTCTCTCTCTCTCTCTCTCTCACTCTCTCTCCCTTAAGAACGTCCATGTTGACTTGTAACAAACTTTCTTGCAGACTTGCAGACTGTAAGCTCACAGATAAATCCTGTGAGATAGTGGCTTCACTTCTACAGCGTCCTAACTCCCTTATACATCTGGACATGAGTACCAATGACCTGGGAGATTATGGAGTACAGCTTCTCTCTAAGGGACTGTCTAGTTTCAACTGTAAACTTCAGATATTAAGGTGGGTTATAAGCATCCTTTCACTTGGTTTACTACTTAAACTAGTCCCACCAACCCTCTAGCCTCCTCACACACACACACACACACACACACACACACACACACACACACACACACACACACACACACACACCATAACCAACATCAACAATTTACATTTCTGTAGCACTTTTCAAGACACCCAAAGCACTTTACAGTGGAAGGGGGACCTCACCAACCAGCACCTGGGTGATGCACAGCATCCATTGTGCACCAGAACGCTCAGTCTCTCTCTTTCTCTCTCTCAGGCTCTCTGATTGTCTCATCACAGAGAAGGGTTGTGTTTGTCTGGCTTCAGCTCTGACTTCAAACCCTTCTTATCTAAAAGAGCTGGATCTGAACTACAATCATCCTGGAAAATCAGCACTGAAACTGTTGTCAACTAGACTAGAAGATCCTGACTGTGAACTGGAAATACTTAAGTATGTTCAGAAACAAACCCCAGTTACCGTTTCACCAACAACAACCCATCATCTGTTGAATGGTTCATACAGTATGTATGACAGTTGGTTTTTTTATCTTTCAGAACTGAACCTGCTTCATTAGACATAGCACGACCACGTTTGCTAAGATGTAAGTTATTACTGGTTAATCATTAGCTGTGTTTGGGGTTGTCTTAGAGTAAAAATGTGTGTAGTGTTTGTAGTGTGTGTGTGTGTGTGTGTGTGTGTGTGAGAGAGAGAGAGAGAGGGAGAGGGAGAGGGAGAGAGAGAGTTTGTTCTCTCCTCCTCTTGCCGCTCCCTCCTATCCTCCTCTTCCTTCTCTTTCAGTTTTCTCCTCCTTATTCTCTCCCTCTGCTGTGTGTGTGTGTGTGTGTGTGTGTGTGTGTGTGTGTGTGTAAGCAGCACACTGTCTCCCGATATTCTGATGAGGATGTTTCTCTCCTCTCCTCTTGTCTGCAGATACCTGTAAACTCACACTGGACCCAAACACAGCAGACAGAATTCTCTCTCTCTCTGAAGGGAACAGAATGGTGACGCGGATGAAAGTCAAGCAGCCGTATCCTGACCACCCAGAGAGATTTGAGTCTTCCTGGCCTCAGGTGTTGTGTAGAGAGGGTCTGTCTGGACGCTGCTACTGGGAGGCTGAGTGGAGTGGGGGTGGCGCTCTAATTGCTGTGGCCTATAAAAGCATCAAGAGGAAAGGGGAGAGTCATGATATCCTAATGGGACATAATGCCAAGTCCTGGAGTCTGGCCTGCACTCCTGATACTTACACTGTCTGTCACAATAATGTAGAGACCGATATAGACATCACCATACCTGCCCCCTCCTCCGGCTCCAGAAGAGTAGGAGTTTACCTGGACTGGCCAGCCGGCACTCTGTCCTTCTACAGCGTCTGCTCTGACACACTCACACACCTGCACACGTTCCACTCCACATTCACTGAGCCCCTCTATCCAGGGTTTAAATTGGATTTTGTGACTTTTTCTTCAGTAAACCTGTGCCAGAGCACATGAACTCCTCCTCCAACAGATACATCCACCTGTCACCTGGTAAAACAGTTTTCATTTGTGTGTGAGCTTCTTTTATCTCTCTACCCACTTTCTTTTTGTTCCATCCTTCTTTTCTGCTCTTCATCTTTTCCCTTTTTTGCCTCCTCCACTGTTCACTCACTTTTCCTCCTCCTGTTCCTGTTACTCCTCCCATTCCTTTTCCCCTGGAATTTGCCCGCTCCCTCCTTTTCTCCCTCTTCTCCTTTTTTCATCCTTCTCTTTCCTCTACACACACACACACACACACACACACACACACACACACACACACACAGAGAGAGAGACACGGACACACACGATGTCAGAGGTTTGGCTTTTGGCAGTAAACTCTATGACATTAGTGAGAGGATGATCACCACAGTTTAATGGGGGAGTTTTACTTTGTCCCCTCTCCTCCTCTTTCTTTCCCTCTCTCTGTGTTACTCTGTCTGTATGAAGGAATGTGACACCTCATACTCTGTACTGCCCCTGCAGGTGTTGGCTAGAGAGGGTCTGTCTGGACGCTGCTACTGGGAGACCGAGATCCTCTTAGCTCTCTGTCCTACGTCTCCTCTGACACACTTACACACCACACACATTCCTAACACTCATGCGCGCCCACACACACAAACTCTCTCTCTCCTCTCTCTCTCTCTCTCTCTCTCTCTCTCTACACACACACACACACACACACACGCGCATGTTATGAAGACATGTGTATAATAAGATGTGTTCAAATACTCATAGGTGTAATTTGTTTATACAGTTATATATCATTGGTTTGAGGTTATTTGCAATCTCTGATGTATTTCTTCGTTATATTTTATTCTCTAAATTTTGTGATGATATGATGATGATGATGATGATATATGATACAAATGCTTTTTTACACAGCTCAAAGTGATGCAGAATTCTCCATTGCCATTGGCATCCTAACATTTGCGTAGATTAGTTAAACAACATGGACCATGTGAATGACTGTGGGATTTGTGATGTTTAGTGTCTATATGTAAGTGTGGGTTAAACATGTTAATATTTCTGAATAAAATATTCTTAGTCTTTAATATGATGGTTGAGACTTTATTTTTTTTTTAAAAATGGGAACATTGAGTCCTTCACTGTGCCAACCATAGGGAGGTGCTGTGGCCACTCTACACCATCAATGCACTCCAGCCTGTTTGTGTGTGTGTGTGGGAGCATCTCCATCCCCAAGCTGCCATGTCTTCTGAGCGGGCAGATAGTTTATCAGCAGCAGTGGGTCTCACACTGGGCAGCTGCTTCTAATATCCCTCAGCTCTCTCAGCTCATCACTTTACAAATCATTTACCATTTTAATACTCAAGCAATACAATGTGTTCTCTTTTTTTGCATTTATTGATGTGCAGGTTATCAAAGAAGCAGGGCTGGGGCAGTTTTGGCAATGCTGGCCCACCATGATTTTATTTAGTAATAATAATAACTTGGCAAGCTAAAATAACACTGAATTGAACAACATTAACATTAACTGAATTACATTAACATGAGAGGTTTAATTGGACTAACAAGAAAATTAGAAGTAAAAAATGACCAAAAAGGTCCTTCATATCTAATATTTAACGTGATTGAACCATTGTAATTTGTCTTCAATGTGCCAGTGAAAGTTTTAAGAGGGTCTATGTGCGACTACACAGCACAAGTGTTGTCAGTTAGACCCCCAGTTGATACCCACCAAACTCCAAAAAGCTTCAGTAAACAATTCCTGCACCTATTCTACACTATGTGCTGTTTCAATCCAGGTCAACTCAACATTAACCAATGGGAACTCCTCTTCTCCATCCCCCCTTTCAGTGGATGATTTCATTTCCATGGCTAAATATCCTGTTCATTCTGTGTGTGGTTCAGCCTCTCTTCCTTGTTCAGTGATCAAAGCATCTGAAAGCCATCACTTAGAAAAGCCTCCCAGCCAACACAAATCTCCACCCACCCCAATAGGTGGCGCTGTCTCACTGCCTATATACAGTCCTTTTTCCCAAGACTGCAGTGCAGTCATTGAGGTGAACTATAAACTCTAAAGACTGAATGGTTGTGAAAATGCAGCAAATAAAACTAACATTGGTTCATTTAATTATGATATTTGGTAGGTAGACTAAACAAATGATTACCCAACATCATTAGTTCTGCGTTTTCCGAGAATAGAAAGGCAATAGCGGCAACTCTGCCTCTCTCTGTCTGAATAGGCTAGTAAAGGGGCATCTCTATCCCTCCACTTCCCCTTCTGTCTTTTTTTGCCCTCCACTGCCGGGATTGTGTCATAATAGCATCGAATTTCCCCTCCCTCTGACCCTGATCCTCTGCTGCTGTTGATCCTCCTGAGGACCAGCTTCACTCCCCTACAGCCACTACACTGATCCTGAGTCTGCTGATTATGTTTTTGACTAGCAACCAGTTTCCCAGGCATCTGCATTAAAAACTGACGGCATTGTAATTCTGTTTTTCATGTCATTTGAACAGTTGTGTCTGTTATTGATTCTGAGACTTTTTGATCTGTAGACCCTGTAGACCTGGCCTGGCCCTGACCTGGGCTACCCTACTCTTTTGACTGTTTAAAACACCATTTCTCGATCACCATTTCTTTCCAATATCATCACATCATTACATCCATCCAACCATCTTTATTTATTTATTTATTTTGCCTCTGTACTGGTCCCTGTAATTTGTGACGGCAATGATCTTGACTGCTGGTGAAGTTTACTTTTTTATTTGCTCCTTCAACATGACAGTACATGTAAAACTTGGCAAAACTACTATCTCTTGTAAACTCCGACCGAGCTTGTGCCTCATTACGGGTCCATTAAATTGAAACTATATGCACAGGCTAAGCAATATGACCTTCTCTCATGGGCGCTGTAGCCTTGACGATTCCACTGACAAACGTAACATAAAACAGAGCACCACCTTATGGCCTTATCAAAAATAAGCTTCCTTTCTGTCTAAATGCATAGGATGTCATAAAGCCTGTTTACTTTACAAAATGCATATCCAAAGGAAAACAGAATATCACTGTCAAAAATAAAATACCTGAAATATTAATCAGATAAATCCACCTAAAATAATAAACCCTTTAGGTGGTTATTTACAGCCTCTTTCTCAGGCACATGGCAGCCCTGTCTTTGACAACACCTATGCTTGTGGCACCTCCACATAAGTTAAATAGGGTTCACTTTTTAAATAGCCTACTGATTATAAAAGTATTGGTTTATCAGTAGCCAAATTAAGTATAAAAGTATTGGTTTATCAGTAGCCAAATTAAGTGTTTCCCCTAATATATTTTCCATCCTGTAAATGTACCTGTTTCCCTGAATGTCCATCTCTGCATGTATTGTTTGTTTATGTTTGGCGGAGGTTGTATTAACTGCTGTCAAAACCGTCAGCTGACAGCCTTGACTGACAGCTGACGTGCCGGTCAGCTGATCGCAGTGCCAGCGTTTGAAAGACTTTTTAAGCGCGGAAGTGCATTGCGGCGGGGAGAGCGCCGGAGACCTGAGCTAAAGCGGCCACGAGGTACACTTTGTTCAGCAGCGGTGGAAGTTGTAGAATCCCACCGTTTACTGGGGATCAGGGCCCGAACTTGGTCTTAACAGCCATCCGACGTCGGGGCAGTCCTAGGCCGGTGTGTTTTCATGTTTGGAGCTCCGTTTCTTCACACTGGATTATATCTTTTAGTTTCGTGGAGGATCACACCATTTTCGTTTGGATTATTAAGACTTTTTTCTGTCACCGCTCTGGATTACTTTTTCTGTTTGGCAAGACTGGCGTGCCACAGCGCGCAACGAGTGCGCATGCATTGAGGTGCATTGGAAATGCGCAGACAGCGCATGGCGTTTATGCCAAGGACAATTAAGAACTGATTTTTTGTTGTACACTATGAGTGAGTGAATGAATGAATGAATGAATGAATGAATGTGTCCTTGTGTGTGTGTGTGTGTGTGTGTGTGTGTGTGTGTGTGTGTGTGTGTGTGTGTGTGAAAAATACATCCTGTGAAACTTGTATTACATTGTCATATCCTGTGTTGTGTCATTTAAACTGAGAAACATATCACTACTACAGTTCCATAGGTAAGGGATAATGAACGACACGGCGTGCAGATATATAAAAATAATGCACGTTCGAAGTTCTAAGGCTAACGAGGCCGAACAGGGCCGGTGTGACCGATCCTCTCGGGAAGCTGTTAACTCGGGATACACATGCGATTTCTATGGGACACACACGTCGACGTAATCAAGTGACGATAGCTTTACCTTAATTAGGGCAAACGTGACCCTGATTCAACAAAATAACAAATGATGGCAAATGTAACATTAAGCCAGTTTCTTCCGTGATATTAACAGTTTGAATGCCAGGTGTTTTTAACAAGCTTTGGCCCAGAGTGCCAGCAATCCAGGCCACTGTTGCCTATTTTTATAGAGCCACAGCGTATTCTGTGTTATAGCTATGGACACATACTATGGGTCATTTGAAAGGTAAGACTCTGAGCTCTCAGTGGGTGAAAACCGTTTATTTCTACATGCCTCCGTTCCTGAGAAATCCCAAGCTAAACAGTGGGTAGTTTTCATCAAAATCCTTGTTTTTTTTCTAGAAAAGGAGATATCACCGACATATTCGGCACTCTGACAAGGCCTCTTGCATGCGCGTCGCGGCCTGTCACTCACTCCACTCGGCCCTGAGACTGCCATCTAGTGATGAACCCGCGAAAGGACAACATGACATGACGTGCATTATTTGACACAAATGCTGCAATAGTAATCAAATGCTGCCTTGTGATGTGAAAATGTCCAGACAAAATGTGCAGATCGTGAGTTTTTATGAGTTTCCGATCGTAATTTATTTCAGTTCTATTTATCACAGAGTTCCAAAAATCATATATAACCTGTGTGAGGGTTTCTATTTTCGTAAATTAAAAAAAAGGCAAAAACGTAACATTACGTTTTTGGCACTCAACGCATGACAAGTAATAACGGCATATTACGTTTCTGGCATTCAAAGTGTTAAAACATTATATTTTTGCGATGACACATTCGGTCCTTTTCTTAGCAAATGAAATCAGACTATTTAATTCTATTTCGACCAAATCAAACCGACATCAGTGAAAGTTTTTTTGTGAATACTGGTTTACGTAGTCTGTGGTAGCCTACTGCGCGTGCGCACAGGTGAAGGCTAAGGACTTCAACAACGACTCATATCAGTCGACTGCTAAATCAAAGTATGGATACGGTGGGTCTAAATTAATCGTCTAATTTTAATTTTAATGCTAGGGTATGCTCGTAGAATGTAATCGTTCACCAGGCATAACGTTAATCTATTGTGACTCACGGAAGGAATTGTAAATTGTCCTGCCTGTCAGCCTTGTTGTAAGTTATCCTAGACTGTCATTCATTTACTTGTTCAAGTATCGATTTAGCAAGTGAAGATGCAAATTTAGGCCTATCTAATGTAGGGTAGCATAGCCTACAACTAACGTGTTCTTCAATGTCACTAAGTTAATTCTTCTTCAGTAGCTCAAGTTGTTTTCCTTAGCAGCCCATATTAGTTCAAGTTGGGATATAGCCTAGAGGATATGTCAAACAAAGTTGTCAGTAGACCTATCGCGTTCTGACGATGATTAAACAAATCAGCCTGGAGCTAAGAGGGGTTCTCAAGATGTGTACACTCCACGATAACGTATAATGTATAACTACATTAATAATTTGCTGCAGTTTGTCTGTCTTTGGTCAGTGTAGCCCAACAACATCATAAGGCTACACGGTGATGCAGAGTCTGAAAGAATGGGAAGAAACGCCGAGGAGGAGTAGGCTCGCATAGTCTACTGATAAGATATTAAGAAGCAGCACCTCACTGCCATCGTAATTTGGGCTATCATGATTGCATTATGTTATATTAGATTATCTTTCCACTGCCCACTTCTATCGATAGCCTTGCCTGCTTCTGTCAACGTTACTCCTGTTATGTTGCATCTGCGATAACGTTATCTTGTTTGTTAATATTTTATTTCTTTGGGGCTTTTTCTTGCCCTTTATGTATCCTATAACTCTTAAGGTGAATAAACCAGTAACATGAACTGTCTTGTCTCGTTTCAATTAGTCACCTGAATGTATAGGCTACAGCTATATGGTTGATATACACCTTTGTTTAACGTTGTTGTAACTTTAAGTCTCCTAAGCAGTTCTTTAGAATTTAGTTTAGTTTACTTTCGTGTATTCAGATTTATTTTAGGTAATTCAATGTGCACAGTTGCATAGGTTTAGTCTGTTAAAGTGACTACGTTACCCATGATGCATTTTTGTTGCACATCCTGTTGCTAAATAATGTTGAGAGAGAAAAATATCTAGCGATGTAGGCCTACTTGACCAGAGATATGATAAGTGAAGTTGGAAACTTTTTTAAAAGGTGTTCAGACTCCATTTAATCTGCAATTAGTCAGAAATACAGAACAAACATAGGCGTAACTGGTTCTGAAATTACATTAGCCTACTGACCACAAGGCATTTAATTAGGTCCATGTTCACAATAATAAACACACTGTAAGGAAAGCAATTATTCAAGCGCCTGTTTTAAAAATCAACAACTAGAATACATCAAAATCACACCCGACTAAATTCTCAGTTAAACAGCCTATCGGAGGGAGGCTACGTGATAAGAAGAAACTGCGCCTCCTGCTAATAAACTGTATTATCGACATTGTTGCGCTCTTGCGTAGAGGATCATCCGTACGCCTACGTAATTCCAGGCCCAATTTAGTCGAATCGGTGTAACGGCGTTAGGTAAATCTAACGACACTTGTAGACAGATGTGTATCCCCAGTTAACAGGCGGCCCAAGAGGATCCGTCACACCGGTTCTAGGCATAGACACACGAGGCGGTCGCCTAGGGCACCAAATAGCCTATCAGGGGGGCATCACAATATATTTCTTACCTATTTTCTTCAGTTTTTCTATTACATTTTTAGAAAAGAGGGGGCAAAACTTACATCTGGCCTAGGGCACCAAAAACGCTAGAACCAGCCCTGAGGCCGAAGGCCGAGTTGCCTTATAGCTTCGATAAGTGTCGTTCATTATCCCGCTTATACCACTGTTGCCACTTATCCGCTATGTGGTTTGACTAACAACATGCCCGTTTTGATGGCTAGGTGGCTACTGATGGGTGAAGACAAGCTAGTTGTCAGAACTACTTCTTTCCGCACTTACCAAGATAAACTGCCGTTACTAGAGGTGCGTTCAAATTCGCCTAACATAGCGAACGTTCGCGAACATAGGCGAACAGTTTTTGGCTAACGCCAAGTTTTTGGCTAACGTTAGCGAACGAAAGCGAACGGTCTGAGGCAATAGTATCCGGCTGCGTCCTGCAAGACTAAAGACACGCCTACTTCTCAAGACACGCCCCCTAAATACACGCCCACCCGCGACGACGTGGTCATACGTAGTCACGCCCGAAGTTAACGACACGCCCACTAGAGACACGCCCCTGGACGAGGACGCAGACAGATTTGTAGTTTCTAAAGGAACCGTATGTAAGGGCTATGCAAGTTTTGCCCAATGAAATTGCCTTATTGCTCTCCAGCATGGCTTGGTTTGCCATCTCAAATAAGCATTTCATACCACATTACTATTTTTAACAAAACACCTTCAAACACAACTCTGTTCCTCTTGCATTGCAACAATAATTTATTAAGCAACATTATATGATTTATTTCGCCAGTTATCACGTTCATTTTAAT
>JAODXP020000033.1:27895366-27955289 GCA_027497455.2 Sardinella longiceps | reverse complement strand
AAAACATTTAAATTATTATTTTCAAATATGTATCCCATATATGTATCTAAGAGAATTTTTTCATTGAGATCTGAAGAGGGTTTGTATCAGCCCCTATGGAAATCCGCATGAGTCTTACAGAAACTGACTCTTAATGTGTTCAGAAGTTGAATCACTATAGTATATATCCTGGTCTGAACTTTCACAAGTATAACTTTACAGACATTGGGTTATTCTTTACCTAAAGTGCTCAATATTAGAAACAATTTGAACAGGTGTCGCTTCCACTGACAATTGTAGTTATAACATTAATTTGGATTTGAATAGACTAAAATTATTAACATTGCTGATAAGTCAATTCACTATACTAAACTGCAAAGGCAGTAATGCTACAAAAAGTTGCAAATTACTTTGATAAAATATCTACCATTTATGAATCATCTATCAATTAAACTATCTATCAATCAATTTGCAAATATTTGAAGAGATTGCAATGCTGGTCCTTTTAGGCCCGTGACAATAAATCTGAATTTTCTGTCACCTGCCGATTTATGCTCCATTTTAGTGATCAGTCATAAGAAGTCTAGTTTCTTACAATTATAAGCCATCTCATATTAATTCTCAGGATCACAGACTGCATTTCCTTTGAGCATATTAAAGTTACAGCTATACATTCAATGTATGGTAATGTGGTATTTGAAGTAGCCTATCTTTAGAGATTGTGCACAAAAAGCAATTTGTGATAATCCACCATGAAGCCGTGATGACCAGGAAACCAACAATAATCATGATCAACAATAGCAGGCAAAATGCTCATTAATAATAAAAAGAAGCCTTTGAAAGAAGAAACCTCATTGTCCATATTGTTTTCTCTTTTTATACATCTAATTAAAGATTATATTGATATTACATATTAATGCGTGTTGTAGTTGTAATCATCATCCTCTACCAATAAATTCAACCACTATTTTTGGTTTTGTTGTCAGTGTCAAGTCTTGGCCCTTGGACATTGCATGATTACAGATTAGATATTGTATCTACTTCAGTTTTCGGCAGAATAGTTTCTGTGCCAATCAGTGTATATACTGTATGTTGCATTTATTATCTGATTGCCTCAAATGCTCTTATACAGATTTGGCAGCCCTTCGGTGTGGTATGAAAGGTGTATTTCAATTTCAATATTTCATTTATTTGTGTTCATTTTGTGAGTATTGAAGCCAATATGAAGCCTTTTACCAAACATGTTACAACTTAGGTAAGATAGACACAGTAAAAATGATAGTGAATAAAGATGTAAGGCCAGTGCTTTTGTCAGTGGGTCTAATTTAGAAGACACCTTATTGAGAGAAATCTGACCAAAGTCTAGACTCCGTAACCAGCTGAAATCTTCCTCTGCTCCTCATCTCCCTTTGTGTGACAAATAAACACTCAATAAACCACTGACAAATAAACACTCAATAAATCACTGACAAATAAACACTCAATAAATCACTGACAAATAAACACTCAAAAATAAAATAAAAAACACTGACAAATAAATGCTGCCTGCATGTTTCACTCCCTGTTACTGTTACTGTAATTCCACCCAACATGCAGTTCTAACTGCAGTTCCACTAGGGGGCGATCATGATTAAGTGGGAAAACAATGGGCTCCTATTGAACTTCAGGCTCAATGCATCATTTCCACATATTTATGGACAACATATCAAAGACTGTATCGAAGATCATGGAATACTGAGCTGCGCTTCAACCCTCTCTGACTGCAATTTATCTTTAGCAACCTGGAAATGGATGATGGATCAAAAGTTAAATTACAAGTGAAGTTACAAATACCTAAATGTCCAGTAACGACGTTTCTCATTCTGTCAGCAGTTTTCTTCCTCTGGATGATTAGCATTCTACTCTATTCTAGCGGAATACACCTCCGGCCACTTAGACACACACACACACCGTTTCACTACAGCACCTCCGGGTGTGTTATACTATAGCTAGCTCCACCAGCTCCATACATGAATCTTAAAATACCAGGTCATGTGATCTGTCCAGTTTCACACAGGGCTTATTGTGTCTGGAAGC
This sequence comes from Sardinella longiceps, assembly GCA_027497455.2. Taxonomy (NCBI): domain Eukaryota; kingdom Metazoa; phylum Chordata; class Actinopteri; order Clupeiformes; family Clupeidae; genus Sardinella; species Sardinella longiceps. Next base: position 27,953,234 of record JAODXP020000033.1, on the reverse strand, counting down.
AGGTTACATACAGAGAATTGACTCTGTATGTATCAGTGATGTTCATAAGTCATTTTTTCCAAGTCAAGTCTCAAGTCTTTGTACTCAAGTCCAAGTCAAGTCCCAAGTCCTGAGGCGCAATGCCAAGTCAAGTCTCAAGTCAAGTCTCGAGCCTCCCAAGTCCATGTCAAGTCTCAAGGCTTCTCCCCAAGTCGAGCCTTTTTGAATCTTGGAAAAAAAATTCCCTTTGACAGGGTGAGGGTGGACATAATTATGCACACAATCTGCTATTGACAAATCAGCTGTAATGTTAGACCTGAGAAAATTTAGAATGCAGTTGTATGGGTCATTTCATGTCAATTCACCCAAATTCTGGAAAATTCCCCGCTTGACCATCTCAGAATTTTCTGAAAAAAATCTACTAAAAAGATAGCATTTTTAATAGTAATAATCCAAAATATTAGGTTCATAACCTCAATAGTTTTTTAATAAGAAATATTTCATTTGGAATGCATTTCGGGCATTTTTTGGCATCATAATCTAAAGGCTGTTCTAAACAGCAATATCTGGAAAACTGTCTCACCTATAGCCTTCAAATTTCCTACTGTCAATATATGGTAGTTCTAGCCTCCAGACATGGAATATCAGGATTGTAGCTCAAGCATAACTTAGGATACAGGCGCTCAAACTTCTACCAAAGTATGGCTTGGCAAAATGAGATGGTAACTTTGAAGAGTTGTCAAGGCCCCAGTTTTGGACATAGAAGACTTATATTTTACAGGAAGTATATCTGGCAACAGCTCTACAAAACATGGTCACTCTAAGATGAATGGATCCACAGGTATTATGCCTCAAATACAGGGAAAAACACATTTGTGCCCAAATTCAGAGCCATATTTAAAAAAACTGAGTTAATGGATCAGGTCCATTTTTTTGTTTTTGACAGATCAAATTATTGTTTAACTTATATAAAAAAATTGGGAGGGTGTTTTGCCCCATTTTGTCACAATTAATTTTCAAACATGGGCTATATGTGGGTGGGTGATTGTTTTTTCCTCTTGATTCCTAGGGGTGCGTCCACCCAATTTTAGAGCCATATTCCAAGAAACTGAGTTAATGGATCAGGTCCAATTGTTTGTTTTTGAAAGATAAAATTATTGTTAAACTTATATAAAGAAAAATTGGGTGGGTGTTTTGCCCCATTTTGTCACAATTCGTTTTCAAACATGGGCAATATGTGGGTGGGTGATTGTTTTTTTTCCCCTCTTGATTCCTAGGGGTGTGTTTACCTATGACTATGTTTACATAGCCATGTGTTTTGGAGACTGCTGTATTTGTATGTGAATTGGTCTGATAAAAGATTCACCTCTTCCTTGTTGAGTTCTTTATAGTCATGTTTTGACCTTTTTATTCTCCATTGAAAAACATACAAATTCATGTTTTTACCTTAATTTCGTGTAATAAAAGCGCTTGGTGTTTGATCAACATTTTCAGTCAACAGTAGATTTTTTGCTCATTGTAGTTGCATTGCATTTTATGAAAACAATGACTGAAATCTCTCTTGATTACTGACTTTACTGAATTTATGAATATGAAGCAAAGTCCTTACGAAATACACAAAAACACAAAAGATATAACTTGTGAAATGCATTTTTTTTTTTTTTTTTTGAAAGAATAACATGAACTCTCCTTTGAGTGTTGCACTCATTACAGAATTACATTGAACTTCAACAATGTCTTAGGAGATTAACAATCACCATGCTAAACTTCATCTCTATATTTCTTCACTTTAAACAAATCTATGCCATTCTTTGGCATAGAAACGATCATTATTCATTTTCTGCAATGATAACAGCACTGCAATATGAATATGATCCTTCCTTAAAAGTTCAATATTGATCAAGAATCAAGAACAAATTCAAAATTAGATTAGATTCAGAAGCCATTTGTATGATCTTGCATGTTGTCTACATGAGGGTGGCTCTAGCGTTTTTCCAATATGCTACCAAAAAAAAAAATCAATAAAATCACAGGACGACTACACCTTCACTCTTTTTGCTTGTAGAGCTTCAAAAGACTAATTACTAACACAAATATGAAAATAAAATTTAAAAAATCATAAATGTAAATCGACTGGTTATGGTGGTGGGGTATGGGTAATCACGGTTTGATTGCGCACATGCTGTATCTGTGGGTGTGTCTCTGTCAACCACCATGATGTAGAAGCCATGTCTGTTTGGTTGGGCTGGATGAATTTAATTATGCTATGTCTGAGATCTTTTCTGTCTAAACCAGTCAAGCAAATGTTCAAGATAAAGAAGTCTTACATTTGAATCTGGAAAGTGAAAAATACGTAGTTGTGCAATGTAATACTCTATTGCTGCTGCATTTGGTTGAGTTTACTCACCATGCAGGTATTACTTCACATTGTAGCATCTGTATTTGAAATGATAACAGTTTAAGAACATCCTGTCAATTTCTTTTCTAATAAAAACAAAAAAAGAAATTAACAAAGATGAATGTATGAAGAATGATGAATGAAGGACATCTTCCAAAATCTCAGTGAAACCTGATCCACACACACACACACACACACACACACACACACACATATCTTCTGGGCTCTTATATAGGGAAGGACAGATCCAAGGTAAACACAAAGGAGGAGTATCCAAAACATGTGTCATAAAGTTGATTGACTTTGACATGGCAATGTAAATATAGTCACACATGGTAAAGGTAAACAATGTCATTAGACACATCTTTTTTTTTTTTTTTTTAAGTAAGTGTGGACCTGTTATAATAAGTCAATTTTTGGAATATGGCTCTGGAGTTGGGTGGACACACCCCTAGGGTTCAAGAGGAAAAAACAATCAGCCCAACATATACCCCATGTTTGAAAATTAATTGTGACAAAATGGGGCATAACACCCCTCTCAAAGTTTTTATATAACTTTTCACAATAATTTGATCTTTCAAAGTAAAAAATGGACCTGGTCCATTAACTCAGTTTTTTGGAATATGGCTCTGAAATAGGGTGGACACACCCCTAGGAATCAAGAGGAAAAAACAATCACCCACCCACATATAGCCCATGTTTGAAAATTAATTGTGATGAAATGGGGCAAAACACCCTCCCAATTTTTTAATATAAGTTTAACAATAATTTGATCTTTCAAAAACAAAAAAATGGACCTGATCCATTAACTCAGTTTTTTGGAATATGGCTCTGAAGTTGGGCAAAAACGTGTTTTTCCTCATATTTCAAGCTTAATACCTGTGGATCTATTCATCTCAGAGTGACCATTTTTTGTAGATTGTTTAACCCGTTACCAGAGATACTTCCTGTAAAATATGAATCTTCTATCTCCAAATCTTGGGTATTGACAACTCTTCAAAGTTGCCATTTCATATTGCCAAGCCATACTTTGGTAGAGGTTTGAGTGCCTCTATCATGAGCTACAATCCTGATATTCCATGTATGGAGGCTATAACTACCACATATTGACAGTAGAAAATTTGAAGGCTATAGGTGGGATGGTTTTCCAGATATTGCTGTTTAAAAATGGCCTTTCAGATTATGGTGTCCAAAAAGCATGTAATTTGAAATATTTTTATGAAAAAAACTATTGACCGTATGAAGCTAATATTTTGGATTTCTTACTATTAAAAATGCTATCTTTTTACTAGAATTTTTTCAGAAAATTCTGAGATGGTCAAGCGGGAGGCATTGGGTGAAATGACATGAAATGACCCGTATGCATGAGTTACATTGCACCTAAGAGGAAATATTGTGCTTATGCTTTCCCATAAGAAACATCAGAAAAACCAAAATAATGAAATGAACACTTCTGTGAAATGAACATTGTTCACGAGTCACAAGGCTCAAGTCCGAGTCAAGTCTCAAGTCATTGAGGGCAAGTCCAAGTCAAGTCTGAAGTCTCCAGAATGAGCGACTTAAGTCAAGTCCAAGTCCAAGTCTCGAGTCCAAGTCCCCATCACTGGTATGTATGTATGTAATTTGTGTGTGACAATGTCAAGCTTAGTTGTAAGATCATTGTAATGGTATGTAAATTATTAAATTCATGTTGGCGATGATCTTACTTGAAACAGTGTTTAAACGTATGGAAGGTGGATATTGAATGTACAGTATGACGATAAAGTACACACACACCCACAAAATCCACAATCAAAAACTTCCGCAATTCACACAAATGCAATTTTAAAAAAGTATAGAGAGCCAGTGCACAAATGTGTCTGATGAGAAGTCTGTATATCCTCTTTTATTGTGAAGTTCTTAAAAACAAGCAGTAAAAAGTAAAAAACCAAGCGTACAATATACATATATATTTATATAACAGCATGACTTCTTGGAACTCAAAGGGGCAGAAACGGAACACCAAAGGTCAAATAAGAGACAGATCCGTTCGAAAGGAAAGGAGGGAATCGACACCGCAGGAGAGATGGGCTTCTTTTACGTACCATCACAACACAAACACACACACACCTCTTGTGCATCACACACACACACACACACACACACACACACACACACACACACACACACACACGCAGAATGAGTTACACACCCAGGCAGGTCATCTTTGCAGGACACACATTCCCACCAGGGAAACACTTTTGTTCTTCCATTCAGACATGTGAACATACAAGCATGATGACCTTTGTGAACAATCACCCACTTACTACCGGGCTACGACACACACATGCACCTTCAGATCAATTCACACTCTTATATTCAGTATGCAACCTCCTTCACCGCTCTGCAAAGTACAGACTCACCTGCCCTCACACACACACACACACACACACACACACACACACACACACACACACACACACACACACACACACACACACACACACACACACACACACACACACAGTCAAGCCCACACTACTAGTTGTGAGAACAAAAAGACAGGCAGAGAATGAGAAGTAAGCTACTTCAACACTAGGAATGTTCCAACTCAAAACTAGAGATTTCATTTCATTTAAAAACAAAATAAAACAACTAAAAGCATATGGAAAAAAAAATCTATTCACTTATAAAAACAAAAACTGAGATTTTTTTTAAAAAAAAGGAGTAGTATTTGTTCTATGCAGTAGTAGAATCAGATTGGAGAGTGCTCAAAATAGACTGTATGCAGAAAGAGGAAGGAGGGGGTGAAAAGAGTTGTTAATTCAAACATGTAGATGTAAGAAGACAAGGAAGCAATTTTTTACAACAGTTGAGAAGGAAAACAGTAATAATAATCATCATCATCATAGCCACAATTGGAGGCAGAGGGGCGTGAGGGTTGGTTGATTTCCAGAGAGTTCATTTGGGGGGGTCGGGGGCAGGGGTTGGGAAAGCAGTATTCCAGAATGTTCTAGCACAGGATGGTTGAGGTCGAGGCGATTTCCAGAGCGTTCTAAGGGTGGACTGAGAAGAGTTAGTAACTGGCAAAGATTATTTATTTATTACCTCCGCCAAGGAGGTTATGTTTTCGCCAGCGTGTGTGTGTCTGTCCGTCTGTCTGTGTACAAGATATATCGAAAAGGACTGCACGGATTTGGATGAAATTTTCGGACAACATTTGTATTGGGACTAGTAAGAACTGATTCGATTTTGGTGGCGATCCCTGATCCAGAACACCATCAGTGTTGGTGGAGGTCTGCGCTCTCTGAGCACTTTTCTAGTTTATTTATTTATTTATTTTCCCAGGAATTTCCCTTTTAGAAGTGCTGGCATTTCCAACCAACATCTCAACTCCCAATGTTTGTAGACACTCATCAGTGGTGATCATCAGTGGTGACTGTGTGTTGATTGTTGGGTTTGGGCTTAATGTGTGAGCAAGTAAAATAATGCCTTAACATCATTTATGTTACTGTTATTTTAAGGACATCAACTCGAAACTGAATGGGGTTAGTTCTGATGGCAGTATCATGGAAGCTGTAAAAATGTTTTATAACCCAAATCTTGATGCAGGACTCAGGAGCGAAGTCCATTCTGAAACAATGATCAGCCATTACAGCGGTATGCCGTAGGTGCTTAAAAACAATCTTCAGGTAAGTGACAACTTGAATTAAAAAATGAATGATTTTGTGCGAAATAGTGAAATGAATGATTAGTGTCTTGTAGAGTACAGTGGTGTGCTGTCTGTGAAGCAGACATGCCTGTGTTATGGCTACCAGTAGTTTATCAAATCCCACTGTGAAGATCCATTTCATTACAGAAAGGATTTGAGATAAAGGCGTCACTTGCGGTCAAAGCTTTGGTGCTCATAGAACAGGACCACAGAATCAGCAAGTCATGGGTCATTCAATAGACTGAACCCAGGGAACCCAGACACTTCGTTATGAATTGTTTTTTTAACGGCCAGCTTCTCCCTCAGAGTCAACGATATCTGAGGGCTCCGGTAATTTCCTGTCTTTGGCGTCTGTCCCACAACATTTCACACCAAAATGGAACACGCCTTTCCTCATGACTCTCTGTTTATAAACCAAGCACAAGACCTAAGGAAACTTGACTTTAGCATATTATATCTCCCCTTTTTTGTTCTTGTCCTTAGTTTTGTGGAAGAGTGCAATCTCCAATGCTCCAGGCAGGGCTCTAGACTAACTTTTTGCACTGGTTGCACTGGTGCGCCTAAATTTTTTTCTTAGGTGCACCAGCACAAAAGTTAGGTGCACCCAAATTTCCAACCACATCGCCGGTTTTATAGGTTGTCCATATGAATTGTAAATTATTAACAATTGTTTGATGAAAACTTAAAGGGGAAATCCTGTCAAATTTCAACAAGAGCTCTATTGCTCGAGCTACTTGAGATAAGCAAATACTGAAGACGCAAGACATTTTAGTCCAACCATATAGGTTTCCTTGAACAGAGAGTAAGCCCTGACAGTTCACCCAATGGGGCAAGTTTTCAAAACAGTTTTCAGCATCTAAACATGCACCAAATGTCACCCCAAAAGCTATGTAACATCATAGGACACATTACAACACACCTCTGTAGTGTTTATGACTACAAATGTCTAACAAAGTGCTTAAAATTGTGTTTTTATGCAGTGTTTACAAAACCGTTTTGTAAGCAAACAATATTGGGCTGCTTGCATAAGCTCACAGTTTTAACCACTTTCCCAGCCATTTGTTGCCATACACAATACAGTTCTGTGTTGTAATGTGTCTGATGATGTTGCATAACTTTTGGGGTGACATTTGGAGCATGTTTAAATGCTGTAAACACAGTTTTGAAAACTTGCCCCATTGGGTTAACTGTCAGGGCTTATTCTCTGTTCAAGGAAACCTATATGGTTGGACCAAAATGTCTTGCGTCTTCAGTATTGGCTAATCTCAAGTAGCTTGAGCAATAAGAGCTCTTCTTGAAATTTGACAGGATTTCCCTTAACTTAGTAAAATGGTATTGGTGCTTTAAGCTGATTTAAACTTAAAAACATATCAAGAGAAATGAAATAAAAATAAAATCTAGGCCTAATTCAGAGTGCAAGGGCATCAAGCTACACATCTCAACACTCAATGTCTTAGTCAGTGCCTATCCTTATTGATGTTTGGCCAATTTGTCAGCTAGCATCTCCCAGAAATGTTTAGTAGTATTAGTATGAAGTATCTTTTTGTGTGATTTTGATTGCAAAATTTGACAGCCCCATAATGCAACCTAGGGCTGCTTTTATTTTTAGATTTCCAATAAGGCCTATGGTTAATTTGTAACAAGACGGTAGAATATTTGTGTAATATGAAATAACATGTCTTAATATGCTCAATCTAAATGTCAATGCCAATCAGTGTTTACCTCACTCAGGTCAGATGATGCGCTATGTAGCTTTAAGCCACTCCCGCATCTGACGTGAGTGAGGTAAAATCAGTGTGCTCACCGGACGCAGTGACAGCTGTAAAACATGCAAGGATGATTATGGTTTTAAAAGGAAGATTTGCGATACTCGATTTGCGCCAAACACCAGAATAAAACACCAGAATGAGTTTACCCGACTCATGCTAACCGAATATTGCCAAAACTCTTTAAAACTGCCTATATTGTTTTCTGTCTCCGCAATTTGCTGACGTCTTTTCATCTGCGATTATTATAGCCTAAATTGGACGCATGCAACATGATTGCTATTGCCTAGGTTGGATACACGTTCAAAACATTTTTTTTTCTGAATAATTATTTCGATCTGAACTATCGTAGTAGGCAACGTTAAACTCGATAATGATCTCGGACTTGTCTGATGACTTTGTTGCTGCTGCCTGCCGCTGAAAGGCACCGGGGAGAGAGGAGCCTCCTCAATCGGGAGTTTCTATGCAAACACTTGCCCCCCGCAAACGGCTGGTCGTACCGGTGCGACCTCTGATTTTCTTAAGTCGCACCATTGAGAAATTAGGTCGCATGTGCGACCAAATTGGTCGCACTCTAGAGCCCTGCTCCAAGCAAAGGCTATACCAACAGAACAGTATAACAGGCCATTTTGGCACATTTTTGGTTGGCACTGCTCACACGTTTGGCTGTGTTGCTCATTCCATGATTGCCCGATCCTTGCAAGCTACACCTCATTGTAAAGGAGACAGATCAACGATGAAAATGATAACACGTTATAGACTGGTCTTACTAAAGAGGATATATAATCGGCCAAAGTCAAGTTGCCTTACTTTTTGTGCTCGGTCTATTAAGAGTCTCTCTACTTTGTACAGACCCTCATTGTTAAAGCTGGGCTGTACAGGGAGCCCATACTGTACTGAGGTCAGTGCTGTGTGTCTGTGGGAGTTTATCTAGTACCACCAGAGGGAGAGAGACTTAGGCCCAATCCCATTTCTATTCCCTAACACTAGCACTCGTTTTCGAGTTCCCTCCAAGATGAGACACCCCTCGATTGTGTAGTGAGAAGTGCGATCTTCCCCTAATAAATGGGACAGCACTTCGCATAAAAACGTCTTCACCTGTTTCATGCGTCTATCGTTAACACTGAACGGATATAAGGCTCTTAACCGGGGTAAACTGTTCAAAAGCCGTCATCGACAATTATGAGTAGGGTCTGTCTGCGTCCTGCAAGACAGGGGCGTGTCGTGAGTAGGCGTAACGCGAGAAAAAGGCGTGTCTTTAGTATTCTGAAAAGTCGATCACACCACAGTCCGGTAGATGGCGATAGTACACGTCGCTTTGTGAACCGCCAATGAAAATCACAGAAGAAGGAGATTCGCGCCGTTTTGAAGAAGAAGAAGAAGAATTCGCGCCGTTTGCTAACGTTTCGAGTAGAGTCTGACGCAGCCGGATAGTATTGCTACATTCACAGGGCGAATTAACTTTTCGGATCAACTTTGTGGATATAAGTTTGTGTTAAGATGTGTGACTCGACGGATCAGTTGGATTGTCCAATTTTCAAGGTCAGTTGCATTCATTTCTGTAAGTTGTGGTAGGCTAAGTTCATAGTCCTGAGTGTTGAGTGATTGATTTTTTTTTTTTACTTTTCAGTACTACCCTGCTCTATGGCCTACGGAAATACGTCGGTGGGAGTGGAAAAGCATGGGGGACAAGGTGGACAACACAGCTACAGCTGGCTGAAGCCATACAACACGTGAACATGGACGTGATGTCGGGAGATATCGCGGAAGTTTGTTTACACTGAAAACAGCTTGAATCCCCTCAGTTCACCATTAAAATGAACGTGATAACTGGCGAAATAAATCATATAATGTTGCTTAATAAATTATTGTTGCAATGCAAGAGGAACAGAGTTGTGTTGTTAAAAATAGTAATGTGGTATGAAATGCTTATTTGAGATGGCAAACCAAGCCATGCTGGAGAGCAATAAGGCAATTTCATTGGGCAAAACTTGCATAGCCCTTACATACGGTTCCTTTAGAAACTACAAATCTGTCTGCGTCCTCGTCCAGGGGCGTGTCTCTAGTGGGCGTGTCGTTAACTTCGGGCGTGACTACGTATGACCACGTCGTCGCGGGTGGGCGTGTATTTAGGGGGCGTGTCTTGAGAAGTAGGCGTGTCTTTAGTCTTGCAGGACGCAGCCGGATACTATTGGAAATTATCATCACCCACATGAGAGGCTCTGGTAATTCTGTTGAAAGATTTGCGCACTTTGAAAAATATCGATCTTTTTAATAGTCATGTTTTGATACACCAGTGCTGAATTCAACTGTATTTACATCAAACTAAGATATCCCGACATTTAAAAATATGTATACATGCTTAATTGCAACAGTAACTATCTTTTTGAAGTTCTTATCCAGAGCTGAGACAACGGGACACAGCTCGTGCATTCGGACACAGATCGGGTACCGACGCGCACTTTGAAAAATATCGATCTTTTTAATAGTCATGTTTTGACACACCTGTGCGGAATTCAACTGAATTTACATCAAACTAAGATATCCCGACATTAATATATATATATATACATGCTTAATTGCAATAGTAGCTATATTTTTGAAGCTCTTATCCAGAGCTGAGGACAGAGATCGGGTACCGACACTCAATCATTTTGTTTAGCTGATGAGTTCGCAAAGAACCGTGGGTAATTTCATCTTCACTTCAACTTCACTTCGTTCGAAGTCTGCACCAGACCTCCCTCCGTTTGAAGGGGCGATTTGAAGGGCTGAAAGCCACTATCCCTCGGTCCCGAAAGTATTGGGACACCCTACACTTACACATGAACGCGCAAACCGAGTGTTAGGGCCAAAATCGAGGGGAAGTGATAGTGAAGTGATAGTAATGGGACTGGGCCTTACTCCAGATCAGTAGGATCTCTAATGGCAGTTTGTCTTGCTCTGTGCTCATAAAAGGAGCATATAAAGTGCAGTTGCAAAGAACAAGATGGGATGCTGTAAATTTGATGCCAGTTAGCTTAGCTTTGGCTGTAGAACATTAGTAAACCCGTTGTGTGAGATTACCTTGTTTATACAGATACAAAGTACATGACCAAGATGTAAATCAGTAACTACACCACAACCACTCAAGCAAACAACAATGGTACAGGTTATCCATATGAATAAAAGACGCCTCAAAATAAAGTAGTTGAAGTTATTTAGACATCGAACTTCTGTGAAGCTTAACTATTCTCACCTTTTTGTGGTGCTGTGACCATACATTGTCTCTATTTCTCTATAATATTGACTATTGATTCTTTACTCGTAACCACAAGACTGGGTGTGGTCATCATATCAAAGGGTAGTGTCATAAAATCACCATTATAAAGTAGAAGGCGCAAATGTCCTAAAAATCACCAATGAAATAGACAGAGCAATTGGTAGTGTCCTAAAGTCAACTGTGGTAAAAGGTCTGTCTAAAAGACAGTCAGATCAGGTCTCATACAACCTGACGCTTCATTTCGTAGACCAAGGGGATGGCAATTTGCCAGGCTAAGATGTTGTTAAAGCATCACTTCATTCTGTGCAGGAGTGGATGGCGTGTCCACTGTCCCCAGAGATGGCCTGGGTCTTTGGCTCTCCATCCAAGTCCCTGGTGTGTGTCTGTGTGATTCTGATTCTCCAGTGCAGCAACACATACAGTTCAGGTAAGGGACACTTTTGTTGAGTGGAGCACCTGATTATTCATGTGAAAGTAGAAATGGAAGCCCAAAATCAGAGAAAATATAAGCTGCACAGTGTTAATACTAGTCAAACAATAATAAATCATCAGAAAACAACCAAGATTATGTTAGTGTCAATTCACCCTCATTATGTCCCCTGAGAATTCTGTTGTAGCAAGCAGTATTTATATTTCCCCTGACTTCCCCCTGTCAGGTAACCCATGGGGGCAGATTTTTAAATGTGTTTTCAGCATCTAAACAGTATGATACTGTGCACAATAAACAAACAAACGAAAGGGAAAGGACGTAAATTAACTTTTAGCAGATATTAATGACAACCTGTTGACTAAAATGCATTACATGTTAATACTTGCAATTCCAGTTTTGTGTACCCAGCAGTAGGGTGCAATCACAGAAATTATGGAAGGAAGTAAATTCAGGATGTTAATGGGATTTTTGTTTATAATATTTGAAATGACTGATTTACATGAATGACATTTCAGCAGAATTCAATACTGGAAATACACTTGGTTTAAGTTGTCTTTGTTTTTACAGGTGTTTTTCAGGTTGTTGGACCAGTCGAGCCTCTGTATGCTGTTGCTGGTAAAGATGTAATTCTCCCCTGCTCCCTAAAGCCCAACATGAGTGCTGAGGGGATGACTGTGGAATGGTTTAGACTGAATCACCAGGAGCAGGGATCCCTTGTGCATCTTTATAAAGATGGCACGGATCAAAATGACAAACAGATCCAGTCATACCAAGGAAGGACAGCCTTGTCCATAGAAGGCCTGAAGACGGGCAATGCTTCACTGAGACTCAGCAGGGTCCAGGTGTCTGACGAAGGCGATTACAAATGCCTCATCCAGCAGGAGTCATACTATGATGATGCCCTCATTCAAGTCATTGGTGAAATTTGTTTTATGTCAGAATTACCAGAATAAGTTTCATGTGTTGATGCCTACAGTAAACTGACTGCATGCTCTCATTTAAATTTATTTGACATTTAGTAATTGGACAAGTACGGATCATATCACAGGGCGTCAGATGGGATGGAGGGATCAGTCTTCTGTGTGAAGCTGAAGGTTGGAAGACTGATCCTGTTCTTGAGTGGACAGACAGCGAGGGAGGACAATTATCTGCAGAACCGTCTGAGATCGTGTCAAGTCCAAACGGCGTCAAAGTGCAAAGACGGCTCCGTGCTTATGACAGAGATCGAAATTATGTTTGCATACTTACACAGAAAGATGAAAAAACAATATTTCAGAGAGAAGAAACCACATTTCATATTTCAGGCAAGACATATATGTTCATAGTTGATATGATAGTTTAAACTATCACTAAAAAAATGTAAATGTCCCAGCAGTTGTATTTCTCTGATTTTGTGTATGTTTTACAGATGGTGTATTTACTCGGCCTTGGAAAACACCATTCATTGTAGTAGTGTCTCTTTTCATCATTATTCCAGTAATTGTGGGTCTTATCATTTACTTTAAAGGTAAGGACCACCACAGATTCATATGTAGGCTAAAGATTTTGTCACTCTCACTACTCGGAAAGTGTGGTGTATGGACTAATTAATTTGCAAAAAATATTAATAAAAAGTTAATAATTTAATTTGGACTGTAAATAGAGTCTATAGACCTGTAATTCCTAAAACCAAAACGTACTCACAAACAAACAAATTGAATTGACTCACATTCCTGCATAGTCTGCTCTGTAACTGTACAGTTCTACCATTATTCTGTTTTACACATTTTTATGTTTCAAGACAAGAGGAAGAAGAAGAGGCTCTGGAGCCTAGTAAGAACCACTGAAGAAAGAGAAGGTGTGTACTGCACATATTTTATAATGGATGCCCTACTGTTGGGATAATGTGACTGCCTAATCAGGTATCATTATGCGTGCATGTGAATGTAGAAATTGTAGAAGATTGAGTGTTTGGTGCAGTGCCCCTTGCCTCCTGCTCTAAACATTCTGCAGTTTGATCATTTTGACGCACCTCCTCTCCTCAAAATTTAATACAAGACCATGAATTCTAGCTTGACTAGCCATAGCCTACTATAACATTAAAATATACTGTATAGTCTGGCAGCGTTTTGATAGACCCTAGAAACTGCATCTGCACTCTTAGCTAGCAATTTAGCCAATCAAGGAACAAACTAGATGTGTGCCAAGCCTGCCCAACGACTCTAAACACAGTTGTGATTGGTGAACACGGAAGGTTGCCATCCAGTAACAAGACCTAGTAAGTCCCTATGGCTCGATTCTAGACATACTGGCTGAGCAAATTTATTTGCTGTCACTAGGGTATGTGACGTCTAGATTTCAAGGTTTCATGAGTCCTGAGTTTAGAGTGCAGAAGAGGCCTCAACTGCTTCCTGTTTTGCATGAGAGAATGAATCTGCAGCAAAGCAAGATGACTCCTTTCCCCTGTCCCACTTGTTCCAAGTCTCTACAACACTACATGTGGCTCAGCTTTCACACTTTCTTCATCCATCAGTTAGCAGAATCTGAAACTTAAACCATAACTCATTCATTTCCCTTTAAAGATTCATTTAACTTTATTTCTGAGTATTTCTATTTTATTATGACTTTATGGTCTGAATAGTCTGTGCCTTTTGATTTATGAATAGTTTGTTTCTGTATTCATATTTTTGTATTGGTTCAAACTATCATATGTTACAAGCTGTTACAAGTGTGTAGCTAATTCCCTTCTGGTGCCTCCCTTCTGGTGCTTCCCTACTCATCAGTGGAGTACAAACACTAATTAATGTTGTTACATTTATAGGTGATTTCCATTTGGAGAAGTACTCAGTGCATGGGCTCAAAAAAATGCTTCCCTCAGTGGAAAATTCTACAAGAGTTTGGTGAGAGAGTGAGAGTACATTTCAAACTTCTTAGGAAAGAATAACATCAATTATTTTTAGCCACAATATAGTCTTTACTCATGGTGCTCAATTCTCTGCTTTATGTATTCATATCATATGTGTACATATTCCATAAGTAGATGCTCTCCTGAGTCCAAGCACAAGCTCTAAAAATCCATTCTGACATCCCTTTTTATTTAGGCATTGTTAGACAGATAGTCTTACTAAAATAAGACGTCGATCACATGGTCAGTTACCATAGCGTAATTTGAAAAGTTTAGCACTAACAAGCTCATATCATGTGGTTAAGTCTGGACTGAGGGATAATGGAGTTTGATTGGGCAAGTCACGGTCCTACCTTCTTAAACCGCAAGACTTTTAGGTTTGGGGCATTGAGTATTTTGATTACAATACACATTTTGTTACAGCCCAAGTATTTAACACATTAGATACACACAGACAGATAAGATGTAAGATCCAAAACACAATTATAAAGGTCTATTCCGAATGTTTTCTTTACGCAGGATAAATCATTGTCACCTCTCTAAAACAAGGTGTAAAATGATAGCATCAGTCCTGCAAAAGTCAACAAGACTAACAGAGCTGGACCTGAGCAACAGCACCCTGGAGGAAAAGGGACAGCAGATGCTTTGTGTGGGACTAAAAGATAAAAAATGCAAGCTTCAGAAACTGAGGTCAGTTATTTTGGACTTGTTGGGGGCTGCTAAGCACAAGGTCAGCTGACCCCACTTTCTACTGTTTCACTCACATACTACAGCTAAATAATGAAATAGTGTTATTAATGGAATTATCTAGAGGGAATCAACCCATAACCAAGTCATTTCAGTTATTTCAGTAAGTGCTGTTGATAGGTATGAAAAAGGTCAAATGTAATGCATGTAGCCAGTTATGCCACATTTTTGTTGTTTATCAGTGTTATGATCTCATACGGTTTTGTCTATTTCTTTCTACAGACTAGAGGCCTGTAAACTCAGTGCTAAAACCTGTGAGAGTGTAGCCAGTGTTCTACAGTCACCAAACTCCCTGATAGAGCTGGACCTGAGTCACAATGCCCTGGGATATTCTGGGGTTCAGCTTCTTTCTAAGGGTCTGTCTAGTACACACTGCAAACTGCAGATATTAAGGTTGGTGAAATTTCATAACATCACTACTTGTATAATGTATTACTGAACTGTGCTGTCCCATAGCAACACAAGTGTAAGTTATGTTGGGTCACATGGTAGAAAAAGCAGATAATTTAATTGGCATGCAACATCCATGTTTTGTCACAGTGAATAAAATGTCAAATTTAACGGAGTTAATTGAAAGGAGATGATGTTAATTTAGTTCTGATGGCAGACCTCAGGATTTACTGTTCTGGTGCAACTATACCACCTGCCCCATAGAGACGGAGAGTTCATCATCTCTGGCCTTTCCTCGGTTCCCCCTCAAGACCCTCTAATTACTGCACATTGAATCAACTGAGAATGTAGAATACAATTACTATTGTTATTTTGAAATGTTTAAACTGAATATGATGGTGTTCTCTGCGTGTTTTTCATGATAGACTTGCTGGCTGTAAAAGTCCTAAGTCCTGTGAGTTTGTAGCCAATGTTCTACAGTCACCAAACTCACTGATAGAACTGGACCTGAGTAACAATGACCTGGGAGATTCTGGAGTTCAGGATCTCTCTAAAGGGCTGTCTAGTACCCACTGCAAACTGCAGACATTAAGGTTGGTATGCGCATTTATGATCATAACAAATTTCCTAGTTTTTGGTTGTAAAATTGTATTGCATCCCCACCCTGTATAACTGTGTCTTTATATAATCTTCTGGCCAAGTAGTTTGATTGGACAAGATACAATCCATGAGTGTTAATTACAACAGCTCTGGGAATCTTCACAGTTTCACTCCACATTTCCGATGAGCAGAAATGAAAACGTTATGGTGAAATACAATCTGGCACATTAAAACTCAGTTGGCTATGGAACTGTTGTATGAAAGCATTGTTTCACTTGAGGTTCTGCTGTTATGTTGAATATCATCATTGGTGTGATTTGGTTAGAGGTGAAGTTCTGTCTTGTATTTGACATACCATGGTCTGTCATTTTACTGTACTGGCCTCATTTAGTGGGTGCTCTATTATCCAGCATGTATACAGCTAGGCAAGGTGAACAAAGACAATCTTCGCCACAAGGTCTTCAAGTATTTTGTTCCTTTCCGTTATTTTACGCTCAACATCAACAAATATTCTGGCTGTAAAAGGGAACTTCCCAAAATGTAGCATGTACAGTAACTTATACTATGAAACAGTCTCTTTTGTTCTGGATAGAAAACATTGACCAGTCAAGTACCACTAGTGGCCTGTTGATGGCACTAAAACACTATGCATAATCAATAGAAACAATACAGGAACACAAAATAAATTCACGGTCAGTGAGACACCTGTGCACGAGTAGTCTCCTCCTCTCCACAGCTCAATAAAATGAAACTTTATATCCAACTGGGAAAGAAATCAGGATTGTATCTGTGCATGTCCACTATGTTCCATACTATGTTCTCACTATAACTTACTTGCTCTCTCTCTCTCTCTCTCTCTCTCTCTCTCTCTCTCTCGCTCTCTCTGTCTATGTACCTCTCTCTCTCTCCCTCTCTCTCTCTCAGGTTGTCATTTTGTGTTATCTCAGAGGAAGGCTGTGGATTTCTCGCTTCAGCGTTGGCTGCAAATCCATCCCATTTAAAAGACCTGGATCTGAGCTACAATCATCCTGGAGAATCAGGACTGAAGACGTTATCTGATAGACTGCAGGATCCTCACTGTAAACTGGAGACACTTAAGTATGTTCAGAGACTTTACACAATATAACACAAGATAGATGGAGGTAGTAAGACAGCAGAGTTATAATCACAGTTACCAGTTGAGAGAAATGATTGGGTCACTATGTTAAGCAAGGGATAATGTATTATCCGCCGGTCATTATGGAAAAATATTTCCCGAGAGCAAGAACCGCCGGAGGTCTCTGATTCATCCTCAAGGGAAATATATTTTGATAATGACAGGCGGACAATACATTATCACGATGAGATAATAGTTCACAGAAATGTCTTTTAAATAATTTCATGGCTTCTGCGGATCAACAAATAGTTCGCAAAGCAACTTGAACTTGAAACATTCTATAGAGCGCAGCTGATGTTCCTTTCACTTTCATTGTTGACCTCTATGCACGGAATGATGCAGGGGCGGGCTGGGACAAAAAATCGGCCCAGGCATTTCAAACAAGACCAGCCCACCATATTTGAGGTATTTTCGATATGTCTGAATGTGAAGGCATATCCCAAACAGTTCCTGATCCTACTGTATATCCAGTGCATGATGGCCACAGCAGATGTGCACACAGCTGTGTATTGCCTTCAAGCACAACCTAGACAAGATGAAGCCTATTTCAATGATGTTTTTATATACTTTACCACAGCACGCAACAATGGCAAAATCCAACACAAAAAAAACACTTGGCATAGTGGCCATTTCTTCACAAACTGATAAGCTGATCAGTTACAAATATAGATGAAAGCTGCACTCACCCGTTCACAAGATTACCCTAACTGCAGCCTTCCTTTGAACAGGTTTCCTTTGACAGGTTTTGAAAATACCAATTGTGCCTTTTTGCATACATCAAGCTCTCTCTCTCTGAGAACTACATTGGGGCTTGCTAAGTTGAAATATAGCTGGAGAATGCTTAGCAAACATGTTAACTGTGACAGACTCAGGATTGAATACTAGCATTTTGAGCAAGCCATAGTGACGTGAAATGATTACAAACGCATTTCCCAGCAGGCCATGGGACAAACAAATACAAATACTTGTGATTATTCCGGACAAAGTGCTGAAATACAAACTTTGGGTCATTTCATGTCATTTCACCCAATGCCTCCCGCTTGACCATCTCAGAATTTCCTCAAAAAAATCTAGTAAAAAGATAGCATTTTTAATAGTAAGAATCCAAAATATTAGCTTCATACGGTCAATAGTTTTTTTATAAAAAATATTTCAAATGACATGCTTTTTGGTCACCATAATCTAAGGCCATTTTTAAACAGCAATATCTGGAAAACCATCTCACCTATAGCCTTCAAATTTTCAACTGTCAATATGTGGTAGTTATAGCCTCCATACATGGAATATCAGGATTGTAGCTCATGATATAGGGACTCAAACTTCTACCAAAGTATGGCTTGGCAATATGAAATGGCAACTTTGAAGAGTTGTCAAGACCCAAGTTTTGGAGATAGAAGACCCATATTTTACAGGAAGTATCTCACGTAACGGGTTAAACAATCTACAAAAAATGGTCACTCTAAGATGAATAGATCCACAGGTATTAGGCCTAAAATATGGGGAAAAACACATTTTTGCCCAACTCCAGAGCCATATTCCAAAAAACTGAGTTAATGGATCAGGTCCATTTTTTTATTTTTGAAAGATCACATTATTGTTAAACTTATATGAAAAAATTGGGAGGGTGTTTTGCCCCATTTCATCACAATTAATTTTCAAACGTGGGCTATATGTGGGTGGGTGATTGTTTTTTCCTCTTGATTCTTAGGGGTGTGTCCACCCTATTTCAGAGCCATATTCCAAAAAAACTGAGTTAATGGACCAGATCCATTTTTTTTACTTTGAAAGATCAAACTATTGTTAAACTTACATAAAACATTTGAGAGGGTGTTATGCCCCGTTTTGTCACAATTAATTTTCAAACATGGGGTATATGTTGGGGTTTTCCTCTTGATCCCTAGGGGTGTGTCCACCCAACTCCAGAGCCATATTGCAAACATTGACCTTTGTCTTATGACAATGTTTACCTTTACCACATGTGACTATATTTACATTGCCATGTCAAAGTCAATCAACTTCATTTGAGACATGTTTTGGATACTCCTCCTTTGCTTTTACCTTGGATCTTCCACCCTTCCCTACATGTTTCTGTTATCATTTCAAATACAGATGGTTCTATGTGAAGTAATATCTGTATACTGCATCTGAAAGAAGTAAACTCAGCCAAATGCAGCAGCAATACAGTATTAAATTGCACAACTATGTATTTTTTTACTTTCCAGATTCAAATGTAAGACTTAGTTATCTTAAACATTTGCTTGCCTGGTTTAGACAGAAAAGATTTCAGACATAGCATTATTAAATTCATCTAGCCCAACCAAACAGACATGGCTTCTACATCATGGTGGTTGACAGACACACCCACAGATACAGCATGTGCACAATCAAACCGTGATTACCCATACCCCACCACCATAACCAGTCGACTTACATTTATGATTTTCTTAATTTTATTTTCATATTTGTGCTAGTAATTAGCCTTTTGAAGCTCTACAAGCAAAAAGAGTGAAGGTGTAGTCGTCCTGTGATTTTATTGATTTTATTTTTTGGTAGCATATTGGAAAAACGCTAGAGCCACCCTCATGTAGACAACATGGAAGATCATACAAATGGCTTTTGAATCTCATTCAAGTTTGAATTTGTTCTTGGTCAACATTGAATTTTTAAGGAAGGATCATATTCACACTGAAGTGCTGCTAGCATTGCAGAAAATGAATAATGATCTTCTCTATACCAAAGAATGACATAGATTTGTTTAAAGTGAAGAAATATCGAGATGAAGATCAGTATGGTGATTGTTAATCTTCTGAAGCATTGTTGAAGTTAAATGTAATTTTGTAATGAGTGCAAAATTCAAAAGAGAGTTCATTTTATTCTTTCCAAAAAAAATCGCATTTCACTAGTTATATCTTTTGTGTTTTTATGCACTTCGTAAGGACTTTGTTTACTTCATATTCAAATTATGAAGAGTCAGTAATCAAGAGAGATTTCAGTCATTGTTTAAATGAATGCAATGCAACTACAATGAACAAAAAATCTACTGTTGACTCTGAAAATGTTGATCAAACACCAAGCACTTTTATTACACAAAATTAAGGTAAAAACATGAATTTGTATGTTCTTCAATGGAGAATAAAAAGGTCAAAACATGACTATAAAGAACTCAACAAGGGAGAGGTGAATCTTTTATCAGATCAATTCACATATTAGTAAATGGTTGGATACAAATACAGCAGTCTCCAAAACACATGGCTATGTAAACATAGTCATAGGTAAACACACCCCTAAGAATTAAGAGGAAAAAAAACGCCCACCCACATATAGCCCATGTTTGAAAATGAATTGTGACGAAATGGGGCAAAACACCTTCCCAATTTTTTTTATATAAGTTTAACAATAATTTTGTCTTTCAAAAACAAACAATTGGACCTGATCCATTAATTCAGTTTCTTGGAATATGGCTCTAAAATTGGGTGGAGGCACCCCTAGGAATCAAGAGGAAAAAACAATCACCCACCCACATATAGCCCATGTTTGAAAATGAATTGTGACAAAATGGGGCAAAACACCCTCCCAATTTTTTTATATAAGTTTAACAATAATTTGATCTTTCAAAAACAAAAAAATGGACCTGATCCATTAACTCAGTTTTTGGAATATGGCTCTGGATTTGGGCACAAATGTGTTTTTCCCCATATTTGAGGCATAATACCTGTGGATCCATTCATCTTAGAGTGACCATGTTTTGTAGAGTGTTTGACCTGCTGCCAGATATACTTCCTATAAAATATAAGTCTTCTATGTCCAAAACTGGGGCCTTGACAACTCTTCAAAGTTACCATCTCATTTTGCCAAGCCATGCTTTGGTAGAAGTTTGAGCGCCTGTATCCTAAGTTATGCTTGAGCTACAATCCTGATATTCCATGTCTGGAGGCTATAACTAACATATATTGACAGTATAACATTTGAAGGCTATAGGTGAGATAGTTTTCCAGATATTGCTGTTTAAAAACAGCCTTTAGATTATGATGCCAAAAAATGCCCGAAATGCATTCCAAATGAAATATTTCTTATTAAAAAACTATTGAGGTTATGAACCTAATATTTTGGATTATTACTATTAAAAATGGTATCTTTTTAGTAGAATTTTTTCAGGAAATTCTGAGATGGTCAAGCGGGGAATTTTCCAGAATTTGGGTGAATTGACATGAAATGACCCCTTTGAAAGATAGAAAATGACTAATGAGTGTGTGGGGGGTGACAACACCATAACTTTCAGATGGATAAGGGATGGATAAGGGCCCGCACTGATCATTGTTTAGCCAGCAATCAGGCCGCAGGGCTGGTCAGATCAGTAAAAAATAAGCCTATGATTACAGTTATAGTCAGTGCTTAATTTGGGAGGTCCCGGAGCGCAGAGGATGCATCGCTTCGGTGCGGGGAAAAAAAGGCGGCGCAGGGGGACTTTCTAACAGCTCTGTGCGCCCCACCAAAACTGCATATTGTATGGCCTAATAACACTAGTCACATCAAATCCGGATAGACTACAAATTCCTATGTTTAATGCTGTGTTAGTCAACAAAGCAAGACAATAGCCTACAGTATAGCTAAAGCCAGTGAATGGGGATGTACCCGGATAAAATAGTAAACAAAAATAGATATCTCTGTGGCAAGAAAACATTCAAAGACTTGCACACTGCAAAGATGACATGGCCAAGTTAAAATATCGATATTAACCAGCAGAGAATAATAAAGTTCATTTTATATCTCAGTTACTCAAAACAGCCCATACAGCATATAGACCCTGCCCCAGTGGCCTCTCTTTCCCTCTACCTCTACTCCTCTACTCCCAAGCAGTTCTGTGTCCTAATGATCCACAACTTCACGTAGGCTACGGAATGGGATTGAAGCGGGTAAACGGTGGGCCGACAAGGTAAAGAAGAAAGAGTAGGCCTAATAAGGAGATGGTCTATTTGCGCTGCCAATTAAGTCCATCTGCGAAAAACCCTGCTCACATTCAGCACTTGAAATAGGGACAGTGTTGATCGCAAAAATTCTCCATTACTTTCCCTGAATTCCCCGAATGCCCCGATTATATGTCGTGGGTCATCACGTAATGCAAAACTGTTGGCAGAGCCCTTCCACTTCTTTTTCCCTGAACAGCTCGTCTTTCCCCCGCGACCAGTATTGTGGATAAACTACCTTTATTATCGATTAGCTTGTTATATCTCGTTTCGTGAGAGAAATCACAAACAAGACAGATATCAAAACCAGACATTGACACTTAACAAACTTTAATTTATCTATTTAATTATTTGATTTTTAAAAATCGTTAGTCAAGAGAGGTGGCGGAGGTGGCGGAGCTGGCAGAGCCAACGTCAGAGGTTCTGGTTATAGTGAGAATGTCAGGGCAGTCGGCCCAAATAGTGGGTCAGTGTTCCAGATTGCCAGTCCACCCCTGAGACGTGAATCTCAAGCAAAAAACCTGTAGCATCTCAGACTCACATAGTGGTTCCAATAAGATCCTCATCAGATGGGATGCCTGCTGTTGCTGTACAAAATATAGTAGAAGGAAGTAGAGACGTAGACACTCACGGAACATACACGAAATTAACATTTAACCAACAAACAAACTGACGATATACAGAGACGTGACGCCGCCATGGAACACTGACTGGCTGTGTGTCGTCGCAGCAGAGCATGCGCCGTAGCCCAGCTGTGTTCTGTGTGTACTGTGTTCAATGTGTCATGAAATTGAACAGAATTAAATAGTCCTCTACTATGAAGGATATAGTTATAACTTATTATTGCACGGCTCTTTATAATGCTGTAAAATGCTTCATTCACTTTAATGGGACTTTCCAACGTTCTATGGTCTGATCATTTTTAAAGGACTGTTGCTAACTGCTGTCAAGCAAAAGTGAAACAGAACGTTGCCTTAACCAATCAGCTGATCTGTAAGTTAACAGAATACTACTTTTCAGCGGCCGGTATCCGTTGCATTACGGAGAGATATTCCACGATAATGACCGCCTCACTGAACGTTATCCCTTACTGATACAATGATTTAGAGTAGGAGTCGGAAGAAAAGCTGTCATCAAGTTGCAATGATTGGCTGCTGTTCTCTTGTACTTGTACAGCTCTGTGTATCTGATACTTTGAAAGACAATATTTACACTCTGTGTTACTGATGTGTTTACTCTATGTGTGCGTGCGTGTGTGTGTGTGTGTGTGTGTGTGTGTGTGTGTGTGTGTGTGTGTGTGTGTGTGTGTGTCATAGGTCTGACCACTGTGGAGAAATCAGGTTGAGACCAGGACTGCGGAAATGTAAGTCTTTATGTAATTGATTATATGTGTGTGTGTGTGTGTGTGTGTGTGTGTGTGTGTGTGTTACACAAGCATATGCCAATACTTGAGTGTGTGTGTGTGTGTGTGTGTGTGCGTGTGTGTGTGTGTGTGTTTGTGTCTGTGTAGAACACATGCCTCCACCAGCACCAGTCTGTGTGTGTGTGTGTGTGTGTGTGTGTGTGTGTGTGTGTGTGTGTCTTTGTCTGTGTGTATATGTGTGTGTGTGTGTGTGTGTGTGTGTGTGTGTGTGTGTGTGTGTGTGTGTGTGTGTGTGTGTGTGTGTGTGTGTGTGTGTGTGTGTGTGTGTGAGTGTGTGCATGCCAGGCCTGCGCTCCCAACTCTCTTCTCCCCACATCCATGTGATGATTGGCAACAGCACCTCACAGACCACACCCACTCCAACAGTGCACAAACACACACCTATTAACACACACACACACACACCAACAAACACACACCACACACACACCAACAAACATCCACCACACACACTTTGACAGCGCACATATACACACAACCGACACATCGCCCACACCACACACACTCCAACTGACACACCACACACATGCCAACATCGCCCACACTACACACATTCCAACAGACACACACCACACACACACACACCAACAAACGCACAGCAAACAAACACCACACACAATTTGACAGCTCCCACACTACAAACACTCCAACAGACACACACCACACGCAAACCAATAGCACACAGACACACAACACACAATCCCACAGCAAACTGACAAACACCACACACACTCCAACAGCCACACACTTCAACAGCGCATAGATGCACACTCCAACACCAACTACACAGGCAACACCAACACACACACACACACACACACACACACACACACACACACACACACACACACACACACACACACACCACAACACAGCATCAATCTATCATGATCTTAACCCATTCAACAGCATGCTCACGAAAGTTCCCTCAGAACTGCTTGGAATTGAGGTCAAGACAAGAAGCCCACACTCACTCACACTCACACTCCAGCAGTGGACACACACACACACACACACACACACACACACACACACACACACACAACACACACACACACACACACACATATACACATGTAACACAATTATGTACAGTTGCAGCAGTCTGAGTTTCACTTTTTCTCTTTCTCATCTCCACTTAGTCTCAACCAATTTTACAGGGAAAAACATTTTAGTTTCCCTTCCCTAGTTTAGTTTCCCTACATCATCTATTCCACTTCCCCACTTTCTGTTGTCCGCTGAGAGAATTGAGCTCAAACTCGTCCTGCCAGGATTGTCAATATTGGCTGGAATGGTGTCAGGGTCTCTCATACACATGTGCAGGTGCTCATTGGTGAGTCTGGAGCCATATTTAATTTGAATTCTGTTCATGGTGGAGAAATCTGAGTCCTTACAGCTGTATGTGCATGGTCCGGATGTACAGGGCTACTTTCCTCAGACCTGGGACAGCTGTCTCAGAGACCATTTGGAGACAGAAAGTGTCAGAATCAGTTCTTCCAAACTGCTCTTTCAGGGCCACATCTGCTTGGAGATCAACCTGTTCTGACCCACCTCTCTGTCCCTGAACCTGTTCCTGCACTGCTTCTCAATGGAACAGACAGCTGCCATCAGTTCACAAACTGAATTGTCTTTGCCCTGCAGTTTCTAATTCAGTTCATTCAGGTGTGAAGTGATATCAACCAATAAGGCCACAATATTCATATGTCCCTCACCATTTAAAAATGCTTCAGTGTGTGTGTGTGTGTGTGTGTGTGTGTGTGTGTGTGTGTGTGTGTGTGTGTGTGTGTGTGTGTGTGTGTGTGTGTGTGTGTGTGGACACTGCTGGAGTGTGTGTGTGGGCACTGTTGCAGTATGTGTGTGTGTGAGGGGGCACTGCAGGAGTTGTGTGATTTGGGCACAGCTGGAGTGTGTGTGTGTGTGTGTGTGTGTGTGTGTGTGCCATTAAAGTGTTCTATGTGTGTGTATGTGTAGGGTGGGGCACTACGTGTGTGTGTGAGTGTGTGTGTGTGTGTGTGTGTGTGTGTGTGTGTGTGTGTGTGTGTGTGTGTGTGTTGGGGGGTGCACTACTGGAGTGTGTATATGTTTGTGTGTGTGTGTGTGTGTGGGCACTACTGGAGTGTGTGTGTGTGTGTGTGTGTGTGTGTGTGTGTGTGTGTGTGTGTGTGTGTGTGTGTGTGTGTGTGTGTGTGCAGTTATCCCTCCCCATATTCTAATGAGGATGTTTCTCTTCTCTCCTCTTGTCTGCAGATGCCTGTAATCTCACACTGGACCCAAACACAGCAGACAGACTCCTCTCTCTCTCTGAGGGGAACAGAAAGGTGACACGTGTGGGTAAGTGGCAGTCGTATCCTGACCACCCAGAGAGATTTGACTCCATGTATCAGGTGTTGTGTAGAGAGGGTCTGTCCGGACGCTGCTACTGGGAGGCTGAGTGGAGTGGGAATAAAAGGGCTTATATAGCTGTGGCCTATAGAAGCATCAAGAGGAAAGGGGAGCAGTGATGATGTCACAATGGGACGGAATGCCAAGTCCTGGAGTCTAGAGTGCTATCCTAACAGATACTCTGCCTGGCACAATAATAAACACACTGACATACCTGCCCCCTCCTCCGGCTCCAGAAGAGTAGGAGTTTACCTGGACTGGCCTGCCGGCACTCTGTCCTTCTACAGTGTCATCTCTGATACACTCACACACCTGCACACGTTCCACTCCACATTCACTGAGCCCCTCTATCCAGGGTTTTGGGTTTGGTATGGCTCCTCTGTGTCCCCGTGCCAGATCACATGAACTCCTCACGTCCACACACACACACACTCCAGCAGTGCATCCACACACACACACTCCAGCAGTGCCCACACCCACACACACTCCAGCAGTGCCCACACACACACACACACACTCCAGCAGTGCACCCACACACACTCCAGCGTTGCCCACACACACACTCAGTACACACACACACACACACACAACTAGTTGAGCTGTGAGTGTGTTCAGGCCACTGGATGAAATCATGGGTGGAAAATAAATCTCTCTCTCTCTCTCTCTCTCTCTCTCTCTCTCTCTCTCTCTCTCTCTCTCTCTCTCTCTCACACACATTATGGACACATTTGGAAAAAAAAAAGGTTTATTATTTTTTGTCTATATTGTTTTCTCTTTTTATACATCTAATTAAAGATTATATTGATATTACATATTAGTCTACAGATTGTAATCATCATCCTCTACCTTGAATAAAATTGTAAATAATAAAATAAATTCAACCACTAGTTTTGGTTTTGTTGTCAGTGTCAAGTCTTGGCCCTTGGACATTGCATGATTACAGATTAGATATTGTATCTACTTCAGTTTTCGGCAGAATAGTTTCTGTGCCAGTCAGTGTATATACTGTATGTTGCATTTATTATCTGATTGCCTCAAATGCTCTTATACAGATTTGGCAGCCCTTCGGTATGAAAGGTGTATTTCAATTTCAATATTTCATTTATTTGTGTTCATTTTGTGAGTATTGAAGCCAATATGAAGCCTTTTACCAAACATGTTACAACTTAGGTAAGATAGACACAGTAAAAATGATAGTGAATAAAGATGTAAGGCCAGTGCTTTTATCACTGGGTCTAATTTAGAAGACACCTTATTGGGAGAAATCTGACCAAAGTCTAGACTCCATAACC
This sequence comes from Sardinella longiceps, assembly GCA_027497455.2. Taxonomy (NCBI): domain Eukaryota; kingdom Metazoa; phylum Chordata; class Actinopteri; order Clupeiformes; family Clupeidae; genus Sardinella; species Sardinella longiceps. Next base: position 27,925,873 of record JAODXP020000033.1, on the reverse strand, counting down.
AGCTGAAATCTTCCTCTGCTCCTCATCTCCCTTTGTGTGACAAATAAACACTCAATAAACCACTGACAAATAAACACTCAAAAATGTGTGTCATACCACAGACAAATAAATGCTGCCTGCATGATTCGCTCCCTGTTACTGTTACTGTAATTCCACCCTACATGCAGTTCTAATTGCAGTTCCACTAGGGGGCGATCATGATTAAGTGGGAAAACAATGGGCTCCTATTGAACTTCAGGCTAAATGCATCATTTTCACATATTTATGGACAACATATCAAAGATTGTATCGAAGATCATGGAATACTGAGCTCCGCTTCAACCCTCTCTGACTGCAATTTATCTTTAGCAACCTGGAAATGGATTATGGATCAAAAGTTAAATTACAAGTGAAGTTACAAATACCTAAATGTTCAGTAACTACGTTTCTCATTCTGTCAGCAGTTTTCTTCCTCTTTGGATGATTAGCATTCTACTCTATTCTAGTGGAATACACCTCCGGGCACTTAGACACACACACACACACACTTGCCGTTTCACTGCAGCACCTCCGGGTGTATAGTTAGATCACTAGCAGCTCCATACATGAAGCTTCAATCAAACACCAGGTCATGTGATCTCTCCAGTTTGACACCTAGGGCTTGTGTCTGGGAGCAGGTTACATACAGAGTATTGACTCTGTATGTATGTATGTAACTTGTGTGTAACAATGTCAAGCTTAGTTGTAAGTCACACCTGACGAAGGCCAAACCTGGGCCGAAACGTTGTGAAATAAATTCACTGGGAGCCGCAGTAACAGTATGCGGGTATTTTTCATTTTCATTCAAGCTTAGTTGTAAGACCATTGTAATGGTATGTAAATTATTTAATGTCGGCGATGATCATTGATACACAATCAATGACTTCCGCAATTCACACAAATACAATTTTAAAAAGTATAGAGAGCCAATGCACAAATGTGTCTGATGAGAAGTCTGTATATCCTCTTTTATTGTGAAGTTCTTAAAAACAAGCAGTAAAAAGTAAAAAACCAAGCGTACAATATACATATATATTTATATAACAGCATGACTTCTTGGAACTCAAAGGGGCAGAAACGGAACACCAAAGGTCAAAGGTCAAATGAGACAGATCCGTTTGAAAGGAAAGGAGGGAATCGACACCGCAGGAGAGATGGGCTTCTTTTACGTACCATCACCACACACACACACACCTCTTGTGCATCTCACACACACACACACACACACACACACACAGAATGAGTTACACACCCAGGCAGGTCATCTTTGCAGGACACACATTCCCACCAGGGAAACACTTTTGTTCTTCCATTCAGACATGTGAACATACAAGCATGATGACCTTTGTGAACAATCACCCACTTACTACCGGGCTACGACACACACATGCACCTTCAGATCAATCCTGACTCTTATATTCAGTATGCAACCTCCTTAACCGCTCTGCAAAGTACACACTCACTTGCCCTTTCTACACACACACACACACACACACACACACACACACACACACACACACACACACACACACACACACACACACACACACACACACACACACACACACACACACACACACACACACAGTCAAGCCCACACTACTAGTTGTGAGAACAAAAAGACAGGCAGAGAATGAGAAGTAAGCTACTTCAACACTAGGAATGTTCCAACTCAAAACTAGAGATTTCATTTCATTTAAAAACAAAATAAAACAACTAAAAGCATATAAAAAAAGAGAAATCAATTCACTTATAAAAACAAAAACGGAGATTTTTTGGTACAAAGGAGTAGTATGTGTTCTATGCAGTACTAGAATCAGATTGGAGAGTGCTCAAAATAGACTGTATGCAGAAAGAGGAGGGAGGGGGTGAAAAGAGTTGTTAATTCAAACATGTAGGCTAGATGTAAGAAGACAAGGAAGCAATTTTTTACAACAGTTGAGAAGGAAAACATTAATAATCATCATCATCATAATAGCCACAATTGGAGGCAGAGGGGCGTGAGGGTGGTTGATTTCCAGAGAGTTCCTTTGGGGGGGTCGGGGGTAGGGGTTGGGAAAGCAGTATTCCAGAATGTTCTAGCATAGGATGGTTATGGTCGAGGTGATTTCCAGAACGTTCATTCTAAGGGTGGACTGAGAAGAGTCAGTAACTGGCAATGAAGATATTTATTTTATTTTTTGAAGCGCTGGCATTTCCAACCACTTGTTTTGATCAACATCTCAACCCCCAAAGTTTGTGCCCCAAAGGGAAAAACAAAAAATCAAAACAAAAACAAAAGAGCTTTGCCGTCTCTTTACAGTTCTCACATTACTTAGGATGGCTGGGGTTAACCAGGGTGTGTTTCCCTCCGACATAAAAAGGGGTAAAAACTAAACTAAACTGCTTGGCTCCAGGTTCAGGGATGGGGGGATGAATGGAGATGCTGGAGGGAGGAGAGGAGGGCAGAGTCCAGGGGAAGGAGGAAGATGAGGAAGATGGTGGTGATGTTTGCCTAGCAGAGGAGGGGGGCTCCAGATACTGTGGATCATACTGAATATAACGTATGTGTGTGTATGTGTGTGTGTGTGTGTTTGTGAGTGAGTGAGTGTACATTACATAATGTGTACAGGAGTACATTGTGTGTGTGAGTCAGCTTCACTGCATCTCAGGGGGGTACAGAGAAGAGTGTGTGTGTGTGTGTGAGAGAGGAGAGAGATTGGCTTCACTGCATCTGAGGGAGGGAGACAGAAGTCTCTCTCTCTCTCTCTCTCTGTGTGTGTGTGTGTGTGTGTGTGTGTGTGTGTGTGTGTGTGTGTGTGTGTGTGTGTGTGTGTGTGTGTGTGTGTGTGTGTGTGTGTGTGTGTGCACGCATGTGTGCGTGCGTACAGTAGCCTACAGTGAGTGAGTGGGAACAGGTAGTAAATATTCACTCCTTGTCAATGACTGTATGCTAAACATGTCATGTAACTGCTTCTTTAGAGGTGCCGTCAGTGATGTGGTTTGTAACACATAACATTATTGATAACATAAATGTGATCTCTCCTCATCACTCACTAGATCTTCATTCTTTTGGGTCACTGTAAAAAAATTAAAAAAATCAGTCTCTGTTACATACACAGGTTCATACACAATGCAATTTAGAACTGTCTCTGGTGTAAACAAACAGTTGGGGCAGTCTATCTTCCCCCAAACAATAACAGAACACACACATGCACACATTCTCACACTTGGCTGCAGATTCAAACAAATACTAGAGCGCTTTGCTCTCCAATCTTTGAAGCAAAAATAACAAAGAAACTTTCCCCAAACAATAACAGGTATAATCACTGACTGTTCCTTTAAGAATGATCATCTGAAGGCGGAAGGACAGACTTTAGTGCTGTTGGATTGGATACAGTGTTATCTAAGCTGTAAAACCTTTTCATTACTGCTTACAGGAGCACAAAGTTCACTGAAACAGATCAACCATTACAGGAATATGCTGTGGTTAAAAAGATCTTCAGGTAAGTGCATACTTGTTTCATATTTAAATGGAAATCTATGTTGAAAACTTAATATTGTGAAAAGCAAGAATGCAAGTGAGCAATTTTGAACCAAAAGTACAAACAAACAAACATAAAGGGTGTACAAAATGCATGCTTTTCATTTTGGTGTCCACTTATCTGTACACAGTAAAATTGTATGAAGAGGGAGGTTGACCAGGATCCATTATGAATTGTTTACAAAACCAGTCAGTGTTTCATTATATTAAGTAAAAGTTTTTGACCTGAAGGGTTGACCTGAATTTTGTCCTTGTGATGATTTGGTGTGTCTGGATTCTCTGTGATTGTTGATACTAAATCAGACACACAGAAGGTGACAGGGTTTTAGATTTTTCCCTTATGGGGAAGACCGTCACCTGTTTAGCTAGAGCAGGGTTGTACAGAGATCAGCCAGTGCTGTGTACAGTATGTGTGTGAGTTTATAGCCTATGGTAACACCAATGGAGAAAGACCGACTCCAGATCAGGAGACTCTCTCTCTCTCTCTCTCTCTCTCTCTCTCTCTCTCTCTCTCTCTCTCTCATTCAATGATTTACTATGTCCACATAGTCCCAGATACTCCTTATCATGAGGAATAAAACTATAAAGCCTGTATTCAGTGCAGCAGCCATATTTGATAGAGAGGAAATCTAAAGGGCACAGCTACATAAAAATGTCCACATTGCTGCACATGACTGTAATGTATTCTTTCTCTCTGCTTCAGTGTATCCAATGACCAGTGTGTTCTGTAGTCATGATAAGAGTCAGGGAAGGGATAATCTGCTGGTACAAACAGCATAAATATCATATGCAGTAGCTAAAACCAGTTACTGTAATCAATCAATGAACCAGCAATTGAATTGATGATCAATGCAAAGATCAATGTTTTAACACAATAGAGCAGAAATGGGAGAGAAAAAGAGATTTACTGTATATTACGGTGCTGCTGTTGATCAGTGTTTTGCAGTTCTTGGAAGAGAGCCAACATCCGTGCAGTTATATGAAGGTCAAATCTATAAAACTATAATTCTATGTGTTACATGGCTGTTTACCGGTGCAGTCACTGCATGAAAATAAGGTATATAAATGTCTGCATACAGGACGTATGAATATGTGAGCATATTTGAGTATTTGTGAGGATATAAATGTATTACTACTACCTCACTCTACTGCACACTGGATTGATTTATCATGTCCACATAGTCCCAGATACTCCTTATCATGAGGAGTAAAACTATAAAACTGTACAAGCCTGTATTCAGTGCAACAGCCATATTTGATAGACAGGGTATCTAAAGGGCACAGCTACATAAAATCACCATGTTACTGTGCATGGACTGTAATGTAGGAACGCTGTGTAGTTAAAGGAGCAGTGTATAAGAATTCCAAATAATCATAAAATGGCCTTGATATGTCCCCAGACATGAAGGAATCATGTTCATTTTAAACACTGATATCACTGACAGTAGTACCGACAGTATATTTGCATTTGAAATTCTAAGTTGCAGCCAACAAATAGTGTTTATGTTTACTGTAATGTAGGAACGCTGCAGTAGTTAAAGTGCAGAAGCTCGGTGAAAAAGCTCATTGCTCTTTGACACATACAATATGACACAACTGCCCCTGCTAAACTGTGTGTGTGAATAGAGGCTATGGTGGTGTTAATGTTGAGTTGATGTTATCACTGAAGGGGTTTTGCCACCAAAGGTCAATGTTAAATCTTCCTGCTGCTTCTTCATGCCTCACTGAATGTGAGTGTGAGTGAAGAAGCCAAAACAGAGACAGTGTTGACATATAAATATAGGAGTTTAAATGTCAATATGTAGAAGTGTGTCAAACGCTGTTGAACTGTGACCTCATCAATGCTGTCTGTTTCTTCTGTTCAGGTCTACAGAGTCTCTCCCACTGCTGTTGGGATGAGTGTCTCTCAGGAGAGAGAGGAGGCTGCAGCTCACAGTAAGACACTCAGACACTCAGAGTGTGGGGCCTTGAGGAAGGACAAGGACATGGATGGTGATCCTGTGTCACCAACACACTCTAAAGATGGAGGGTAAGTATCTGTATAGACCTACTGATCTCCCATATGATATTTTCTTCCAACACTATTTCAGGGCCTAAATATTATGGAGCAATTTCATATTGTGGATGCAACAGCAACAGCACATGAGAAGTGTAGTATTTAAATGCTGCATCTTGACCATATTAAATCAGACAATATCAGAAAATAATGCACATACTGTATGAAGTGCTACAACCATGATGCAAAGCAACACACACACAACAAACTTAAGAAAAAGGAAAAATCTCATAATCAAAACCTCTATTTAGCAAAAATAAATAAATAAACGTATCATCACAGCTAACCATTCAGCCATCAAGAAACCCAGATCTTACTGTGCGGTAGTGGTTATCCTGCCAGGAGTAAACCAGCATGCATTAACATCTTTGTGAGAACATTCAAATCACACATTCAAATCTCAGAGTCTCTGTCATGAAATATTCTCATATGAAGTGGGCCATTTTCTGTATGTGGGGTGCCATAATGATCATGTGAACTTTTTTTTTCTGTGCGTGTATTACTGTAATAATCTTGCCTTTATATTCTATCAGCAGATCAGAGACTCACAGACCTCCATCTCCAGTGCCTAGCTGTGTTTCTATGAGGAGTGACGTGTCCCTGGATGATCCTCCCAAATTTAGCAGTGAATCACCACACTCTACAGACAAGTGAGTGTGTGTGTATGTGTGTGTGTGTGTGTGTGTGTTTCTGCACTTGGTGTATTAATAATCTTGCCTTTATATCCTATCCCCAGATCGGAGACTCACAGACCTCCATCTCCAGTGCCTAGCTGTGTTCCTATGAGGAGTGACGTGTCCCTGGATGATCCTCCCAAATTTAGCAGTGAATCACCACACTCTACAGACAAGTGAGTGTGTGTGTGTTTGTGTTGCGCACTTGGGGGTAGATTTATCATCCGTTTTGCGATGCCGCTATCTGTTTTCAGGCGCTATTTCCACACAAAGACTGTGTTGGCCAACGCAGTCTTATTTACAGAGAGGACGCAGTGCCTGAAAACGCAAAGCTGCGTCTGAAATCGCAAGCTGCGCTTGAGGGAGGGGAGTGGGGTGGTTGGCCAAGCCTATGCGCAAACTGTATCTAATTATGTATTCCGTGGTACTTACTAAGACTGCCCGTAAGAGCGCGCCTGTATTTTGATGGTATTTGCGTGCGTCTCCTCAAAGCAGGTCTAAACCAAGCGCAAATCCTTTTGTGTTAAAATTTACTTCGTTTAATGACAGCAGTGATCCGGATAAGATGAAGACAGGAACATATTTGGGAGCAGATACATGTTTGCCTCGAGAATTACTCTTTTCTAATTAAGCTAAGAAGAAATCATCCAGTGATACAAATTAAACAGCAATAGGCTACCACACACATAATTCAATTACTGATTGTAATCAAAGATGACGTTCACATTACATCCCAACACATGTTGAACTAGAAAATCGCAAAAATAATAATAAAGAAGCCATGTTCCAGTCTGCTTTGAATTTATTTTCCCCGTCGTTATTTTTAATAAATTCGAGTCTAACATATTAATTTAAGTATCTGCCAGTTATTTCTTGTAATCTCAGACAAAATATCATACTGCTTTTTTCGGCTGGTTAGGACTTATAATGTAATTGACAGTTACCTCATAAAATAATATCTCCATTGCTACAAAACAGCGCCCGCTGTTCCACGCAGGCTCCAGGATAGAGATTCCATGCGGGCGCACATTCGCGTTTAGAGGCACGCTAATTTTGCACTAGAGGGCGGGGTAAGCACTGTTTGCCTTATCTGTTTGAGGATTGATAAATACATCGCAAAACAAGGAAGCACTGCGTGCGCTATTATCGTTGTCGCATAAACAGACACAGTGCAAATAGCCTAGTCTTAGTAAATGAGGACATTGGTGTATTAATGAACTTGCCTTTATATTCTATCAGCAGATCAGACACTCACAGACCTCCAACTCCAGTGCCCAGCTGTGTGTCTATGAGGAGTGACGTGTCCCTGGATGATCCTCCCAAATTTAGCAGTGAACCACCACACTCTACAGACAAGTGAGTGTGAGTGTGTGTGTGTGTGTGTGTGTGTGTGTGTGTGTGTGTGTGTGTGTGCACTTTGTGTTAATAATCTTGCCTTTATATCCTATCCCCAGATCTGAGACTCACAGACCTCCATCTCCAGTGCCTAGCTGTGTTTCTATGAGGAGTGATGTGTCCCTGGATGATCCTCCCAAATTTAGCAGTGAACCACCACACTCTACAGACAAGTGAGAGAGTGTGTGTGTGCGCGTGTGTGTGTGTGTGTGTGTGTGTGTGTGTCTGTGTGTGTATGCACTTGGTGTATTAATAATCTTGCCTTTATATTCTATTGATGTGGCCCTGGATGATCTTCCCAAATTTAGCAGTAAACCACCACACTCTACAGACAAGTGAGAGAGAGAGAGAGAGAGAGAGAGAGAGAGAGAGAGAGAGAGAGAGAGAGAGAGAGAGAGAGAGAGAGAGAGAGAGAGTGTGTGTGTGTACTTGGTGTATTAATGAACTTGCCTTTATATTCTATCAGCAGATCAGAGACTCACATACCTCCATCTCCAGTGCCCAGCTGTGTGTCTATAAAGAGTGATGTGTCCAAAGATGATCCTCCAAAATTTGGCAGTGAACCACAACACTCTACAGACAAGTGAGTGTGTGTGTGTGTGCATTGCTCACTGGAACATAATTTTGTGAGCATTCTGAAGCTACAAGAATTTTTAGTTTTAAATAAGGGTTGGTGATACAGTATATTGTCATCAATAATATCCGAAACAATGTGTAAATTTACAATAACGAATAACCAATTTCAATGACTGCCAAAAGCAATGAAACACCAAAACATATGCGCAACAGAAACCTTGCTGCAGAAGAGCAAGGCTCAAAGGTAGACGTGGTCTCACTTGCCAAAGGTAGGTGTGGTCTCACTTTCCGTTTCACAAAAGCATAGTTGCTAACCAGTTAGCAACTTAGCTAGTTGGCAATGGGAAAATGCATTGTAACCAACATAGTTGCTAGTTGACATGGTTTGTCAACTTAGTTAGCTACTAGGGCTGTAACGATACACCCAACTCACGATTCGGTTCGTATCACGATTTTTGACCTACGGTTCGATACACTAGACTTGTAGTCAAGACCGCTTAGACCAAGACCAAGACAATACCAAGACCAGAGGCTAACGAGACCAAGACAAGACCAAGACCAGAGGCTAACGAGACCGAGACGAGACCAAGACAAATTGAGGCCGAGGCCAAGACCGAGACAGAGAACCAGAAAAAAAAGTAGACTATGCTATATTGGAAGTTATAACTTGATTTGAAAAACAACCTTGGTTAACATTCGTATTAAAGAGTATTATTTCAACTGCTGGCAACAATGGGATAGGGATAGTGGCAATGTGGGCAGGAAATACAAACTGTTTTGATATCTTTTTTGATAGCTGTTGAACCAATTATTAAAAAAATGATCCTGCTTTTACCAGCACAAACCGCCTACTGAACTCATGGTGACAAAATGAGTGTTAGGCCTACTCTATAGCAATATTAGGCTAATTAAATACCAGCAGGGGGATATCATCTAGTCACCCACTATGATGAGTTGAGGTCTACCAGTGAGATGTCCCTGCTCCAGACATTTCAACCAGTAGAATATCATTTCTGGGTAGCTGGGAGAATGACAATGTCAACTCCATTACATTCAGCTCTACTCTATGTTGGCCTTGCTTCTACTGGTAAAAGTTAAGAGCGGGTTTCTCAAGCCAGGTGACACATTAGAATTTTTTGGATGTTTTTTTGTGTGTGTGCATTTTAGATAGCTAGCTCCTTTAAACTTTTAAAGCATTTAAACCTACTGATATAATGAGATGAATGTGGCACAATTTGGCCAACTTGATGGGCGCATTCTACTTTTTATTTTGTATTTCCTTTACTTTTAGATGTACAGTGCAACATGCAGTGTGCCAACAGTAATTAAAAATAAGAAATAGTTCCATACAATGGGCAAGACATGGCACTATGCAGCCTTCATAACACAAAAATAAAAACTGACTTATACAGTTTAAATTTGTAGGCTACTTTTAAAGTAGGCTAGGTTGAGCACAAGATTACCTACTTTTCTGAGATGCATTTCATACATATCTGCCCATAACTACTTATTTTGATTTCTGAAAGTTGGCAACCCAACCAGGCCTACCAGCATACTCTGTCTATACCAAAGATTATATACTAGCCTACTTCTAATTAATTTAACATGGCCTGAGTTAATTTTGAGAACATAGAATACAAGGATACGGTTTTAGCAGAAGCTTGCCTACTTTGAGAGATGACTGGGCTGGTGTTCCAACGTTTTGGGCAGCCTGCACTTTTACTGCTTGACGATTCTCATCACTACATGCAGTGACCGAGTTATGCAAAAGTAATGCAAAACCCGGAGCGGATTATCAGCGGTATACATTCGCTATTACATCAAGTGGAATGGATTCTTTCGGAATGCAATAGAGATAACTTTGAAAATATATCAACAGCGTTCATTTATTTATCGCCCGATAAGAGTCACTCGCAGGAGATTTGACATCATTCACAAGTATCCATGAACCACTAAATACGGAAGTTTTTAGGATGTCTGTGTCTCGGTAGCCTATACTAAATTTACCAAAATGAAAGATGAAATATTTAATTCCCATAAATACATGAGATCACGTTAACTAGCAAGACATCTTGCTCAGCCATCATAACACATGCCTATGCATACACGAACACTCCAGAATTCATTTGCCTGCATTTTGCGAGTGGAAAGTGAACTTTTAGGAGAGTAATTTATAGCTGCATGTAACTGGATGTGCTCGGCGCTCTCTGTCACTAAGAGAGACCGAGCCATAAATGCATTGATAACCTTGCTCAGCTAAGGGGCGTCTTTTACGTGCAATCACTTTCGTTTTGGTGCGTCTCATTGTTTAGGCTAAGTCATATAAATTGGCAACTCAATATCATTAAAACATATAGCCTATTGTATTTATTTATCTTGTCTTGGTCTTGTAACACACCAAGACAAGACCAAGGGATCCGAGACCAAGACAAGACCAAGACAATACACTGTCAAGACCAAGACGAGACCGAGACCACGCAAAATTGGTCTCGACATACAACTCTACGATACACCCCACGATTTTTTAAATAATCTTTGAGAATGATAATTTGATAATCGTTTATGGCTAGAATAGGTTACAAGAGGCTACTGATATTTTTTTAAAAAGTTTAAAAATAATAATGATATTGATTTGAAGCTTGAAAGCACCATCGCATCATATCATGTGGTTGTTTTCTGGACTGAAGGGTAGCAGAACTTTGAAAGGGCATATCACGATACTGCTTTCTTGTATCACAATACAGTATCGTGACTCTGCGTATCACGATTTCTCGATTCGATACAATATCGTTACAGCCCTATTAGCTACTATGCTTTTGAGGAACAGAACTTGCCTTGCTCACTAACTAGGCTGCAACACTGAGTGGCACAGAGAGCCACACACATATGCAGGCACCTTAACCTCAAACTATTAAATGATGGCCAAATGATGAAGAGAAAATGGAAAATAAAGGGTCAGGTTAGATAAAAAGAAAATAAACCATATTTTCCCTGCCAGCATGCTTCATGCAACATTCATGTAAGTGCAGTTTCAATGTCTCTAACGACATGACAAATAAACCCAGAGCCATGGCAGCAGTACGGTTTTCACAGCTTTTTATTCATTACAAATCACATAGTCTCTTGAGTTCAATATAGAACACATCCTTAATATGGGAAAAATCTGTATTTTACAGAATGATTGGCCACCCTACACTTTACTCCTTGTTTTGTGCTTGTAGTGAGCTGAAGGCTTTTCAGTCAATATGTGGAGCTGCTGGACAGAATCTGAGTGACTCCATCTCCCATGGAGACAGTGTCAACAAACAAACAGGTGATGAGTACAAATGTGATTTTCAGGCTCAATTTGTGTCCTTGACTATAAAGCCAATGTGACTGTATTACAGTGATAACACAAAAGATTGGTTTAGAAAACTTTTGGTCACACAGCCTGTAAATAATTTATTCTTAATTTACTCTTATTCATTCCGAACAGCTGTGGAGGTCCTGAGAAGAGTTAAAGAGAATCATAAAGCCAATCTGAAGAGGAGGTTTGAGAAGATATCTGAAGGCATCATCAAATCAGGAGATGAGATACTCCTCAATAAGATCTTCACAGAGCTCTTCATCACAGAGGGAGAGAGTGAAGGGGTGAATCAGGAACATGAGGTTTGGCAGGTAGAGTCAGCAGCCAGAGCACAAAGCAAAGAAGACACACCAATCAAATGCAATGACATCTTCAAGCCTTTACCTGGACAGGAAAAGCACATCAGAACTGTAATGACCAAAGGTGTTGCTGGCATTGGAAAAACAGTCTCAGTTCAGAAGTTCATACTTGATTGGACAAATGGGCTTGCCAATCAGGATGTAGACTTTTTGTTTCCCCTACCCTTCCGTGCTCTGAATTTAATCAAAGACAATGAATATAGTCTTCATAAGCTTCTGCTTGACTTCCACCCTGAGTTGAAGGAGCTGAAGGATAGTGGAGAATATGAAGGCTGTCGGGTTGTGTTTATATTTGATGGATTGGATGAGAGTCGGTCAAATTTTAAGTTCCATCAAAACGTGATGTCTAATTTAAAACAATCAGTGGATGTTCTTATGACTCATATCATTTGTGGAAGTTTGTTTCCATCTGCCCTTGTCTGGATAACTTCACGACCAGGAGCAGTTGGTCAAATTCCTTCTCAGTATATCGACCGCATAACCGAAGTGCGAGGATTCAATGACCCACAGAAGGAAGAGTACTTCAGGAAGAGAATACGTGATGAAAATCACGCCAATAGAATAATCTCACATATTAAGGCTTCCAAGAGTCTCCACATCATGTGTCATATTCCAGTATTCTGTTGGATTTCAGCCACTGTGCTTCAGCAGATGCTGGAACTGGACAACACCCAGGAAATCCCCAAAACTCTAACGGAGATGTTCATACACTTCTTGCTCATTCAGACCACCAGAAATGACCAGAAATATCAGACTGGAACTGGAACTGAAACGAAAGAGAAAATACTGGAATCTCAGAAAGAAATTCTACTAAAGTTAGCTGGGATGGCTCTCAAAAGTCTGGAGAATGGCAACCTCATGTTTTATGAGGAAGACTTGAGAGAGTGTGGCATTGATGTCAGAGAAGCTGCAGTATACTCTGGGCTCTGCACTGAGGTCTTCAAGGAAGAAACTGTGTTTCACCAGAAGAAAGTCTACTGCTTTGTTCATCTGAGCATCCAGGAGTTTCTGGCAGCTTTGCATGTATTCACAGCCTACCAGAAGAAGGATCTGAAGACACTAGCAATTCTAGGATGTATTTATTCAATATACCAGATGGGTTCACCACATGAGTTTCTACAAAGTGTAGTTCAGAAAGCTTTGAAGACCAAAAATGGGAAACTGGATCTTTTCCTTCGCTTCCTCATGGGAATTTGTCTAGATAGAAATCAGAGACTTTTGAAAGGTTTATTGGACCATACACACAACAACAAAGAGAGCATTAAGAAAATATGCCAGTACATTAAGAGGTTGAACACAGAACATCTTTCTCCTGAAAGATGTATTAACCTATTCCACTGCTTGTTTGAAATGGATGATCATTCAATGCATGAAGATATCAAATGCTATCTGGAGTCGCCAAAGGATTTCAAAGATCAGTTGACTCCTGCTCACTGTTCAGCACTGGCCCACATACTGCTGATGTCTGAGAAGGACCTGGATGAGTTTGACCTGCAGAAATACAACACATCAGATGAGGGATGCAGGAGACTAATCCCAGCTCTGAGGTGCTGCAAAAAAGCACGGTGAGTTCTTGGTGGATCCTAAATGTAGGCTACAAGCACTTTCAATAAATCCAAGAGTTATTGTAAACGCATTTGTTTGAAATCCCAATTTTAGTTCATGAGCCAAAGGGTTGTAAGGCACATAGGCCGTGCTTAAAAAAGTGCTTAGTGCAGGCTTAAACACATATATCACCCCCCCCCCCCAAAAAAAAAAAAAAAAGAAAAAGGAAATAAATAAATCTGTACATTTGTTAATTCCCACTGCATGTTGTATAGTAGGAGGTCGGATGACACATTTCACTTCATAGATTCGCAGCAGGAAAGCCCTTTGCTGCGTGTGTCAGATGGGTCATTCCGTGTCATTTCACCCAATGCCTCCAGCTGGACCATCTCAGAATTTCCTGAAAAAATCTATTAAAATGAAACCATTTTTAATTTTAAGGATCCAAAATATTAGGTTCATACCATCAGTAGTTTAAACAAATATTTAATGATGAATTAATAACATGCTTTTGGGGCATTTTTTGCACCATAATCTGAAAGGCCGTTTTTAAACAGCAATATCTGGAAAGCCTTTATTAAGCCTCAAATATGGGGAAAACACATTTTTGCCCAACTTCAGAGCCATATTTCCAAGTAACGGAGCAAGTTCAAAGTTACTTTTTTTGAAGGATGAAATTATTGTTCAAGTTATATATGGGCAATTCCAGCGTTATGGACGTGACACAGACACTTCTAAATGTTTTTATTCAAGAACCAATTCTTTTTCCTTTTCAGAAAGTTTAGTTTTATGTTCGACTTCCATGCGTTTAAATTCTAAGTCGGCCTCTAAACGCTTCTGCTCCATTTTGAGCTTCTGCTCCGTTTTGAGCTCCATTTGCTGTCCAAACGTTAGAGATGTTTTTTCTAACTTTGTCCATATATACATATAGATATATATATATATATATATATATATATATATATATATATATATATATATATATATATATATAGAATAGACAATTCAACCAGTTTCGATTTCAGTATTTCCAACAATTTCTGTTTTTTTAAGATCTTTAGCTAAATCGAACTCGTAGTGCTCTGTCACAACACGTAATTCGCTATTTTTCAATTTCTCCAGAGCTTCTTCTGAAGGCGCTGCTAAAAAAGCCTAAACTGAATCCATTGTCTACTGAATTTTTCAAAATACAAGGATTTCTTTCAATTATTTTTTGATAATGCCAACAAACGAAAACATTAAACACAGTTATTTTACCATGCAGAACATGCCAAGCGACTAAATAGGCTACAGGTGCACCCACCCCTGAACCCAACAACGTAAAGAGCCGCCCCGCACCTACCTTAACAGAAAAAAACTAAATATTTCCTAAACTAGTCTTCGGTGAGCCCTCATGCAATTGAGTTACCTAAAGGCAACCCCAGCATGTTCGACCCACCAAAAACAACAAACTAAAATAACAAAGACAAAATAATAAACAGCGGTAAGTGCTTTTCGCCTAACGCAGGGGTTCACAAGGCTCGGTAGGCACTAACCTACCAACCTCCCACTTAAGAGCGGCACCTGTAGGCTACCTAACCATGAGCATGCCCTGCAAAAAATGTCCTGCAGCGAAAAGTCTGCACGCTGCAGGAACCCAATGTAGCTCCCCTCCTCCACGGCAAATCAACAAAACAAATAAACAATTTTACCAAACCAATGCATAACAACAAAACAATATCTGCGCGGACCTCCCCAATTGATGACACTTAACGCCAAACAGGCAATGTAAACTTGGAAGCGCAAGATCAAACCAAATCAATATACAAAAGAAAGTAACTAACCACTGCTATATAACAGAAAATCAGTGGAAAAATTAACTTTACCTTCCAACCAAGAGGACGAGCTCCCAAGTATGTAACGCCGGCGGCTCTGACCAGGCTACATAAAGGGGAGACCACGCTCAGATTGCAAAATAATAAAATAATTTATTAAAGAATAATGATAAAGAATAATAAATATAAACAATAAAAATGTAGTGCAAATCAGTGTAAGTCAGTCTAGGGGAATAACCAAACAAAAGACAAAACAAATCCAAAGGAACCCAACACGCCGGGAGGAGGAGAGAGACGCCATAATCTGCAGAGCAGAGCAGGCCTCTTATAGCTTGACTCATCAGCTGCAACTGATGCGACACACAGGGAGAGAGCGGTATGACAGAATAGACTGGTGTAAGACGGCGTGTCTACTCAACAGACCCGTCGCCGTCGGGGTCGTAACATTCAGTCAGTGGATGAGGATTTTTTTCTAAAGCCCCAAGTGTTGAATTTCAGCAAAAAAATCTGGAAAAAGAGATTATTGCTAGAAATATAGGAATTACTTGAGTTCAGAAACCGACAGACAGACGGAAAATGTTTTAATATAAATCACATAACATTGCATAATCAGCCTCTGAAGCAGGTTGAGTGGTAACACCCCTGACCACTCATCAGCCTATCCAGCCTGTCTCCATGAGTCCCACTAAATACTTGTGATACTGGAGTAAGGTCAAGAGTTACTTTTTACAGTGTATGGAGGGATATACTATGAATATACAGTATAGTGGGGTAAACATTTTAGCAAAGATATCTGCTTAAAACATTCCCAAATGATAATTTATATTAAAGTGGTCATGCCATGGTATTTGACATAATATTGACATAAGCGGACACGATTCTCTTTGAGGTGTACATATGCAGTATACAGCATATAAAAGCCCTTTATTATCATATCTGAGATTTGCCATTTTTCCTTTGTTTACAGACTAGCTGGATGTAAACTCAGCAAGGAATCTTTTGAGATAGTTACCAGTACTCTTCAGTCACCAAACTCCCTGATAGAGCTGGACCTGAGTACCAACGGTATTGGAGATTCTGGACTTCAGCTTCTTTCTAAGGGACTTTATAGTCTCCACTGCAAACTGCAGACATTAAGGTATTTGTAGCAGACAATAATGTGATAATGGCTAATAATGTAATAACTGCATAATTTTTCTATGACACTAAGTTAATTATACATTGCCAATAGTGTGCTATAGTTTATTCAGTCTATTTATTTTGATGCCCATAACACAGTGCAGCTGACAGTCATATAGCCTACAAATAGAGGCACTGCTCATATAATTTTCATATAATGCTGATATAAATTATAAAGTAATAACTTCTGATATTATTTACAAAAATGTACTACAGTATTGGTTTAGTTGTGGTTATTGGCAATTTCATATTGGTTTACATAATAGATGGCGATATTATATATTATTGGCAGTTGATACCTAATTGGCCATTATTGACTGAGAGAGATACAGCGCCCTCCATAAATGTTAGCACAATTGGTAAAGTTGACTATAAAGTGGACAATATATATATATATATATATATAAAACAAATTTCCCATTCAAATTTGATGCACCCAATTTGAAAACATCAACTTGGCTGGTCTTGCATTTTGTTCCAATTGATAGAAAAGTGACTTTTGCAAAGTTTTGAGAAATTTCATTTAGGTTTAGGGGGGCCACCGGCCCTCTGTTTTTTGTTAGCTTTTAGCGCTAATAATGCTAGTGGCCAATGGAGTTCTAAGGTTACCAAAACTGCAGCTCAAGAAAACTGAGGTGATCTTTCTGTTTTTGGATTTGCTGTGTTTTAATGCTTATTATAACTATCATATATGTACTTAGAACATATGTGTAGGTATTTTATGCCCATTACATATAGCTAAGACCTAAGCTTTTTGGAGGTTTAGTTAACCTAGAAAAGCATAGGCTTATCCAAAATAAATCATTATTAGCTCCACAACTATCTAGTCTATTTCCATAATCTTGGTATGTATGGACAGGTAAGACCCCAGAGAACATGTAAGCAGTCTGTTATTGTCTAGGTGTTACTTTACCTTAGTGCCTTTAGTTTATAAATATAAAAAAATATAAATGTGTTACCCTCAACTAAAATGTATTGTTAATTATAACATAGATAACACAGTCATGCCAATGATTATATCTACCAAAATGCCACGAGGGTATGATGGTAATAATATGCATTAAAACATGGCAAACACAAAAACAGAAAGATCACCTCAGTTTTCTTCAGCTGCAGTTTTTGTTACCCCAGAACTCCATTGGTGGCCACTAGCATTGTTAACGCTTAAGCTAACAAAACAAAGAGGGCCGGTGGCACCCCTAAACCATCATGTATCGGAAAAATATTTTGCATGTGTTGTTTTTACCTGTATTGGAACACTATTATCACCCAGCCATATTAAAATTCAAGAATTGGTTAATTTGATGCACCCTAATATATATATACATATGTATGTATACATATGTATGTATGTATATATACAAACAGTCCAAATATCATTTATGTAAAACATGCATGTCATCATCCATTAAGCATTATTTTATAATGAGTTCATGGTCTTTGGTATTTTTTGCCCTCAACGGTGTCTTCCAGGCAGCGCTGCCTTCAAGGCACTACTCCACTCAGTTTAGGGTTAGGATGAGGGTTGAGGTGGTTAGGGTTAGGAATAAGGTGAGCGTAGTGCCTTTTAGGCTGTGCTGCCTGGAAGGTGCCGTTGGGGGCAAAAAACACCATTGAGCTTTGTGGCCCCTCAACTGTGTTGACATGGTTCAAATTTAGGCTATTTAATTGATTGCTTATTCTACAAGTGTTCTTCCACTATTCTGGATTTATTCAGATAGTATTGTATACTAGTGGGTTATATATGTTCTATTTTAGTAGGTACTAATACTTAGTAGAGATCAAGGCTTATTGGGGCATTATTAAGATTATATCAAGAGTAAAGGCCTAATTAGTCATGAACAAGACATTTATGAATACACGCCTGACAAATTATTGATGTTGCCTAACACATGCCTTACAAGTCACTAATACAGGCATAAATTAGGTATGTATTAGTGGCCAATATGTGAACCTTAAAATTAAGTGTTACCGATTTATTAAAAAATAAAGATAACAAAGTAATATAAGAATATTGGGTAGTGCAAATTAGTGTAGTGAATAACCAAAAGTGTAGAGCGGGCCGTATCCAGGTTTAATCATGTGTATCATGTGCCCAGGTGTAGAGAGAAAGAAATTATGAGCATGTCAAAAAAAATCATGTCTCTAGCCCAGGGGTGTCAAACTCATTTTGGTTCAGGGGCCACATACAACCAAATGTGATCTCAAGTGGGCCGGACTAGTAAAATCATCGCAAAATAACCTAAACCTTAATTTAGGCTTTCTCCAGAATTGAAGGATGTTAAATGTTGGGGAGTTATAATCGTAGCTTAATACATGCTGCAAAGATTTGTATAGGCCTACACAATGAATTCAGTAGGCCTACCACTTAATTTATTATTATTATTATTATTATTATTATTGTTCTGAACTGTATTTGGATCACTAGGCCTTTGTGCTTGTTGCCCACTAACACAATATCAACAAGCAGATGAAAGAGAAAAAAATAGAATGTTATGAACACTAATGGCCCATTTTTCATTTTTAAACAAGATGTAAACGTTTACTTATGGTGCGAAAACACAATTCTTGCATCTTCTGAATAACTGTAATAACATTTGAAAATACTCCAGACGTCTTCTTATTGAAACGGAGCAGTGGGTGGGGTTTGGCGATAAAGTCATGCATAAAACTCTGTGCTTGCCTCACGTTAAGTTGCGCCCGTGCTCCCCCACTTGAAGTATTGCAAGTAAAAGTATTTAAAAAATTGCTACTCAAGTACTGAGAGTAAAAGTATAAATACTGTGTATATTAAAGAAATCAGTCAAAAGTTTGAATATCATATTGTTTTACATTTATTTGGCTGAAATAGTCAGTTTGGCCATGGACTCTAAAGGGCAAATTAGACTTCTGCAACTGCACACCTCAATTGTCAATTTATGCTTCTGCGCCTAAGGTCTCGTCACGAGCCACATTTGAAATAGCGCGATTACCTTCAATACATTGCAAGCACTGCGGGCTTTATTAAGCAATGTTGCTTTCTAGCTCAGTTAGCTAAGTATTTTCACACAAACTGCAAAGGCAATGTACTGGTATCATTATTTGACATACCCAGTCTGTTTTCACATGCAGAAAATTCAAGCATGGAAACAGAAGCTGATGTGTGTTTACATACGGTGGAGAACAACAGGTTATGGTAGTCAGACTGCAGCTATTGTGCCACGAGTGTTTAACTGATGCATTGTTTGTTAGGCCTACTTAGCTTGTAGCTTCATGTATTTACACACATTTACACACAAGGCATTAATATAATGTTTAACAGAATATAGCTTTGCTCTCGCAAACTACCGGCATTGCGCTGCCACAAGAACAAGGAAGAAGCGAGATGACCAATCACCACACTTTTTTGTCTGCATCCTCCGCGTCCGTCCGTCCGACGGATAGTTAGGATTTTTTCGAGGCACTCGACGACGGGCGCAGAGCCTCTGGTTGCGCACAGACACAGGACGGACGGACGCAGAGGCTATGCGTCGTAAGCATAAATTACGCTTAAGTAGGGCCAGGGATGGTCACCAGCATTCCCCTCACTAAAATCATTTGAAGTTACAAAACTTGGTGTACTCTTTCATCTCGAAATGGAGCAGTAGACTGACCCTTGCTAATCGTTCCCAATTGACTGCATTCAGTACTCCGAAAAGTTGAAGAGGAGCATGAGGTGTCTTATATCGCTTGAATTGTCCAATAATGATTATGAAAACCTGGTGATGCTCTCGTCTGGCATTGATAGGCTATCATTGGATGTGGTATGATTTGTACATTTTTTTATAAAAGTAACAAGTAACTAATCAGCACATCAAATATGTAACGAAGTAGAAGTTCTCATAACTATCTCGAATAAATGGTTAATTGATGGTTTATTGCAAACAATTAAGTGTGTTAATTTCATCATCACTATTGTCATTTACAATAAAAGACTAAGATGCAACTTCATAATAACCATCCATGGTAGGTTTTGTGGATCATATCTTATCATATAGGCACTTTTTAGATATTGTTTCCAAGTAATTTATTAACAAATAAAAGACTAAGACGCAACTTCAGAATAGGCATCTGAAAAAGCATATTGTAGTTGTTTTACAAACTAACTGTCGTAGCATCATTTATAGTTCAATTGTTAATCATTTTAAATCATGTGCATCGCATTATTTAAATTGTTATGTAAAGGCCTATAATCAACTTAATAATAATTAACATTTAATCAGTAAATCATTAGTAATACTACAGTATTTGAAATAAAAATATGGGTTGTTTTAACAAAAAAGAAAATGAAATCTTGAAAGTTATAATTAAACAGATATTTTTCAGGATGTTATATAAATAGTCTGTTTACTTTCCCATAAAATGATGATACAGTATTGTGTTTAGTAAATATTGTTTACAAATGATTAATGTATGATTTATAAGTTATTCAATATTTAATTACTAGAAAAGCGCTCAGAGAGCGCAGACCTGTGGTCACAGGCACAATATAAATTCCAGATCATGTTCTGGATCATAGATAGCCATCAAAATCGAATCACTTCTTGCTTGTCCCAATATACACATTATCCAAAAATGACGTGCAGTACTTTTCGAGTTATCCTGTTGACAGACAGACAGACAAACCAACGTGACCGAAAACATTACCTCCTTGGCGGAGGTTATAACCTTCTGAGCATTTACCAATATTTTTTTGAGACATTAGTCGTCCTGTACAGATTCAGCACTCAACATTCAAAATTTGACTGGCAGTAAAGTGCGCCAAGCCATAGATATCCATACAAAAGTCCTAATTATTTACTCACAATAAATAGTTCAACACTGTTATTTGATTATTGCCTTTCAAAAATCAGTAGGTGTAACCAGAGACACACTTTGGTGTAACCCATATTTCTGTAAGAGTTTGTGTAGCTATATGTTGAATTCATGTAGAGGCGATAAAGGAGAAAGTAACCGCAGCAACGTTTGGTTCAAATTCGACATTCAATGGATATGCGAATATGCATCGCGCTGTTGTCTAAAGTAAAACTAACTTGAATTTTGGCTCATGGAAGCTAGGCATGATACTCATCCAAACATTAAACCGCTTGCTAGCATGAAATGAGACGTGACACTCTGATAAAGTTATTCGTTTGTCATAGTCTCACTCAGACTGTGGCTAGACTATTCATAACAACTATTAAATTTAGATTCCATTGGCCTACAAGAATGTTTATTGTAGGTTATTTCTTGGCTGTCCTGTTAGTGGCAAGATAGTTGGCTAACGTTGGGTTATAGCTAACGGGCCAGTCAAGAAAAAAAGCTAGCATCTACCGAAAACCAAGCCATGGGGAAAATACTAAACTGCTTGATCAGCTGTAAACCACAGCATGGACCGATATTTCCCCCCTTCTCATAGAGATAGCCTACCATCCCAACAGCTGCGTAGGTCTACCAGGTTATATGCCAAACTCACAACAATAAAGCCAAACAGCACACTAGAAAAAATAATATAAATTCGAGATTGTGTTCTGGATCACCAATCGCCACCAAAATCTAATCAGTTCTTGCTTGTTCCAATATACACGTTGTCCGGAAATTTCATCCAAATCCGTGCAGTACTTTTCAAGTTATCTTGTACACAGACAGACACACAGACACACACACACGCCGGTGAAAACATAACCTCCTTGGCGGAGGTAATAATAATGACGTGAATGTTAACCAGGCGATAGAAGTAAAATCAACAATGTTATGAGCTCTTTAGCTTTAGGTGGCTGAACACTAATTGTCCCTGCAGACCAATTTAGTCGTAGTAAGAAGTAAGACTACAAATGCACAAACCTTTCTTTGTAAACTGCAAAATCCTTTGCCGAAGAACCGATGTGTTTAAACTTTTTCCTCGAACTAGTCCTGCTAGTGGGCTACCACTGCTCACTGTGGTGTCAGATTTACGACCTCTGGGCCAGAAATGAGAGTCGAATACCTTACCCACGACGTTATAAAAATACACCATTATAAACGTTGAAATCAAACTTCTTCCAAAAAGATAACAGTCCGGGCAAAGTCAAGTGCAAAAAGTACAGTTTATTCTGTCAGAGAACCAACCGGAGCAAGGATCCGAAGATTCTGCTCCCGAACACAGAAAGTGTCTGCCTTTTATACATGCAGGGTGCTTATGTTTTTTTCAATGCTGGTAACACAAATCTCTAACTACTGCTTTTGGAACCATCATACAGCAATATCAAATAGTTTGCTCTTCTGCACAACATTTCGCTGAACATGCGGTGACATATTTCATCAAAGCGTGTGAGATATCGTTGTGAACATGAAACAAAGACATATCAGTTCTATTCTGCTGACTAGGCATTCGTAATTCCCCCTTGATTTCATCTATGTTCTTACGGTGACACTTTTACAACAACATCCCTTTATGTGTGGTTTCCATCAGGTACAAGAGCGAAATCCCTAAATCAGGGCGCTGGACAGTAATCATGAGTTATCAACTGATTTACGTTCCCCCCCTCTTTTTATGCTAATGATTCCCTCTGGTTCAACCTGAGGCCGGCAACAACATGGCGCATCAAAACTGCTGATGTAGTAAAACTGGCCCTTGAAAGAGTGGCCTTGAGGAGACTGGAGTCAACTGGTGCTCATTCAACAGGTTGTAATTCTACTCCATTCTCTAGAGCGCCACCTCTGGTTGGAATTAGTATCGCCCTAAGCTCCGTTGGCTTCTCAGTGGTGCCATCTTTGTTATACTCTGGTATTGATAAATTCTCTTTGGAATATTAAGATTGAAATATGGTCAGACTTCAATTCCTTTAAAATAAATCATAACTTTTCTAGATGGTGTTATACTTGAAATTATTCTACATCACGTCTCCCCACACTGAATGGCAATGATAGGCTACTATCCAACAATGAACCGGCACGATTGTTCGAAATCTCCATTCCCTCAAATGTCTCCTCCCTGTTTGCCTGCCTGCACTGTGGTGGGCCACGCCCCCTTTTCCCCACCTGGTTAACTAATTGGTTTGTGCCGTGAGCTAGTGTGTGCTTGGCTGCATGGTGGATCCTTTGTCTCTGCTGCTCCTCTGCCCATGTGGATTTGCTGCGTTTCTGATTATGTGAGTTTATTTCCTAATATGTATTTTGTTTCCTTTCTATGTTTGTGATAATTAATGTATTGATTCATTGAATTTGGGTTTATTAATTCTTAAATGTAATATGATTTGCCAATCAGTAAATTTGGTTTATTTATTGTTTGTTTGTAGACACCAGCAACAACACTTGTGGAAAATAAATATTGAACTGCAATCCTGGATTCCTGTGTTTTAATGGACACACCATTCTGGTAGCACTAAACCTGCCCAAATAGCCTCCAATCCTTTACATGGTCCTTCGAGCCGGAGAGGCTACTGGAATGGAAACCGAAGACAACCCTAATCGTCTGAGGCGAACATCTAGGATTGTGAGACCTCCAATGTGGCAACAAGATTATGTCATGAACAATCCGCAGGCTACAACCAGCCAAACCCAAGGTCAGTCAGATCGAGGTGCTTATGCTGAGTCACATGGAAATATGGATGTGAAGTCTCTGACTGATGAAGTAAAACAGATGAAAGGCATGCTGATGAACCTAGGTCAAATGATGAAAGAAATGCAGGGGGAGAGTGACAGTTCCTCATTCATAACCAGTTCAACACAGAGCTCTCGCGCTGCATCTCCAGAGACCAGAGGGAGAGAGGCACCTGCTAATCTGAGAACCTCACTTGTGCAGGAGCTAGGTGAGTGTCTGCGCCAACATCAGCAGAAGAGAGAAAGTTTGCCTCATCCATCACCACCAAGAATCAGCAGACAAAGCTCCCTACCACCTCCACCAGCTTCAATGCTTCCTACACCTTCTGTGCATGCTGCTGTAGAGCCACCGGTTGTGGGTCCTGATGTTCATGCTGTGCCTGTAGCTCTTCCAGCCATTTCCAATGCCCAAGCTCCTCCAAACCAGATGTCGCAGTACCAAAATCGGCCACCAGGTGCCATCGAGTTGTCTCCAGTCACTCAGGTAAATCCTGTTCATCCGAGTGACCAGCAAAGGAGCAATGGCCCTCTGCAGTATAGCCACATGTCAGGAAATGCTTTTCCCTTTGCTTTTCCTCCATGTCCACCGTGGATGATGCCACCTGCTTATCCAGCTTTCTTTCCTAGTGGTGATTTCTTCAGGCCTCCTTACTTTCCTTATTCAATGCCTAATCTACCATATGGCCCACCTATTCAGCCAGACTATGCTGCATCAGTGCCTGCTGCTTCACAGCTTCCTCATGCTCCTCTTAGATTTCCTTTGCCATCTCACATTGCCTCCTCACATGGTCCCGGTGGTGTTCCTGCATCTAGTCCTCTTCCTGTACCTCAAGCTCCAGTCTCCGTTGCCCCCAGTGGAGCAGAAGTGTATGCGGCCCAGCCTCCTGGTTATTCTCGTCCTGCTGTGCCAGTGTCACAGCCTCCGCCGGTACATGATGGTAGTGTGCATCCTCCCAGTAAGCCTCATGTATCTGTAGCCAGTTCTCAGTTACCTGCCCAGTCATCAGTGCCTGTGTCTCATGTAGTGCTGCCTTCAAGGTCGTCACGTATTGAGAGGCCGACATTCCCATACTTCAGAAGAGATGACCCCCATGAATTTGCGATGTTGAATATGGCCCTGTCCAATTTGCTACCATCCGAGGAAACTGAGCAATATAAATTCCATATTCTGCTTGACCATTTGAAATTGGATTCAGCCCGGCATTTGGCCTTAGCTTATGCTCATCATCTACAGCCCTACACCACTGCCCTCAGAGCTCTCCAGAAAAAGTATGGCCAACCCCACCATCTGGTCCTACGGGAGATAGCCTCAATCCAGAGCCTCCCCACAATCCGTTCTGGAGACTCCCGTGGATTCAATCAGTTTGCGGTGCGCATTCGGGCCCTGGTTGGCATGCTTCAGTCCTGGGGACATGGTGAGGGCGCAAAAGAGCTGGCATGTGACTCTCATGTTCACCAGTTACTGAGCAAGCTCCCGGCTGAACATGTTGCCAGCTTTGCCAGGCATTCAAGAACTATAAGACCTGATGTTCCCTATAATTTGATTGACTTCTCCAACTGGCTGGAGGAAGAAGCTGAATGCCAAAGCCTAGCTGTCCAAGTGAGTGAGCCACCTAAGGGTGCAATAAAGTCTCAAACCAAGGACGTGAGATTAGCAAAATCAGCGTTCCCTCTTACCACTCTCCTCCAGGGTGTCAGCCAGGAAGACGCCATCAAATGCCAGACACCGAAACAGAGTACCCGCTCACAGGTCAGATCCATAGAGGAGTCTGCCTCATCATTCTGTGCCTTTTGCAATGGTCAATCCCATCATCTCAGCCAGTGCCCTGATTTCCAGAAGTTTGACACTGAAGCCAAAAGAAAGTGGATCATGGATAACGGACGCTGCTGGCGATGCGCTCGGCCCCACCGTGCGTCAAAGTGTGACCTGAAGAGAGGCTGCCCCCACTGTAAAGACCGTCATCTAGGAGTTCTGCATGAGGTGAATGCCCGTAATTGTCACTCAGGCAGCTTTTACCTGAGTAGGCCCAGTGGTTTCAATTCTGTTCTGCTGAAAGTGGTGAAAATCATTCTGAGCCACGGCAGCAAGTCTTTAGAGACTTATGCAATCCTGGACGATGGTTCAGAAAGAACTATGCTCCTGTCTTCTGCAGCTGACTTCTTGGGCCTGAATGGGGCGGCAGAGTCTCTTGTCCTACGCACCATCAGACAAGGAGCTGAGAGAATTGAAGGTGCTAATGTGTCTTTCACAATTTCCCCTGCCTTTGATCAGCATAAGAAATACCACATTAAAGGTGCCTTCAGCGCTAAACAGCTTGACTTGCCTGAGCAAACTTACCCTGTCACCACACTCCAGCGGCGTTATCACCATCTCAAGGACATCCTCTCCAGGAGTTCCATAAGGCCCGGCCAATGCTTCTTGTGGGCGCAGACCATCCTCACCTCTTGAATCCTACTGAACGGGTGAGATTTGGACCAGATGGAAGTCCAGCTGCTCTGCGTACTCGCTTGGGATGGGTGCTGCATGGACCCACATCTTCAGCAGAGGAAACCAGTTCCAGCATCTCAGTGCCTCTTTCTAGCCTCCTCTGCTAAGGATAAGTTACAGCAGGATGTTGAACGACTGTGGCAAGTTGACATACTCCCCTATACTCAGAGTCTGAAGGCTGTATTGCGTTCCAAGCAGGATCAACAGGCTCTTCAGTCCCTTGAACAACAAACCATCCGCCTTGACATTGCTGGCATTCAAAGATATGCCACTCCTTTACTCAGAGCCAAGAACGCCCCTGTGTTGCGTGCCCCTCTGGATGCTGTGATGCCAGCCCTGCGTCGTATTGAGCGTCAGCTGTCCAAGGATCCGAAGAAAGCAGACATCTATGAGCAGGAAATCCAAAAACTCATTGAAGCGGGCTATGTCAAGAAGCTGGATCCTGAGGAAGTAGAAGCAAGTCATGAGTCCTGGTATATACCACATCATTTAGTGGAGCATAATGGAAAGCACCGCCTTGTGTTTAATTGTTCCTTCCAGTACCAGGGTGAAAACCTGAATACCTACCTCTTGCCTGGTCCTACATTAGGCCCTTCTCTTCTTGGTGTCCTCATCCGTTTCAGAGAGCATCAGGTGGCCATCAGTGGGGACATCAAGGGAATGTTCCATCAAGTTCGCTTGCTACCCACTGATAGGCCCCTTTTGCGTTTCCTGTGGCGCCATATGGAAAGGGATGTTCCACCTGCTGTATATGAATGGCAAGTCTTACCTTTCGGCACTACGTGCAGTCCATGCTGTGCCATCTATGCTGTTCAGAGACACGCCCAGAGCCTTCCTCCCGAACACCATGATGTCCAGTCTTCAGTGCTCACTGCCTTCTATGTAGACAACTGTCTACAAAGTTTGTCTTCCATTCCTGAGGCCAAAGCAATGGTCACCAAACTGCGTTCCTGTCTGATTGATGGCGGCTTTGAAGTCCGTCAATGGGCAAGCAATCATGCCTCTGTGATAGAGCACTTACCAACGGAAGCCCGTTCAGTCCATTCTGAGTTGTGGCTGAGTCATGACTGCTCTGACCCATGTGAGGGCACCCTGGGACTTACCTGGCATTGTGTACAGGACACTCTAAGCTTTAAACACCGTCCAGTGGAATACAAGACCCTTACCATGCGAGTTCTGTACCGTATTCTTGCCCGGCAGTACGACCCCCTCGGGTTTATCATTCCATTCACCACCCGTGCAAAAGTCCTCCTCCAGCAGCTGTGGATGAAGCCAGCCAGGGGATGGGATGACCCTGATATCCCAGAGGGCATCAGAGTAGCCTGGACTGCCTGGGAGAAGGAGTTGCCAGAGTTGGTGAAAATCCAAATCCCTCGGTGGTATGGACCCGCTGGGAACGATGAGACGGCCAGTGCCCGAGAGCTGCACATATTCTGCGACGCCTCAGAGCAGGCGTATGGTTCTGTAGCATACTTACGCCTCACTGATGAGCATGGTAATGTGTCTGTTTCCTTTGTTATGGCTCGTTCCAGAGTAGCCCCTAAGAAGACCATCTCCATCCCACGCCTTGAGCTGTGTGCTGCTCTGACCGGCTCCCAACTCGCTCACCTCCTGCAGAGAGAGTTCACCTTGCCCACTCATTCCGTGACACTCTGGTCCGATTCCACCACAGTCCTTACCTGGATCCATTCCGACACCTGCAGGTACAAGGTATTTGTGGCTAATCGCATCACCGAGATCCTTGAACACACTCAGCCTGGACAGTGGCGTTATGTGGACACCTCAAATAATCCATCTGATGACATCACAAGGGGCAAGAAACTAGCAGAGCTTACCTGTAACAGTCGCTGGTTCTCTGGGCCTCCTTTCCTGTTCCTCCCTCAAGCGCAGTGGCCTCAGCTGTCAGTCCCCCTTCCAATGATGATGTGTCAGAATTAAGGAAACCTCTGTTCTGTGGGCACGTTCAAGCAGACAGTCCTTCCAATCCTGATGCCTCTCAATTCAAAACTTGGTCAGAGTTACTCCAAGCCACTGCTGAGAATATGCCCAATCCTATCATAGTGGATGCAAGGCCACGTCATGTCCAAGCTGAACTGCGGTTGCTGCGTCAAGCCCAGATAGAAGACTTTCCAGATGAGTACAAGCTTCTTAAAGGCGGCAAAGACATTCCCACTCAGAGCCGGCTGGCTGAACTGGCACCAGAGTATGATCCAGCTACAGAACTCCTTAGGGTTGGAGGCCGTCTCCGTCAGAGTGAGGGCCTTGAGCCAGATGTTATCCATCCAATTGTCCTGGATCCTAAAAATTCCATCACAAGGCTCCTCATTGCAGATATGGATTCAGCTCTCAATCACCCTGGCCCTCAAAGAGTGTTTGCCCAGCTCAGGGAGGAAGTACTGGGTCTTGCGTGGGCGTCAGTCAGTCAAGAAAGTCCAACAAGCTTGTGTTGAATGCCGAAAATGGAAGAGCTCTCCCTCAGTTCCCCGCATGGCTGATTTACCTGCCTCCAAACTCCAGCTCCATAAGCCTCCATTCTGGTCGACCGGCATGGACTGTTTTGGGCCCCTTACCATCCGGGTTGGCCGCAGGCATGAAAAGAGATGGGGAATCCTCTTCAAGTGTCAAACCACCCGTTGTGTCCACCTTGAAGTCCTCACCAGTCTTGACACAGACAGCTTCCTCTTAGCCCTCAGGCGCTTCATAGCCCGTAGAGGCCGTCCTTATGAGCTTATCTCCGACCAGGGGACGAATTTCCGTGGCGGTGAAAGAGAGCTCAGAGAGGCCTTCCTCAAGCTGCATGTGTTTCGGCATTCAACACTGCAAGATAAGCTTGCCTCACAGCAGATCAAATTCACCTTCAATCCACCACACTCCCCCCATTTTGGTGGTACCTGGGAGCGTGAGGTGAGGTCCATTAAGACTGCTTTACGTGTCACCCTGGGCAGCCAAGTGGTGACGGAAGAGGTATTGCAAACCGTCCTCATCGAAGTTGAAGAAATGTTGAACTCGAAACCGCTTGGCTATGTGTCATCCAACATTTCAGATGCTGATCCCATAACACCCAACATCCTTCTGATGGGGCGGCGAGACGCCTCCCTTCCTCAAGTGATGTATTGTGACTCTGGACTCTTGACTCCAGGAAGTGGAGGCATAGTCAAATCCTCGCAGACCGGTTCTGGTCCAGCTTCATCAAGGACTATCTGCCAAGTCTCCAGAGCCGTAAGAAGTGGAGAACTGATGTCCCTTCCATCTCACCGGATGCAGTTGTCATGGTGATTGACCCTCAGCTTCCCCGTGGCTCTTGGCCTGTAGGGAACGTCACTAAGATCTTGCCCAGCTCTGATGGCAGGGTTCGGGTGGCTGAGGTCATCATTAATGGCAAACACTTCATTCGACCAGTCAGTCGCCTAGTTGTTCTTCCTGCCTTCCCTGATGATGGTACAGTGTGAGATTTCTTTAGACAAATATGTTTCATATTTGGGGGCGGCTGTTCGAAATCCCCATTCCCTCAAATGTCTCCTCCCTGTTTGCCTGCCTGCACTGTGGTGGGCCACGCCCCCTTTTCCCCACCTGCACCAGGTTAACTAATTGGTTTGTGCAGTGAGCTAGTGTGTGCTTGGCTGCATGGTGGATCCTTTGTCTCTGCTGCTCCTCTGCCCATGTGGATTTGCTGCGTTTCTGATTATGTGAGTTTATTTCCTAATATGTATTTTGTTTCCTTTCTATGTTTGTGATAATTAATGTATTGATTCATTGAATTTGGGTTTATTAATTCTTAAATGTAATATGATTTGCCAATCAGTAAATTTGGTTTATTTATTGTTTGTTTGTTTGTAGACACCAGCAACAACACTTGTGGAAAATAAATATTGAACTGCAATCCTGGATTCCTGTGTTTTAATGGACACACCATTCTGGTAGCACTAAACCTGCCCAAATAGCCTCCAATCCTTTAC
>JAODXP020000033.1:27876790-27895266 GCA_027497455.2 Sardinella longiceps | reverse complement strand
CCTCTGTTATCCCCACGCTGACTGCACCCACGCATTTTGAGGGCGTTAACCGGACTTGCCGTCTGTGGCCGTTTCTCAATATCCGTACTTGAATGTACTTGCGATCTTGTGTACTTGTGAAACGTCATTAAACACAGCCGAAGTACTGTTCCAATTCAAAAGTTCGCATTTACTCAAGTTCGCATGGAGTTCCCGGATGTTTTCTCGATTCAGCCATGTTTTCGAGGATGCATCGGATGGTGACTTCTGATAACTTCGGGACCATTATTCCCCATAATGCATTTAGGTGCTCCGTTCTGAGATACGAGGCTGGTGGAGCTTAATGCAAGGATTTACCATTTCTTTTTAAACTAACTACATTTGGAGCTTCTGGCTCGATATATTTCAAAATGAGGCGGGAAAGTGTTTAAATTAAGTCTGTACACATGGTTTTTGTAACCAAAAAGTGTGTCTGTGGTGAGATACGATGTTTGTAGCACTGTTAGCTTGTCATCCACCAACCTGTCGGTGTGTTTTGGGGCAAGCGTAGCCAGCCTCCCCCGTAGCTTTCGTAGCTAACGTAACAAGTACCCAACGTTTCAAACAGCAGGTTCAGCGCACTGTGTCCTCGCATTCTTGAAAGCTTGTACTCTCGTTCTCGACTTCCCAAGTTTGAACTCGCAAGTAAAGGAGTCCATTCTTGTATGTACTTTGTATTGAGAAACGGCCTGTATCTATGCTTTTATCCATGGCTTAACCAACCCCACAGCTCATCAGTGGCATTGGATGCACCTGTGGATGAAGGCTCACTCAAACGCACACACGCCCACACACACACGTCTGTATGCAATAAACATTGTCCCGCTCGTGTTTACAATCAGTCCCATTGAAACTCAGTTCATTCGCTACATGTATGTCATGATCAGATAACTTTTTCATCACAGGTGTTAGGAAGAGGAAACCATAATAGATTATGTAATGCAATGTTCTATTTCTCTGTCTACCTCCCACTCTATGCAGACTTGATTCTTGTTTCCTACCAGAGGAATCCAGCAAGATTGTAGCCTCTGCTCTTCAGGCCTCAGCCTCCCTGACAGAACTGGACATGACAACATGTGAACTGAAGGATTCTGGAGTTCAGCTCCTCTCTGCAGGACTAAGTAGTCCCAACTGTAAACTGCAAGTTTTAAGGTTTGTGTGTTTGACTCTCATTATACTGTCACTAGACTCCTGACTGGAGCTTGTCCTTATGCATGATGCTGAAGTTGTTTGTGAATATATGCACACACACGACACACACACACACACACACACACACACACACACACACACACACACACAGGCCCACACAAATATATCCATGTTTAAAGGAAACTTAAGTGTTTTAAGCTTTCTAAATCTCTGTAAGGTCCTCAAGATAAAATCTTGTTGTAACTTAGATTCTACCTTTGAGTATTAATGCCCCTACATGCAACATTTATGTAAAATTTCGACGTTTCCTATTCATTACACCTTTATGTAAATTGCCTAGAACTCACTAGAATTGATAAATGACATGTTCCGGAGTAAAATGAGCCCATTCACGAGATTGTCCGACCCTCCAAGAGGCAGATACCGCCTATGCAAGATCAGGGAGTGCGTCCCGCTATCATAAGTTTTGGTTAGCAAGTAAGCTAGGTCACGTGACTTAGCCGGAGCTACTGTTTGAATTACAACGCGATTTGTGACTTCTCAGCGCATTCAACTGTCGATACATTTTGTTAGCGGCGTTCTCCATCGACTACGCAAGTCTAATTGGCAGAAATGCTTTATAACTGCTTTGTTTGGTTCTTAGCTTACTGGATGAAGCCACCGGATAGGTTTTCTTTAATAGTACAGTATTGATTGTACAGCCTTCCCTTTGACATTTTATTTCAGGCTGTCTGCTTGTCTCATCACACATGAGGGCTGTTCTCTCTTGGCCTCTGCCCTCAAATCAAACCCCTCCTACCTGAAAGAGTTGGATCTGACATACAATCACCCAGGAGATTCAGGTGTCAGAGAGCTCACAGACAGACTGAAGGATCCCAACTGTAAACTAAAGACTTTCAGGTGAGTGATGGGTGTTTATCTGGGTTTGATAAGATTCTAGTGGAACTGTCCATTCATTTGTGTCCACAGTTTGAGACCCTTCTGTATGGATATTCTCATGTGTCCATATGATGTCCTCACACATACTTGTATTTATAGACCAGTTATGACTCTTTAAGTACTGCAAGTTAAAGACAGTCTCAGAATTGATGTAAGGCTCTTGAACAGTTTATTCACAGCAAGTTCTAGAATCCATAACACCACTCTAGACTTTTCAGACAGCTTGCAAAGGAGTTGTGAACAGTTAGTAGATAAAGAAAGAAATAGATAAATACCTTAAATCCATGAACACATGGAGCAATGAAAGACAAGAAGCATAACAGCAGTTTATGTGTAACCCCCAGTGCAGTAACTATTGCACATTATTACACCAGCCTGTCCAGTCCTGCATCCTTCCAGAAAGAACCAATCACAGAAAAAGGATCACATTCTACCTTACCTGGGTAAACTGAGAACAATATTTCACAATTATTGTGAAAAAGTAGTTGGTGAAATTTAAGGTTGGTGTAAATTATAGGTCTATTTCCCAAGTTTGGCCTATAACTCCAGATAAAGATATTCTCCTCGCCTGAATGTGAGAATAACCCTCTCATTCTCTAGCAAGTATGTTACCAAAGACATCACTGGATAGATCTGGTTGTCTAGAATTGATACCAAATACCTCCATTGTAAGACAAGGCAAGGCAGTTTTATTTGTATAGCGCATTTCGTACACAGTGGCAACTCAATGTGCTTCACAGATTAAAAACAGAAACCATGGCAAAAAAAACAGATAAAAGCAAGCAGTTCAAACAAACAAACAGCAGTCAACAGTCAATTCAATTCAATTAGATTTTATTTGTAGAGCACTCAAATACAGTACATTGTCTTGCGGCGCTTTACAGACAGTACGGGAAGCATCCATGAGAAACAGGGGCAAGGAAAAACTCCCTACGCTTTGTAAATAATTTGTTTTGTAGGAAGAAACCAATTGGGCAGATCCACGCCTCCTGGATTCAGCCTACCATGGGGCCTAATAAAGTATCCGTAAAGTCTGAAGCATAGATTGACCATGGTTAACACAAAACAGTATGAGTACTGAATGTAGTCAGAGATGATATACACATAGTTTGTGTGACAGTCAGGGCCAAGGGATGGAGTCAGTAGTTGGAGTGTGGGATTAGTCAGTAGTTGGAGTGGGATTAGAGTTCATTCGATGTTGGTCGCCATTTAGGTAGTGGTCATCAGGGGGCCATCAGGCTAGTTCCATCACGCAGGTCAAAAATGGTCACAAAATCATCTATAGGGAAATATTAAAGGCAATTCAAACAAAATTTATTTAAAGAAATAAGCAACTGGTAGATTGTCATCGACTTGGCAGTGTAAGATAGAGCTTCAGAAAAAATAATAAATAAATTTAAAAAAAATGAAGAGAAAATAAATAAATGAGTTAATAATCCCACAATATGTACCACATTGCTGCTTTATTGCAATTTTGGTTATTATTACCATTAATTATGGATATGAAGTACCTTCACTTTTAATTTCAGTTTTGTATGTCCAGACAATTTACATTTTCTCTCCTCCTTCTTAAGGTATGAGAATGGAGGAGAGTGCAGGATGAAACCAGGACTAAGGAAATGTGAGTCAGTGTGTGTGTGTGTGTGTGTTTTGTGTTTGTGCGTGTGTTTTGTGTGTGTGTGTGTGTGTGTGTGTGTGTGTGCGTGTGTGTTTGTGCGTGTGTGTGTGTGTGTGTGTGTGTTTGAAATAGATTGTGTGTGCACCAGCTGAGACCTAGGGAGTAGTGACGCAGTCACTACCAGAACCAGCTGAGACCTGAAAACAATCCATGTGGGCCCGTAGGCTACCTATGTAGTTAGTTCTGACTGCATCTGAGTTTGGTGAATACTACTCCTGCCTGTGATATGTCTCCAAATGTGCCATCTGTCACTCATCTTGTTGCTATGGCAAAAGGGCCTTGGGGTGAGACTAACAGTCTCCACTCTAAATCTGTGGGGTTCTGATAAACTGAAGAGGCTCAGGGTGGCCATAGCTGGAGCTCCAGATGGTGGTTGTCAAGGGATGCACCCTTGGGCTCACTGTACACTGTAAAAACAGAAATGTTAGCAGAACTTGAAAATTCAAAGTCAACCAATTTCACTGGCTTTTTTAAGTTAGCCCAACTCACTAAAGTAAGTTAACACGCTGTTAAAAAGAAACGTTTGCTGAACTTAAAATTGATTTCACTGGCTTTTTTAAAGTTAGTCCAACTTCAGAGTGCATTAAGTTGCTAGGACTCATTAAAGTAAGTAGTCAGAACACAGCATCTTATGTTGCCACTACCTTGATGTCAAATTGACATGTCCCAGAATCCCTCACCTTCCACATAAATTTGATCACGTTTATCCATGTTGAAATTGTGAAGAATCAATGAGTAGATGAAAAATTGTTAACACTATAAATTGCACAGTATAACCATCATGCTACTTGAGTACTGTGTTGCATTCACATCAACTTTGTGTGGGCAGCATAAGCATATTCTGTATAGTGGGGAGAGACGGGGGAGAAAAGCTGCCATCATCAGGAACCTAAAAGTATTGCGACCTAGTCAAGCAGGGGATCGCTAATTGGGCAGGTAATCAACTACGTGTCTATATGTACACCTGGATACCTAGACTCAGGCTGTTTCGCCCCTGGTAGTAAGGAGAACACTGGCGCTGCAGAGAACTTATTCCCGTGTTGGCATGGTTGCGTGTTCAGGTAAAATGGCTGCCTTTACAATCCTAGTGCTTTGGGCCAGAGTGCCGTTTTAGATAATTTCTAGTCAAGTTTGTTTATTGCGGATCACTTTATTACAGCTGTGATCGGAATGACATTCTATGAGAAAGCGTGTCTACGCAACTGTGATCGAGACAACATTCTATGAGACCGTGTGTCTAAACAGCGGTGATCGAGACAACATTCTATGAGAAGCCGGTCTAAGGCAGATATCCGTAGCTGACATTGCGAGCTGTGATTGGGAAAGCACTCCATTAGGAGTTGGGGAACTCTCTAGCTGTACTCAATGTATTGTTTGTTTCACGATCATGTGGGGAGATGGGTACTGACTATCTTATGGGTTATAGGCTATTCATCTGTTATCCTAAATGACGGTGTTCTTTATTACTGCTTGCATTACCAGGTGGATTTGCCAATCGAGACTGGTTCGTCGCTGCAGTTCCAGTGTGTAGTCACTGTTTTTCTCCCTGTGAATTTTGGACTGTGTGCATGTGTGTGTGTGTGTGCACGGGTGCAATTTGTAGCCTTATTGTGTGTGTGCGTGTGTGTACGCGTGTGTGTGCGGGTGTGAAGGGGTGTAGTTGGTGTGTGCGGGTGCTTGCGTGTGTGTGTGAATACTACCGGTGAAGCATTCGATTTGGTTCCCCTTGCATTCCTGTGTCCCCTTAACGCTACTTTACACTAGTTGAAGAACATCTGGATGTACGGCAAGCGATATGGATCCCAAAAAATCTCACGTCTCGTGTGTGTTCTTGGTTTTAGCGATATTAAGTTTGTCCTGTTTCGCTTTCCGTAAAGCCAGGTGCGCTGGGTTGTCTCTGAAGGTGGAATCAGTTTGCATTGAGTTTTGAGGGGGAACAGACATTCCAATCAGGGAACCAAATCGAATGCTTCACCGGTAGCCTGGTTGCTCGGGTGCGTGAGCGAGAGAGAGAGAGTGCTTGTGTGTGCGTTTGTACGGTGTGTGTGTGTGTGTTTACAGTCGTGTGTGTGTGTGTGTGTGTGTGTGTGTGTGTGTGTGTGTGTGTGGGTTCGTGCCTATAGTTGTGCGTGTGTGTGCATTGTATGTGTGTTGGTTGGTGGGCTGTAAGTGGGTAACTTATTGGGCAATGTGCAATTAATGGGTCTGATTTGTCATAGAATTGTATTTATACTGACTCTGTTCTGTTCCATTCTGATCTCCTTCCCCGGGGTCGAGGTGACTAGTATGCAGGTATTATTTCACGTTGCTTGATAGGCACTTTGGTCAATTTGCTTAATTTTGATTTGCTGTGAAATACTCTGACAGTGTGGGGTGTGTGTTTGGCTTTTCCTTTCATCTTTTGTTTCAACATTGGTTATTTGTGTTTTTTGGTTTTGATATTTGGTTTGTGTGTTTTTGACCTTGGGCCTACTTTAGCACACTGATTAGGCTTGCTGTCAGTCTTTCCTCCCCATATCAGGAAAAGGGGATTATTTATTCCTGCACCCCAATAGCATCTGCTGTCTGTCCATAACATTAATATATTTTAATATTGGTGAAATCAAATAAATGAGCTCTTGTATTTGCATCACGTATGTCTTCCAATATTCCTTATAGCATCCAAAGTATAGCAACCAGCTATACTACACTATACGCCCTGTATCAGTGGCGTATAGTGGAGCGGGGAGGATTGTGGTGTTATTTATAAAGGTGGGACTGGCCACATTTGTATTAAAAATTATATTTATTTAGGGCTGGGCAAGTTAACGCGTTATTATTGTGTTAACGCAGAAATTAATTAACGCGATTAATTTATCGCACGTTAACGCAGTTTCAATTACCTTCCTTGTAGCGTTGCTGCCGTGCTTGCAATAACCGGAAAAGAAAGGCTACCTTTACCTACAGTTCATTCAGTGAGTTCATTGATTGGTGGTATGAGTCTTGGGAAGACGGTGGGAGGAGAAAGCACCATATCAAAATGAATTGCCAAGTTATATGGGCTGCAGTGTTGTGGAAAACGGCTCATCCCGTTTAACCTAACAGTTAACAGAATCCAAGACGCATATAGGCTATTTGCCGCCGCGCAGGGGGCCGGCCCGAGGCATACGCGAGTTATGCCGTCGCTTAGGGCCCCGACAGCTCGGGGGGCCCCGCACGAGCGCTCGAGAAATCACGTTTTGAAGTATTATTTTATTTTTGAGGGTAAGAATTCCCTTTACATCCTTGTGATACCTACCCATTAATATTATCATCTTCCAGTTTACGAATCCATTCAATTTATATCACTTACTATCACTCTTTATCTCAGTCATGGTTTGGCTTACACACCTCTGACTTCTCCCAACAATCTAGCGAAGTTGATGTAGCATTTGTATTTTTATTTCATTCTTGTTATTCTGACATCATAAAACGTTTATGTTTACCACAGAAAAACTATAACAACAACCTGCAATATGATTAGAACAAAGCCTCCTGGGAATGGTAAAGCACAGCCATAGCGCAGTTTCTAATCCACCGTGGAAGAATCCATTCTACTTGTTTGAATAGAGTAGTTACGCATAGCGCTGAAAAATCGACTCCGCGTTCACCAACATCTCACCGCATGCAATCGTCAGTCCATTCCACGTGATCAAGTAGGTAAAATGCATACCGCTGAAAGTCCACACTCCATGTTTTGCATTTGGAACAAAGTAAGTCAGTAAGTGAAATGAATCCTGTGAGCAGGAAAGGAACAGATTCCCGAGGAGGTAATATAACGTCAGCTCTGTTAATTGCCACCTCACAACGTAGCTTTGGCTGAAACCTTATTCTTTTGTTGTATGTCCTCAAAAATAACTCAAGGCCACATTAAATGAATGTTCAACTAAACATTCAAGTAGGCTATAGGCTTAGGTTAAAGGTGCCATGCCACACCACTACAGGGTATTTAAATTGTTCTTTGAGGTCTACAAATAGGGTATGCGACTTCACTTGGACTGAGAACGGCCCAAGGAGACCTTAATT
Source organism: Sardinella longiceps (assembly GCA_027497455.2). Lineage (NCBI taxonomy): Eukaryota > Metazoa > Chordata > Actinopteri > Clupeiformes > Clupeidae > Sardinella > Sardinella longiceps. The sequence continues at coordinate 27,887,435 of JAODXP020000033.1, read as the reverse complement.
AGATCGTTTGCAGAGTGTAGGAATAGCCTTCGAAAATTTCATGCGGTTCTTCCGGTTTTTTTTCCACTGTGATAATGGGCTGCGCTCTGATTCGCTGCTGAAGCTCGACGTTGTAAAGCACATGGGCTGAATATTTACATTAGTTTTAATTGCGAATTGCGAGGTATGAAAAAAAAACCTTGGAATATTATCATGAAACCGAGAAAGAGGATATCTGCACCAACCTAGCTTGCAGATTGTAAACGGCCACTTTGCAAAGGTAAGCTTACTACATAGTCAGGATGTCACAGTAGCCAAAATAATCAGATACTTATTGCAAGAGTAGCCGACTGTTTGCCTATCCAGTCAGATTAACGTTACACTTACCAAGACTGTTGAATTCGCCAAGTTGACAAGTTCTTCTCAAAATATACAGGACACTGAATAAATGATGGACTAGCAGGTAGATGAGTTAACAGTTTGCTAAACTCATAGCCAAAGCTAAACTCACTAACGTCTTGATATTCAGTTAAAACTAAAAATAGTTGCCTGTTACCATTTCATGGATATTCCTTCTTTTTCGCGAGTATTTCAAGGGGCGGGCTTTAGTCAAATACAGGAGAGCATGGATTGGGCGATAATTCTCCTCAGTCAGCCAATGGCTGTAACGTTGTCTATACTACGTAGCACAGACCATGGATTCAAATTGACCTAATTTCTCCGCTATTTCTTTTAATGGGCTATTGCCGATAGCGAAGACAGTATTACATTTTCACGTGCACGGTGTAACTCGAGGTCATATAGACCTATTCTATACCAAAAGCAACAGGTAAAAACGGTTTTGTGTGGCGGGGCACCTTTAAGGATAGCCTATTTTTGGTTGATGAATATTTGCTGCCTGCACAGACATTGGACATGAGGAAGTTCTTCTATAGGCAAAATCCTAGTTAGTCTTAGGAGATGTATCAAGCTATCTTAATGTAGGACTATCTAATCATTTAATTCAAACCTAGCTCTTTATTGTCAAGAATGGCAAGAATCACTCTTCTCTGATGATATAGGTTAGGCCTATTACTAATGCTTGAAATAGCAAACATAGTGAGTGAATCAGGGCTATTTCTGTTATCATAAGCAGCTTATTGCATAGAGTAGCCTACCAATGTCTGTGATATCAGCAATAATGTTCACATAAAATGTATTGTGAGTGTTGTATAAAACCATAGCATCCTAAACTTTTGTTGTCTAATATTTTTCAGTATTTTCAAAAAATGGTGTAAAATTCAGATGATGACAAGAACACTGGGTGAATTTAAACAATTAATGAAACAAGCAATACGTTGTTGTTGATAGGGAGAACAAGCAATAGTTAATCCATCTCAATATCTCTTGAGAGTGAGTCAGAGGCAGGGTCAACATTGCCCCCCTCCCCAAAAAAAAGGCTGTGGTGGCGGTGAGGGGGCCCCCAAATGAAATTCTGCTTAGGGCCCCCTTTGGGCTTGGGCCGGCCCTGCCGCTGCGCATTTCATTCGGGCTATAGGCTAAACAAAATCGGGTTTCAGATCACCGTTTGACCTAAATAACATTATTTAATGGAAGAGGAGAACCTTATGGAAGTCCGTTTCAAAGTTGATAGCCTATTTAGATGGGCTGCAGTGTTATGAAGGACGTCAGACTCATTCAGACGCATTTATTGCTGTCGCACCAGTTACTGCGTCCTTTCAGTCACTCAACTCCGGGCAAAGTTGAAATTTTGGAAACTCACACATGGAGTTGTAGCACAGTGATGTGACCGTTTCAAGTCGGTTTTCAGATCTCCGTTTGACCTGTTTGTGACAGCTTTCCATGGCTGATTTGGTCGTCTAGGTTAAATAGAACTAGATTGCATTACCTCAGAGAAACTGCTGCAGTGTGCTTGCTTATAAACAGTAGCTTATGCTACTGTTCTCATACCACCAAGCAAGACACATAGGCTATAAACAGGATAACATCAAAGCCCCTAAGTGACAATTGTCTAAACTATAATTTTGTAGGCTGATTACCTTAAGCTAAACTAACTAAATATTTTATTTAACTGTTAGGCCTATGCTAGAAAAAATTCTGAAAAACAAATGTAGTGGAACTTATGGCAAAACAAATTTAAAGGAATATTACACTTCTTAATTAAAATTGAGTTAGGCTACTCATCCTCTTACCTACAGTTACATGTGTGGATAAAAACATTTTGTTCTCATTTTTCCTGTCAGGCAATCCCAATTTAAGCTTTATTTTAGCTTTAGCTTAGCATAGGCCTAGGCACTGGATTGCCAGTTAGCAACTTACTTTCCAGTGCCTAAACTAAAGGTACAATTGGGTTGCCAGGCCAGGAAAACACATGCACTGAGACCAAAATGCTTTTAACTCAAGATGGAATATTCCTTTAAAATACATTTTTAGCCTACACCACTTTTGAATTCATAGATGGCTTTTGCATAACAATGCGATTAATCAGGGAAAATGTGTGATTAATCGCGATTAAAAAATGTAATCGTTGCCCAGCCCTATATTTATTATGACACACCATCATGGAGATGACTATCCACAATTTACTTATCCTTGTAGGTATGATCATTAAAGTAAAAGATTTAGCTCGTTTGGATATTTGATATTATTGCTGATAATGAATGAACATCAAAGCTGCAGGTGTTCTTCAGATCAGTGATTAATCAAAATCATCTTAACTAGCTAAATATTTCACTCAAGATATTAGGTTTGGGAGATGTGATAATGGTATGATGTTTCTAAAAAAAACACTGCTTATGTAAGGCTTTGTGTGAATATAATTATCCCAATTAGGGTTGGATTGTAATGCTAACCAAAAATCACATTTATTTGAAAATCAGTTTCTATACTAATAGGTTGCACTAAGTGTGTAACCACAGCTTAAACTTTGAATTTTAAAGTTTTTAATTTAAAACTTTGAATTTTAAGTTCAGCAAACTTTTCTTTCGTACGGTGTATGCTTTTTAAAATTATATTGAAATATGGCATTACAGTTTAGGAAGAAATGAAGCTAAGATTCAAGATTCAAGAGTTTTAAAATAAGTCGGTTCCGAGGCACTCAGGATACGGTATAAAAAAGTTTTATTGGGCTACAAAAATTGCCAACGCGTTTCGGCCTCAAAGGCCTTCGTCAGGACAAAACTTTTTTATACCGTATCCTGAGTGCCTCGGAACCGACTTCTTTAAAACTATATCTGAAATCCCTGCACCGAAGAGCACCAGGTGTCAGTTATATCCTGCAGCACTCCAAAGATACCTTTTCCTACACTATTCAAGAGAGTTTATTTGTCACATACATAGTGTACTATTGTAGGCTAGTAGTGAAATGGCATTAGAAAAAGATAGATTAGGCTATAGTAGACCTATACAGGAACAATATAATAGATAAGCAAAATAAAATGAAATAAAGCAAATATAATAAGCTAATAAGATAATATTGTGGAGAAGACATACAAAAAGTTCATCAGGATCATAGGCTTATGATGGTCACGGGATGGAGGAGAGGGCGAGACGTCTCAGACGTGTAGGCTGATGCAAGGAGATCTCTCTCAGCAGAGATGGGGACAACGGCAGCCTCCGATAGATCTTGTTGTAGCCTAGGCTAGTTGAGCGATCAGTCAGCAGGCGGCCGTAGATGACATTTTCGGCCCACCAGCGCAAGGTGATCCAGCTCAACATCGGAGACGTACAATCAGGGGGCAGCGGCACTTCGGATGTAGTCCTAGCCATCTGATCTGGCTGCTGAAACGATGTTGGTCCAGCTTTTTCTGGCCACTGCCACATCTCACGCTCATGTCCTAGTCCTTCTCTGCCGGCTACTCGAAGTGCCACATTATTTGAATATCGGATCTGCAGACGCACACAAGACAGCCACAGTCCAAAATGTCCAAACGAAACAAAAACAAAGCCATATAAAAAGAAAACGAATACAGAAAATAAAAAGTAAGGTCTACATCACTCCACAAGCAAAAATAATAATAAAAAAAAAAAAACGGAAAAAGGATGAAAATAAGTGAAAAAATAGGGGAGCTAAGTTCAGGCAAGCCGCCGTGCAGCGTCATCTCCATAGCAACCTCTATGCATAGACTAATGGATAGGGCTTCAGACTTGAAACCTCAAGGTTGATGGTTCAATCCCTATGTGCTCTCAACCTGAAGATATATCGGTAAGGACAGCTTTTTGTACTAAGAGCAATCAATTGACTTGAAATTTCAAGTGGGCAGAACAAGGAATTTTAAGTAGGTAGAACAAACAACTGTGTAGTTAAAGTAAGTAGTGTTTACTTACTTTAATGAGTCCTGGCAACTTGAAAAATAAAGTTATGCTGATCAAACTGAATTTGATCGCGGTCCCTATTTGAGATTAGCCTGGCGAATGCCAAACTAAAAATCACAAGTGATATTTAGTCTGGACTCTGGAGACCTACCTATTTCATTTCTCGTAGCGGAAGCATCGTTTACGATTGTCCAGAGCAGAGTTTATTGGACACTACGAATGTCTATCATACCGTCTATACATACCTCGGAGCCAATACCAGAGCCACCACATGATGTAAAATGCAATCGAGGGCTGTACAAATCCCTTTTTGTTCTGTGATTGGACACAGGACACCAAAAGCAGGTGAGAAAATCAGCCATGGTCACCATGCTGCTTTGCAGTGAAATGAAATAAGCGTGCAAAGGAGCATGGGTACTCCCAGGCTAAATCGAGATCGCATTATCGCCCAGCCCTTGAGTAGAGTGAGTCTATTTGTATGTGTGCATATGTGTGTGAGTGAGAAAGACGGCAACAGAAGTGTGTGAGTGAGCGAGTGAGTGTTTGTCTGTGTGTGTTTCCTGAAGAGAAGTGTGTGAGTATATGTGTGTAAGAGAGAAGGTGTGTGTGTGTGTGTCTGAGAGAGAGAGAGACTGTGTGTGTGTGCGCGTGTGAGATAACTCCTTGTCTTTCTTCCACTCTCCTCACTTCCCTCCATGTCCCTGAAGAGAAAGTGTGTGTGTGTGTGTGTGTGTATGTGTGTGTGTGTGGAGGGGGGGGGGATAACTCCTTGTCTTGCCCTCCACTTTTCTCACTTCCTTCCTTCATGTCCCTCTGGTGTGTGTGTGTGTGTGTGTGTGTGTGTGTGTATGTGTTTGTGTGTGTTGTGAACATGTCCTTTCCTCCTCCATGTTCTGATGATGATGTTCTCTCCTCCCCCCTTGTGTGCAGATGCCTGTGAGCTCAAACTGGACCCAAACACAGCACACAGAAAACTCTCTCTCTCTGAGGGGAACAGAAAGGTGAAATGGGGGAGAGAGGAACAGCCGTATCCTGACCACCCAGAGAGATTTAACTCCTGGTTTCAGGTGCTGTGCAGAGAGGGTCTGTCTGGACGCTGCTACTGGGAGGCTGAGTGGAGTGGTAGAGGGGCTTCTATAGCAGTGGCATATAAAAGCATCCAGAGGAAAGGAATTGATAATTACAGTGGGTTTGGACAGAATGCAAAGTCCTGGGTTCTGGAATGCTCTGGTAACAGTTACTCTGCCTGGCACAATAAGAAGCAGACTGCCATACCTGTCCCCTACTCCAGCTCCAGCAGAGTAGGAGTGTACCTGGACTGGCCAGCAGGCACTCTGTCCTTCTACAGCGTCTCCTCTGACACACTCACACTCAAACACCTGCACACGTTCCACTCCACATTCACTGAGCCCCTATACCCTGGGTTTTATGTTTGGGATTACTGCTCAGTGTCCCTGTGCCAGATCACATGACCTCATCCTGTAGGAGAGCAGAGCTACACACACCTGCTCATGCAACACTGTGTGTGTGTGTGTCACGCTAACTTCCGGATTAGCATAGGGACCTTGTAACAATTCTGTAATATTACAAATAATTATAAAGTTCAGACATTTAGAAAATACTGCTATTTATTAGCGAGAGATGGAGGAAAAGTTGAAAAGAAAAGAGAAAACAAAACAAAAAGAATTTGGTCTACTTCAGACCGTTCTCAGTCCACAATTGATCCGTATGGATCAAGTAACTCAGTCTATAAAGTCCAACGTAATCCCAACACGAAACGGAAAAGATCCAATTTTAGAAACTCAGTCTATAATGTCCCACGCGATCCTAATGCGAAACGAAGAAGATCCAGTTGAGGAAAGTCAGTATATAATCCAAACGAGAAGTTCACCGCAGCCGCGGCATCCAGCGCAAACAAACAAAAAAAAAAGGATGTTCTCACCCGCGTTCCTCTGCAAGCGGTACACACGTCGGCGTTCCGAAGTTTCGGTGATCCATGCGCAATAAGTAATCCACAAGGCTTGTAGTGTTTAATCCACATAGAACTGCAGCCGCCATTCAACGCCGTTTCACGTGTGTCTCTCCAAACCGTAGGCTACTTCCTTATGTTTAAACTTTCCGCCTGACAGGGAACTGTCAGCGGGCTAATTGACAAGTGATAGGTTAAGTGCCTAGGTAGGCGGTGCTCAAGTAGTAAAGGGTGTAATGAACCTGCGTACACCTATACTTTCCACTACATTGCTAAATTATTATTTCTTATTAAACATAGAGCTCAAATACATAAACATTTCAAACCTGACCAGGAATTTTAATTATCATTTCAGTTAATATTTTGTGGCAGTGGCTACAACCTATCAAAAAAAAAGTGAATGGACAAATAAACGTGACTTTTTGGTCCACTTTGATTTATAACTTGAGTCACACATGTTGCATGTGAATTTAAATGATAACCATTCATGCCAATGAAGACTATGTTTGTTGTTTTATGTAACGTAACTTTTGAAGTTCGTCTACAATCAATTTATTTTTTAAGTTTGTGAAGCTCAAAATGTAAGTTTAAACATTAAAAACATTATATGTGAAACCCACGACGCATACCAAAGCGGACCAGAAGTTATAGGTATCTGTTCGTTCATTTTAATAGGCTAGACAGGACCCTATGCTAACGCGGAAGAGGCCGTGACTTCGGCTCCCTATAGAGGATGGATGTCCAACACTCCTGGAGTTGAAGATGACAACTGCCTTTCCAACTGCGTAACGTACGTGATCGAGAAAGTATGCCCACAGCTGATCACCGTGATCAAACTGAATTTGATCGCGATCCCTATTCGAGATTAGCCTGGCGAATGCCAAACTAAAAATCACAAGTGATATTTAGTCTGGACTCTGGAGACCTACCTATTTCATTTCTCGTAGCGGAAGCATCGTTTACGATTGTCCAGAGCCGTTTATTGGGCACTACAAATGTCTATCATACCATCTGTACATACCTCGGAGCCAATACCAGAGCCACCACATGACGTAAAATGCAATCGAGGGCTGTACAAATCCCTTTTTGTTCTGTGATTGGACACCAAAAGCACGTGAGAAAATCAGCCATGGTCACCATGCTGCTTTGCAGTGAAATGAAATAAGCGCAAAGGAGCATGGGAACTCCCAGGCTAAATCGAGATTGCATTATCGCCCAGCCCTAGAATGATGTAGAGTGAGTGTATTTGTATGTGCACACACACACACACACACACACACACTCACACAAACACACACACTGTTACGTGGTGCTGGGTAGTGCTGCCTGTTTCTGTTTAATTCCTGCCGGTTGTCTGGCAGTTGCGTTCTATATTTCCTGTATAGGTGGAGCTTGCCGAGCTTCTGGCTCCCCTACTGGTTTTCATTCATCAGTGGCGCCAGCCCACCAGTATAAAAGCCTGCCCTTTCCAAGATGGCTGTTGCTCTCTTCGCTCTGACGCTTCGCTATGGCAGATGCTGGCACACCCGCACTTTATGTTCTGTTCTCCATTTTTGGCTAACTTTTCAGTTACTTATATTCAGTTTTGATATTCTTTGTTTTCACCACGGTGGTTACTTTCTGCACATTTTTAGTTTAGTTAGTTAGTGCAGATTATTTAGTTTCCTTCGGAAGACTCACCCTTTGCCCGCTCGCGTATTGTGTGTCGGGTGCGCGAGCGAGGTAAGCTTTCAATCTTAAGCCCCGTACACATACATCGTTACTCGCTCCTCGCCTCTAGCTAGCTCGCTGAGAAACACTTGCTTGTTACCAAGGTATCGATTTGTTTATTGGTCACTGCCGAAGTATCGGAGAGGAGCATGTTACAAGTTATAATCACATGCCTGTGCATAACGTTACATTTAAATTGCTTACAGCCCACTCATTTATTATGTTTCACATATATTATGAACCACAGTTTGCAAAAACAAGAGATATTTTGTCTACAAACGTAAGTTTTCCATGTAACTCGCTGCTTCAGTTAACTGTCAATCAATGGAATCTTCCATTGTCATTGGTTACTCGCTTTACTCGCATCGCTGAAAGTTAAAATAATTTTATCTCTGTACCCGCCCACATCGCTTAAACTCATTGACATTACGTTGTCCCTCCTCGCTTAGCAACGAGCGAGTAACGATGTATGTGTACGCGGCTTTGGTAAGTAAGTGGGAGGGTTTTCTTTATGTTTTCCTTTTGTCTTTTTGTGACCACCTTGGCTTCTGTTAACGGGTTTTCCGTGTTTTGTTGTATCTTCTATTCGAACTTGCTTGAGGAAATACAAGTACTTTTCCGTAAACCTGTTTTCAGTCTCTTTTATGTTGCCTTGTCCAAACTGTTTAAAAAGTTGGGAGATCGTAACACACACACACATACACATTCATACTCTCTTTTATACCCTCTTCTTCTTCCTCTCACACACACACACACACACACACTCTTCCCTTCCTTCCTCTCACACGCGCGCGCGCGCGCGCACACACACACACACACACACACACACACACAGCCTAGCTGATACCCAGTCAGACGTCACACACACACACACATATTTGTTCTCTCTCTCTTATCTTATCCCCTGTGTTTCTGCCCTCCACACACTACACACTTTTCCTCTCCCTCACAGACACACACCCTCTTCTCCCTCACACACACACACACACTCTTCCCTTCCTCACACATACATGCACACACTCGCTCTACACACACACACACACACACACATTACACACTCTTCCTCTCCCTCACACACACACACACACACACACACACACAGAAACATTCTTCTCCCCTTTGACCCTAAGAGTCATTTTCAAGACAAAATACAAACGAGTCACCAAATGCTTTCACTTTCCTATCTGTCGAACGCAACTTCAATATTCCCCAGGCTAGCGATAGCACATGAGAACCCGGATGTTCAATAACAAAGCAGCACATTGACAGGGACGAAGTAAGGGGCAGTACAGTGTGAGGGTGGTTTAGTGAGGACTGGGCGTTTTAGATGAGACGCAGCTGGATGATATTGGCTTATTCTCCCCTATTAAAAGTTTTCTGGATACACTCTCGCACCTGCGCGTGCGCACGCACACACACACACACGCACACACACACCTCAACTCCACCCCTTAATTCCCTTAAAAAAGCCCAAAACAACTTTGGGGACTTATACTGTACAATTCAATAGCAGAAGCAAGGATGTAAACAAACTAGGTATGTTGCTGCTTTGACAAACACACTGCTTTGACCACTTATTTAGTCATTTGAGGTCATAAGCACTACAGTTCTATGTTTTAAGCTGTTCCCTGATGTTGCATAGCTTTTAGGGTGAGATTTGGAGCAGGTAACGATGTTAAAAACACAGTTTAAAATTCTGCCCCAATGAGTTAGCTGTCAGTGCTAATACTCCGGTCACAGAAACGCTATGAGTTGGACCAAAATTTCTTGCGTCTTTGGTACTGGCATCTTTGGTACTGAGTAAGTTTAAGTATAGTCCTGCTGCACGAGCCTTTTAACATATATTTCGCATGAAATGAAAGAATTTCGAACAGCACAGTCTTAACGCGAACGCGAAACATTTTACACTGAGTCAATGTAACCTCAGGTCTTACTTTCGGTTTCCAACAGTCAGGTCCCATTGATTCAGTGTAAAGTGCCTGTTCGCTTCTGCGTTCGCGTTCAGTCTGTGCTGTACCAAATAATTTTGTTCCACTCATTTAGCAATCTCTTTCAACAGGGCTATGCTTGAATTCATTCCGGTACTTTCCTTTAAGAAATACAGTGTTTGTTTAAATTGACCGAAGTTATCCTTTAACTTAACAAAACAGAATTATCACACAAACTAGGTTATTACAATATGTTGGACGAGGCAGATTCAACCTCACCTCAGCCTACAAAACTTCGGGTTTGGATTCTGATAGTAGGTCTACCCTCTGCACTGCTCCCATAATCGTGCGCATATATGTGATCAACACGGAACATGTGAAAACGGAAGTTATACACACACACACTAGAGAACTGCGCGGGACTGTTTTCTTCATCCCGCTTCCGCTGAATTTCTGACCATTACCGCAAGGGTGCGCAGCGTGTCCGCCCATTCCCACGATGTGTATGTCCATTCCGGCCCGCAACCCGCGAAAGTGTGAGAAGTTATTCCCGCACACTGATAGAGATGCATTGATTTTTTGTCTTCTCCCATCCCGCAGGAGAAAGTGTAGGCCTATTTTAGGCTATTAGGCTAATAGAGAGATTCTTGGGGTTGACGCATTGGTCGGGATAGCGCTCCTATTTCATTATTTCCATGTAGTTTTTAAATAAAATAAAGGCAGTTTCATATTATATTATTTCTTT
>JAODXP020000033.1:27859290-27871790 GCA_027497455.2 Sardinella longiceps | reverse complement strand
CGGATGCTAAAAATAAACCCTTTACACACAACCTTTCATCTGAGACAATTTTCTCACCTTTTTTATGAAGACTCACCCCCTCCCTCTTCCTCTCCCCCTCTTTCTCTCTCTGTCTTTATTAGATTGAGTGATTAGAATGGATTTCCCTCAAGAGGGTGAGGATGCTGGTGGTGGACATCAGACAGGCAGAGCAGCATTTACTGCATCCAAACATGTGGCCATGAAGAGTGAGAATCAGACTACTGATGGACATCAGGGGATCAGCACAGGACATGCACAGTCTAATCCAAAGTGAGTTATTACCACTTTTATCTGTTCAAAGCCTATACAATTACATGGGCTAAAGTCCTCCATCAGTATGCCAATTACAATCTGGTACTGAATTCTGAAGATATATTTTAAAAGGACAACCCAAAACGGCAAACAACCCATATAGGGCTGAATTAGGCCGATTCCCATTAGCTCTACCAATTCAAAAACAAACCCTAAAATTCTGGATGCATCTCAACTCAAGTCCCAACACTAAGCTCCAGTTTGACCAAGTACAGGCTGAGTGACCACAATTTTGAAATAGAGACAGGGAGACAAAGAAAAACATGGCTACCGAAAGAGCAAAGAATATGTGGTCACTGTCAGGCAGAGATGGTTGAGACAGAGGCACATTTTCTTTGACATTGTGAAAAATATGACAATCTGAGACAAACCTTCTTGCACAAACTCCAAAATAATATCCCAAATTTCAGCAATCTACCAGATAAGGAAGAAATGGCAATACTTCTAGGAGAGGGGCCTTCAGCAACCCTCGCAGCACAGTATATCATGGCATGCGACAGTCTGAGGGACTCAAGCCACTAGTGCATAATGCACTATACAGTATGGTCCTGTGTGAGCACAAACATCCATAGACATACAGTAGATACACCCCAACACACACACAATCACACAATCATATACAGTACTTACTCACTCACACCCACACACATCACACAATAACAGAATGGTTACAAGGTAATTAATTATGTATGTATGTGTAGCCGGTGGTCTCGAACCCGCCACCCCGCAAGCTACAAACTCCCGGCATGGGAGTGGAGCGCTCTGACCAACATAGCTAAAGCCCGAGCTTCTAACTCAGCTGTTAGAAGCGCCCATGGAATTGGGTGATGAGGATTTACACGTACTGCCGCCAAGCTAACCTAGCTTGCTGGCCTCCGTTACATATGTCTGTTTGTCTTGTTTTACATACAGTACTTGCTATACAATATATGTTATGTATGTATGTGTATGTATACAGTATCTATATGTCATAGCTTTGGCAATAATGTTATTGTGACATTCATGCCAATAAAGCCAATTGATTTTGAGAGAGAGAGAGGGGGCGGGGGGAGAAAGAGCTCAGCTTATTATTTTGTATGTTCTGTTCTTTCACACAAAGACAACAGAGAGCCAGACCAGTGTCTCCAGTGCCCAGTGGTGTGTCTATGAAGAGTGACCGGTCCATGGAACCCCCTTATCATTTCAACAGAGATCCAGCACAGTCTGATCCAAAGTAAGATACCAATTGTTTTTTATATACACCAATATGTGTGTGTGAGTTTGTGTATGTGAATGTGTGAGTGTGTGTATACAAATACCTGTGTTTCAAGAAACTGTGTGTGTGTGTGTGTGTGTGTGTGTGTGTGTGTGTGTGTGTGTGTGTGAGAGAGAGAGAGAGAGAGAGAGAGAGAGAGAGAGAGAGAGAGAGAGAGAGACAGAGAGAGAGAGAGAGAGAGATGTTGGATAGCTTATTATTTTGTATGTTCTGTTCTTGCACACAAAGACAACAGACAGCCAGACCAGTGTCTCCAGTGCCCAGTGGTGTGTCTGATCCAAATTGCTTGTTTATACACAACACTACTGTAATTACTGTACTGTACTGTATGTGTGTGTGTCTGTGTGTGTCTGTGTGCGTGTTTTCAAAGTGGGAGAAAAGTAGAGAGAGAGATATTGGAAAGTTCAACCTATTATGTTGCATTCACACACACACACTCACGCACATGCTCTCTCTCTCTCTCACACACACACACACACACACACACACACACACACACACACACACACACACACACACACACACACACACACACACACGTGCAGTATGTGGTAGGAACATACAGGTGGAAACAAATATGTTTACATTTTGCCTCCTAAGTCACCTATGCCAGAATAGAAAAAAAAAAAAAAAATTCAAACTCTACTACACCAGCCAGTGTGATACAACTGCAATGATACAGCACATGCACTAAAATGGCTGAACTGTCATTTTTTACTGTAAATGATACAAAGTAGTGGAGGGTCAGAAGGATTGACACAAACAGGAAGCCATTTATTCTAATATCACGTTGTGCTTTGACAAACCCCAGTGCATAAGATATATATGTATATAGACAAAATGCTAAAATAATGTAAATTTACTGAACTTGAGATGTGTGTGTGTGTGTGTGTGTGTGTGTGTGTGTGTGTGTGTGAGTGAGTGTGTGTGTGTGTGTGTGTGTGTGTGTGTGTGTGAGAGAGTGAGACATGTGTGTGCATTTTGTATGGTAGCATATTATTTGTATCTTTGTGTAACGCTTTTTAGAGATGTGAAGAATAAGGATCAGTCCAGGTGTGGAGTGTGTAAGCAGCTACTGAGGGACACAGTCACCATGTCCTGTGGATGCAGTTTTGGCAAGCAGTGCATCAGCAGTTACTGGAGACAGTATGGTCCAGGAGGAGGTTACAGGTGTCCCCAGTGCAGAAAGACAAATGAAACTGACCCCCTTCTCCAGCCTGCAGTCAAAAGGGACAAACTCTCAGGTGAGTTTTAACGTTTTCATTTCAGTGCTGAGTAGCTTAAAATTAAATAAGTGCTGCTAGGGTTACAAGCTCAGGACTAAACTTATGAATGTGTAAATATACCCACAGTACCTCCTCCTCTAATCTCTCAACACAAAAGTGACAAACTAAGCTTGTTTAGTGTATACATTTAAAGTGAATTGTTTAAAGAAGTATTTTTGTTTTAAAATGTTATTATTATTATTATTATTATTATTATTATTATTATGATTGTTATTATGCCTGATCTGAAGTGAATTTGTCAAATGTGTCAAACACTCTCACATCTACCTGTTGCTTACACAACCTGAAAGACTCAGAAACTTGACATTGATCTTCCTTATTTGTTTGTTATCTTGTTTTCCACAAAGGAGTACTGATGAGTCATAAAGCCAGTATGAAGAGGAGGTTTGAGAACATATGTGAAGGTCTCATAAGATCAGGGACTCAGACACTCCTGAACAGGATCTACACAGAGCTCTACATCACAGAGGGAGAGAGTGAAGGGGTGAATCAGGAACATGAAGTTCGGCAGGTAGAATCAGCATCCAGACCACAAACTACAGACGACACAGCAATCAACTGTAATGATATTTTCAAGCCCTTACCTGGACAGATGAGATGCATCAGAACTGTCATGACCAAGGGGATTGCTGGAATTGGAAAAACTGTGTCAGTGCAGAAATTCATTCTTGACTGGGCAGAGGAGAAATCTAACCGGGATGTAGATTTTATGTTTGTGCTTCCATTCCGTGAGCTAAATTTGATCAGACATGATCAGTACAGTCTTCACAGGCTCCTGCTTGACTTCCACCCTGAGTGTAGGGAGCTACAGAATGGTGAATACAAAGACTGTCAGATTGTGTTCATCTTCGATGGTCTGGATGAGAGTCGACTTCCTCTTAAGTTCAAAGAGAACAAGAAGTTGTCTGATGTGACACAAACATCATCAGTGGATGTGCTAATGACGAGTCTCATTCAAGGAACTCTGCTTCCCTCTGCTCTCATCTGGTTAACATCCCGTCCAGCAGCAGCCAATCAGATCCCTTCTCAGAGCATCAGTCAGGTGACAGAGGTACGAGGGTTTAATGATCCACAGAAGGAAGAGTACTTCAGAAAGAGGATTAGGAAACAGAATCAGGCCAACAGAATCATCTCACACATTAAAGCATCCCGTAGTCTCTTCATAATGTGTCACATGCCAGTCTTCTGTTGGATTTCAGCCACTGTCCTTCAACAGATACTGGCAAAGAATGATGGGAAGGAAGCCCCCAAAACTCTCACTGAGATGTTCATCCACTTTCTGCTCATTCAGACCACCAGGATGAACCAAAAGTATCAAGAGGAAAATGAGACGGATAGACAGAGACTATTAGAATCACATAAGGGTGTCCTGTTGAAACTGACAGAACTGGCTTTCAAGAACCTGGAGAATGGCAATCTCATGTTCTATGAGGAAGACCTGACAGAGTGTGGCATTGGTGTCAGTGAGGCTTCAGTGTACTCTGGCATGTGCACTGAGATTTTCAGAGAGGAATGTGTGTTTCAACACAAGAAGGTCTACTGCTTTGTGCATCTGAGCATCCAGGAGTTTCTAGCTGCATTGCATCTGTTTGTTTGCTACCAGAATAAAAACAAGGAGGTATCTGCAAACGTTCAATAGCAGTAAGAATAGAGGCTATTACAGAGATGAGTTGAGTTATCTATTGACTGGAGCCATAGAAAAGGCTTTGGACAGCAAAAATGGACACTTGGACCTTTTCCTCCGTTTCCTTGTAGGCATCTCAGTGGAGTGTAATCAGGCCCTTTTACAAGGCTTGCTGATGCGTACACACAGCAGCTCAGAGAGCATCAAGAAAACATGTCAATATATCAAGGAACTCAAGAGGGAGGATCCGTCTCCTGATAGATACATCAATCTTTTCCACTGCTTGTATGAAATGAATGATCATTCTCTACACGAGGAAGTTCAGAAATACCTGAAGTCTGCAGGTGGTTTCTCAGGTGAATTGTCACCTGCCCACTGTTCAGCACTGGCCCACATGCTTCTGATGTCTGAGGAGGTGCTGGATGAGTTTGACCTGAAGAAATACAGAACATCAGAAGAGGGACGGAGGAGACTGATGCCAGCTGTGAGATGCTGCAGAAAGGCTGTGTGAGTATCACCATATACTTCCATTACTGCACACACTACACAGTTCTATTTGCACAGTTCTACTGTTTGCCAGATATTTTGCAAACTTCTTGTTGAGTGTTGTTGATGTCTGTAAATGATGTCATAAAAACAAAATACATATAGACAATAGTGTAATTTATATTTAGCCAGCATCCAGCCCTCTGAAAGTACGAAGCAGACCTAAACCCCAATACGTAAATATCGGCATACCGGGGTATTTAGTCAGGAGTATTCCGAGGTATGAAAAAGTGGATACCGCCCAAGCCTGATAGTGAACATTATCTCACATGGGTGGATGCAGCATGATACTCAATGAAAGAAACAAAGATCATGTATCTGACAGAAGTATTGAATGTAATGCGCTATATAAATACACTTGACTTGACTTGACTTAATGTTCTCCTGTCTCTAAATAAATCAAATTTATGCTCATTGGCACTCTGTAATCACACTGATCAGTATTGAAGTACAGTATTCACTGTGCCTGATTTTGAGCCCATATGTAACTCTTCTCTTCGCCACTAAGTAGTGATGTGTGTTTTGTGTCTGGCACATGCAGTACTGTATGTGGGGCAGTTATAGTGCTTTCCTCTCTCTTTTGCTCTCCTGTCTCAACTAAATAAATCAAATTCATGGTCATTGGCACTCTTACTGATCAGTATTGAAGTACAGTATTGACTGTGCTTACTCCTATCCCTCTTAGTAGTGTTGTGTGTTTTGGGTGTGGCACATACTGTATGTGGGGCAGTTATAGTCTTTTCCTCTCTTTCCTCCTGCACATTCAAACATGACAGAGAAGCTTTTTATAAGCTTTTGTCTCTCTTGTAGACTTGCTGATTGTAATCTAACAGCGAAGTCCTGCGAGATTGTGGCCTCAGCTCTGCAGTTGGCTAACTCCCCCTTAAGAAACCTGGACCTGAGTCGGAATGATCTGGAGAAGTCAGGAGAAAAGCTGTTCTCCACTCTACACAATCCAAACTGCAAACTGGAGACACTGAGGTCATTAATACTGGGTGCTGACTGTTTAGAGATTGCAAATTGCTTTTTTAGGTAGTAACTGTAATGAGGTTACTTTTGAAAATGTCAGTAAATGTTATTTTGTTACTGCAAAATGCAATGAAACTACAGTGATGTGTTCCTTTATGATGTATTAGTCCCAACCCTGGGTGTTTGTATGGAATGTTGTGGTCAACAGTGTTCTGTTGTATATTTACTTTCCACACTGACATACAACTGTAAAAATACTGTTCATGGTCTCTTTAAATAGTATTAACCCCCTAATGACACCATTAATGTTTTACTCTTAATTGACATGTGAAGTTTTATTCACTCATACTGTAGTCTAATAAATGTCTAGTAATCTAGTCTAGTAAATGTATTAACTGTTAGTAAATTTGGCCGTGATTTAGTCTAAGACAGACCTAGTGATCGTAAATGTATTAATTGTTGTTGTAACTGTGCAAGCAGTTAATGTCGTTGAATGTGTGTGTATGTCATGATCAGATAACCTTTTCATCACAGGTGTTTGGAAGAGGAAACAACATAGCTTGTGTAATGCAATGCTCTATTTCTCTATCTACCTCCGACTCTATGCAGATTTTATGGTTGTTTCCTGTCAGAAGAATCCAGCAAGATTGTAGCCTCTGCTCTTCAGTCCTTGGTCTCCCTGACAGAACTGGACATGACAAACTGTGACCTGAAGGATTCTGGAGTTCAGCTCCTCTCTGCAGGACTAAGTAGCCCCAACTGTAAACTGCAAGTTTTAAGGTTTGTGTATTTGACTCTAATTATACTGTCACTAGACTCCTGACTGGAGCTTGTCCTTATGCATGATGCTGAAGTTGTTTGTGAATATATGCACACACATGCACACTCACACATTTTATATACTTTATTTGATTCCACCTTACAATCCACTTTCCATCAGGAAACAAATATTCTGAATAATCCAACAGATTAACACAGTTCACAAGTTATGTGTTTAAAGCTCATGGGTACAAGAAACATCTTCTTTTCCAAATAAACATACTGCCTATAATTGCTGATATAGAACAGTACTTTGCCAATTGTTTGGCCTTTGATTTATGTAGCCCCCCAATACGAAGTCCACAAACCACCAACCTGTGCACATGACCTAAACTGCCAAACACTAGGACAATAAGTTGGCATTTATATCCTAAATTCTCAATTGCATTGACTAATGGCTGATATTTTAAGGTTTTTGTACAGTATGAGTCTTCCATGTATAAATCAAAGGCACATGATATTTCAAACATTCTCACTTTTTTTCTGATTCTGACAAACAGTCACAATATCAGGAGTATTTGCAATTCCAGAAAAAATGTCAATAGATGAATTAAACCATTTAGGTTGGACTGATAGTATGTTTAAAAATCTGTTCATTCTTAATGCAAGGAATCTGATCAGCTATGATGTCCACAAGTCTATCATGTCTAGCAGTATACAGCCCTTTAAGAGAGCTGCAGCTATTCATAATGTGAGCAACTGACTCCAGATGATGAGGGGGGTCATGCAGCATGCACATGGGTGAATGAATGGAGGGGTACCACAGTGACAAGTTATATTTAGTGGGGAGGACCTGGAGACGGGCTTTTACACAAAAGATCAGGATCTCCTCACTGATGTTTGTGTTATTGTAGATGGTGTGTGACACTAAGTGGTCAGCCCAAGGCAGCCTTGCCAACTTTCCTTGTAGACTTAAATTAGTCCAATAGTCCATGTTTCGTGCTCTCTGGGTATCAAGGAGAGTTTGCCGTGATGTTTTCGGCTGGAGCAGGTGGGTAGTGTTATTGTTTTGTAGCGTCGCTTCTACTGTGATTGATGGATCCTCAACCACAGCATCAGAGACCACACAAGGATGGTAGTGTAATGTCCATCTTAGGTTGGTGCCTGTTCTGAAACACAAGTCATTCAGGTCTGGCCAGTCTGATGATACACCAAACCCTTGTTGCCGTACGTCCAGTTTTCCATTGGTTTTTCTCTTAAAACCAAGGAAGTTGTCTCACACACACACACACACACACACACACACACACACACACACACACACACACACACACACACACACACACACACACACACACATAGGCCCACACAAATATATCCATGTTTAAAGGAAACTTAAATGTTTTAAGCATTCTAAATCTCTGTAAGGTCCTCAAGATAAAATCTGTTTGTGACTTCCATTCTACCTTTCTGTTTTTGAGTATTGATAGTACAGCCTTCCCTTTGACATTTTATTTCAGGCTGTCTGCTTGTCTCATCACACATGATGGCTGTTCTCTCTTGGCCTCTGCCCTCAAATCAAACCCCTCCTACCTGAAAGAGTTGGATCTGAGCTACAATCACCCAGGAGATTCAGGTGTCAGGGAGCTCACAGACAGACTGAAGGATCCCTACTGTCAACTGGAGACTTTTAGGTGAGTGATGGGTGTTTATCTGGGTTTGAGGAGATTCTAGTGGAACAGTTCATTAATTTGTTTCCACAGTTTGAGATCCTTCAGTGTGGATATTCTCATGTGTCCATATGGTTTCCTCCCCCATACTTGTATTTATAGACATGTTATGACTATTTAAGTACTGCAAGTTAAAGACAGTCTCAGAATTGATGTAAGGCTCTTGAACAGTTTATTCACAGCAAGTTGTAGAATCCATAAGACCACTCTAGACTTTTCAGACAGCTTGCACAAAAGGGAGAAGGAGTTGTGAACAGTTAGTAGATAAACAAAGAAATAGATAAATACCTTAAATCCATGAACACCTTCCACATGGAGCAATGGAACAGCAGAAGCATAACAGCAGTTTATGTTTAACCCCCAGTGCAATAACTATTGCACATTATTACACCAACCTGTCCAGTCCTGCATCCTTCCAGAAAGAACAGATCACAGAACAGGACCACATTTTACCTTACCTGGGTAAACTGAGAACAATATTTCACAATTATTGTGAAAAATTAGTTGGTGAAATTTAAGGTTGGTGCAAATTATAGGTGTATTTGCCAAGTTTAGCCTATAACTCTAGATAAAGATATTCTCCTCGCCTGAATGCGAGAATAACCCTCTCATTCTCTAGCAAGTATGTTACCAAAGCCACCACTGGATAGATCTGGTTGTGTAGTTTAATTGATACCAAATACCTCCATTGTAAGACAAGGCAAGGCAAGGCAGTTTTATTTGTATAGCGCATTTCATACACAGTGACAACTCAATGTGCTTCACAGATTGAAAAACAGAAACCATGCCAAAAAAACAGATAAAAGCAAGCAGTTAAAACAAACAAACAACAGTCAACAGTCAGGTCAAAAATGGTCATAAAATCATCTATATATTAAAGTTAAATATTTTAAAAAAATGTTTTTAAAGAAATAAGCAACTGGTAGATTGTCATCGACTTGGCAGTGTAAGATAGAGCTTCAGAAAAAATAATAAATAAATTAAAAAAAAATGAACAGAAAATAAATAAATGAATTAATAGAACAAATAAATAAATAACTCTTAAAAGATTAAGAAAGAAGTGAAATAGAAAATAGTAAAATGAAAATAAAAATAGACAATAGAAAAATAAACATATACATTTATTTAAATCTGCTATGTAAGAGCAGATATAAATAAAGCTTCTGGAAGACAATTCAGCAAAACCCACAATGTACCACATTGCTGCTTTATTGCAATGTTGGTTATTATTACCATTAATTGTGGATATGAAGTACCTTCACTTTTTGATTTCAGTTTTCTATGTCCAGACAATTAGCATTTTCTCTTGTCCTTCTTAAGGTATGACAATGGAGGAAAGTGCAGGATGAAACCAGGACTAAGGAAATGTGAGTCACGGATATTATTTGTGTGTGTGTGTGTGTGTGTGTGTTTTGTGTTTGTGCGTGTGTGTGTGTGTGTGTGTGTGTGTGTGTGTGTGTGTGTGTGTGTGTGTGTGTGTGTGTGTTTGAAATAGATTGTGTGTGCACCAGCTGAGACCTAGGGTGTAGCAACGCAGTCACTACCAGAACCAGCTGAGACCTGGAAACAATCCAGGGCATGTGGGCCCATGGTCTATCTATCTAGTTAGCATGGTGTGGTGGAGAGGCCTGATTGAACAGAGTTCTGACTGCATCTGAATTTGGTGATTACTACTCCTGCCTGTGATATGTCTCCAAATGTGCCATCTGTCACTCATCTTGTTGCTATGGAAAAAGGGCCTGGGGTGAGACTAAAAGTCTCCACAGTGAGCCCAAGGTTAAAACCCATTACAGTACTTAACCCTTAGCCTGACATAGCCCGCCCATAATACGAATGTTCATCCGTATCCATGGTCTGGGAACGGTCCTCTGGGGCGTGTTTACATCGGTAGAGAGTCTACCGGCCAATAAGCGAAGCTGATTAGACGAGCTGTCCAATTGTTTCAAACCAGAAGTGAATGCCCTCCCCTCTGCAGTATAATCGCGTCAGGTTAACCCTTTGTAGGTCACCCCCAAAAAATATTTATGAAAAAATTATTTTTTTGTCTTTTCCAGCTCTAGTAAGCTCCAATAACAAGAATCAATGATTTTTTTCTCAATCGACCCCCCATCTGTATTTTCTGAACCTCTACCAAACGGTTGAGATGACCGTAAGGGGTGCATTTTACGGAACACTGGAAACATATAGAAAAACTAGATATACAGCTATAAAACTTTGTATATATGCATATTTCTGCATACAATCACATTACAAAGTGCTCTTTATTGCTTTTTCAGCAAAATTATCTACTTTTGTAATAGGCTCCTATTAAACACCATACTAATG
Source organism: Sardinella longiceps (assembly GCA_027497455.2). Lineage (NCBI taxonomy): Eukaryota > Metazoa > Chordata > Actinopteri > Clupeiformes > Clupeidae > Sardinella > Sardinella longiceps. Next base: position 27,860,963 of record JAODXP020000033.1, on the reverse strand, counting down.
GCGATCCCATTGAAATGCATCGGTACATTCTTCCAAGCCCAATAACCAAGGACAGGCTGGGCCAAAAACTTTGAAATAGCATTTGCCATATAGGTCTTAAATATCTAAACATGCAAAAACCAAATGAGTATGTTTATTACTATGAAAATATGGATTTTTGGGGAGAGGAGACTCGCCCCCATTGAAAACCATTATAATATCGGATATATATAATATACCCTACACTCCCTTGAAATGCTTAAGTATACCATCTAAGGGTGTGGAGGGCATTTTTAGGACCTAGTGTACCCAACCATGGAGTTAAAAAATGTTCTATGAAGAGATTCTATGATTTTTTGATACTTGACATAACAGCCTATTAATTTCCATTCACTGAATTATGACCCTTTAAGGACATCTCAACCGTTTTCAAAAAATTATTAAATACTTATAATGTGTATTTTTGCATGAAAATTGATATGTGTGTTCTATGGACTGTTTTTGACAATATTAAACAGGAAAAAACTCCTATACTTGGAAAATATGGAATTATTGCTAATATGTATAATGGCTGAATTTATGAAATTCCGTATTTTGAAGTCATACAAGCTAAAATGGCATGGCTTTAAAATAAATAGAGCTACTGAGCAATTTTTTTGTATTTAATATATAGTATCCAAGTAGTATAGATGATTCCATGTGATTTAATTAAGGATGGTTTGGTTTTTATCAAAATATGAGGAGTTAAAAGTTGCTCTACCAAACGGTTGAGCAAACCTATAAAGGGTTAAAGAACCTCCAGACCATGAATACGGATGAACAGCAGTATTATGGTCGGGCTATGTCAGGCTACTTAACCCTCCTGTGTCCCTCAAATCTTACTCACACCCTTTATCCTTGGGGTCAATTTGACCCCAGCTAAATGAATCCTCAAAAAATAATAGCAATTTATATTGTTACCTGTATTTTTTTGTGACAGGCACATAGTTTGATGTCTAATAAACACAACTTAATGCCCTACAATAGAAACCCACCCTCACACATACCTCATTGTGAACCCAGAATAGCTGGTGCGCGAATATAGCAAATTATAGCCTAAATATGGTCTAAAAATCACCAAACTGCCTCAAAATGTTGAAGAAGGCACCTGTTACAAAACGCAATGCAGAATGGTATACAGCATCTACTTTCTTTAAAAGAGATACATTTGCATTCATATGTATTGTGTCACCATAATCCAAAGCAGATAAAAAAAAGTGCTTTGGACCAGTCTTTTCTCACTATAAAAGAAAAACAATTTTTTAAACGAAAATAAAAACCTAATTTAGGCCTAAGTTTTTTTTAATAGGTTATCAATATGTACTTCAAATGACAACTTATGATCTAGCCACATACCTAAGTACTTTTAGGAGGATATTATAGAAATACATGCACAGGAAGGAGTGAAATACATTTATGTACAGGAAAGTGGAATAAGAGTGGTGCTGAGATTGTGCTATCAGCAGTATATGTGTAATAGCAATGCAGTCCACAGTGCAAGGGTAAAGTGCAGATGCTAGTCAGCAGAGGGTGTGATGTTGAGCAGTGTTACAGCCTCAGGGAAGAAGCTCTTCCTGTGCCTGCTAGTGTGGGAGCTGAGACTCCTGTATCACCTGCGAAGTGGGAGGAGTGAGAAAAGTAGTGTGTAGAGATCC
>JAODXP020000033.1:27836790-27851790 GCA_027497455.2 Sardinella longiceps | reverse complement strand
CTGAGTCTCCAGTCACTGAGGACCATGGGTAAGGCAGCATCACGCTGGGGGTCAAAGGTTATATGTGTATCTGACCCTAAGCCCCCTGAGTCTCCAGTCACTGAGGCCCATGGGTAAGGCAGCATCACGCTGGGGGTCAAAGGTTATATGAGTATCTGACCCTAAGCCCCCTGAGTCTCCAGTCACTGAGGCCCATGGGTAAGGCAGCATCACGCTGGGGGTCAAAGGTTATATGAGTATCTGACCCTAAGCCCCCTGAGTCTCCAGTCACTGAGGCCCATGGGTAAGGCAGCATCACGCTGGGGGTCAAAGGTTATATGAGTATCTGACCCTAAGCCCCCTGAGTCTCCAGTCACTGAGGCCCATGGGTAAGGCCTCAGCATGAGTGAAGGAAGGAAGGCAGCCTTACTTACTTCCAGAGGCTGCTGGCTGCTTGTCCAGATGCAGGAGTAGGACACACACACTCACACACACACGCACACACACACACTCACTCCCTCACACAAACACACACACACACACACACTCAGTCACTCACTCAGTCCCACATGCAGTCTCCAGTAGTCAGCCCTGACTGAGGTCCTGAGGAGACTCCAGTCCACTCCTCCACTCTGCACAGCCCAGCAGAGCCTCCAGCCCCCCAGTACAGTACAGCCCAGCCCAGCCACGCTAGAGCCCTCATGCACTGAGACAAACACATGGGTCATTCCGTGCCAAATCAACAAATCTCAGACAAAAATTCCGCCTGACCATCTTGGATTTGCTTCAAACTTTATGTGAATGATCTTACCATACCCAGGACCTATAATGTGAAATATTACCATTGTATCTTGTATAGTTGTTGAGATATGGGGTCTTAAAAAGGGGGTCGTGTGTCAAGAAAGTGGAGCTCTGAGAAAATATCCATGTTCCACAAAGCGTTACTCTTAGAGTTTTCATGCTACATTTATGAAACTTTCAGGACATATTCTAAAGTAGTATGTGTCTTTACACTGTGAAGTACACCTTTCACGGTAGCACATTTGCTGAGTAATGCTTTGCTGAAAATGGCAAAAAAATTACATGTTCATTTTTTCCTATCTATTTCACAGTACTGTATCTTGTACACGAATGACATCAGATCTTTGGTATTTCTATGTAGTTCACACAAGTTATTGTACATTATCTTCAAGTAGGTAAATATTTGATATTAATAACAGCTTTTGAGTTTTGAGACATTAAAGATGATATAAATGAATTAAGACCTATAGTTTAAGCATATTTTCCAAATTACTGGTTGAGTGTACCTTAAAACCAAAGTTACCACCACAAAGCCCATGATTTATTTTGCAAATGCTCAAGATTTTGAAATGGTACCTTTAGGCAAACCACATAAATTACTATATCAAAGATGGCTTTCACAGTCTTGGTGATAGGTTTTTCTGCCTTCGTTGCTAGGTGTGTTTGTTTATTTGGTCCCTTGGTTGCTATGGACTACTTTGCCCACATAGCCATGTGCTTCTGGGCCTAGGTTCTGCCCCTCCCTTTGTTCATCAATTAGGCTTTTCATTGGATGTTTGGTGTCTGCCTATTCCTTGTATGTTTAGCCAATGAGGTTTCTTCTTTTAAAGGCTTCTTTTTATTTTTAATGAGCATTTTGCCTGCTATTGTTGATCATGATTATTGTTGGTTTCCTGGTCATCACGCCTTCATGGAGGATTATCACAGATTGCTTTTTGTGCACAATCTCTACTTCCAAATACCACATTGCCATACATTGAATGTATAGCTGTAACTTTAATATGCTCAAAGGAAATGCAGTCTGTGATCCTGAGAGTTAATCTGAGATGGCTTATAATTGTAAGAAACTAAAACTTCTTATGACTGATCACTAAAATAGAGCATAAATCGGCAGGTGACAGAAAATTCTGATTTATTGTCACGGGCCTAAAAGGACCAGCATTGCAATCTCTTCAAATATTTGCAAATTGATTGATAGATACTTTAATTGATAGATGATAAATAAATAATAACCTAGAAATTTTATCAAAGTATTTTGTAATTTTTTCTAGCCATTTTTATCTTTTTTAGAATAGTGAATTGACTTATCAGCAATGTTAATAATGTTAATGATCATATCTATTCAAATTCAACTAAATGTTATAACCACAATTGTCAGCAGAAGTGACACGTGTTCAAATTTTTTCTAAAATTGAGATTTTGAGTGAAAGATTACCCAATGCCTGTGGAGTTTTACTTGCAAAACTCAGACGAGAGTATAAAAGTTTAGTATATTGACTTATGAACACATTAAGTTTTAATGTAAGACATATATCCAAATATTTGCTACCATGGTCGCCAGTAGGAATGACAATTCTGCAAGTCATTACCAAATCTGGACAAGTTAGGATATAAGAATGAACCAAAATCTGAATAGCCCTATCTGTAAAGCACAAACCAGCATACATGATGATACCTTTGACTTAATCAGGGTAACTAAGTTCAAAACACATGCATTGTGACATACGTTCTCGCTGTACCCACATTCTAGCTTCTAAGTAATAGGCCTTGGCTTAAACATTAAAATTGTAGCACATGATTTAACAATGGAAATGAAAAAAAGAAAGTCTCATCAGGCTCTAGGGCTCATGGGTAATTACTTTTTTTCAAAGGGCACTAGAGTTGGTTGTGGGCGGGGCCCTTAGATTACTCCCACCATTGAGTTCAGAAGGCTAGTAGCTCAGCCACCATGATAGAGAAGTATATCAAAATAAACTAGTCATTTTCTTGACAACATTTGGAACAAGCTTTGTGACAGTCCTGCTGTCAGTGCAAAGTAACTGAAAATCAATGAAATAATTAAGTGTCTAATCTAGAAAAGCATTTAGAGAGTGCAAATTTCTTCCAAAGAAATAGGGTCAAGAATGTAATTTATATTCTAGTTTGTGTACTGGATTACAGGTCTTATAGACATCATTTGTTACAACTGTCATCGAAACTGAATCAGTTCTTGATTGCTCAAATACTGTCATCCAAATCTGTGCAGTTTTGAATTGTCTTGAACACAGACATCCACAGGCTGGCAAAAAACATGTGAACACTCTAGGCCTATTGCATCTGTTTGACTTACTCATTGATAAAATGCTTTCCATATAAAGCAAAGCAAGTGTGCTCACAAACTTTTAGATCTTCCACATCTGTATTCCATTCATCATATGTTTATTGAGGAAATAAAAAAAATTAGTTAATGAAAATAACTAAAATTGCTTTAGAAATTAAAAATAAAAATACATATTTTTTTTTTAAATTAAATTAAAAAACTAAAATAAAAGGAAATTGCTTTAGACAACTAAATACACTGATTATTCCACTTTTCCCTGGGGTACTAGAAGAGGTTATTACTGTTATCAGTATTATCAGTATTATTATTATTATTATTATTATTATTATTATTATTAGTAGTAGTACAGTGGAATCCGCTTATAGTGGTCACGGATATAGTAATCAGCCGCTTATATAGATCAAAAGGCTTGGGACGGAATCATTTCTATACAAATGCTGTTTAAATAATTCGCTTATAGTAATCAAGAAATCCGCTTATAATGTTCATTTTTGGCCATTTTATGAATGTAAACATATAAAATAATTTTAAAATTACGTGTAGTTATTGGATTGATCATGCCCGGAGACGCAACGCTCCGTTGAGCGGACCCTTGGTCAGGGAGAAGGCTGCAGCATTAGCAACAAGCCTCGGAGACGAGAGTTTCAAAGTTTCTAGCGGCTGGTTTGAGCGATTTAAAAAGAGGGAGAACATTGTGTTTAAGAAGCTGCACGGGGAGCCTGCTGAGGCTGACACTGTGTCACGCGACGAGTGGCTCGAGCAAGTGGGTCAGAATGAGAGAGGAGTACAGTGAGGAGAGCATCTGGAACGCTGATGAAACAGTCTTGTTAAAAAAAGCACTGGCTGCAGAGCCGACACACGGTACATAGCCTATAAGTTACGTACCAGAGTTATGTCTGCGCACAGCGCAGTATGGACTGTTACATGTATTAAATTTGAATGATACGGTAGGCCTACTGTAATAAAATTCCATAAATGTGGAAGCTACTGTATCTGTTTCATTTCAGATTGTTCTCATTGAATTCTGCATAAAAATAAGTGAAATAAAGGTAAATTCGGTTTTAGTAATCAACCGCTTATAGTGTTCAAATTGGCCCGGCCCAACGTGACCACTATAAGCGGATTCCACTGTAGTAGTATATACAAAATAATGTTGTTCTTGTTGTTAGAGTCGATAGTTGATGTCAGTACTGCTAAAATTGGGGGAGGAGACTCAGTTCTGTGAGAGGGAGGGACTGTGGCAAAGGTACCAAAAGCACATGGCTACATAAACAAAACAGAACATGGTTAGAAAGGCAGAAAAAATCTATCACCCCATGCCTTGATAGCTGTCTTTGACAGACTATTTTATGTACTTTTCTTTTGGGTACCACTTTGGAATTTGGTGTATTCAGAGTCTAAAAACTTTTCTTTAAGTTGATGTTTTTGTTTTTATGGTTGACTCTACCAGTAAAATTGTAAATGCACTTAAAAGTTGGATCCAATATTATCTTTGTCAATTTTCAAGTGCCATAAATCAAAAAGTTTGAATTCTTTCCGAAGTATTCCTCCAGTTCAATACAACATGATTACTGAAGTGATATATATTTAATTATGAAAGATCTCATATGCTTCATTGTGGAAATATTGTCATCAAAAGTGGCCATCATTTTGTGTTTATACCATTTTCAGGAATCCATAACTTGGCAATTGTCTTACTGTAAGCTAAAATATTTGACAGTTCAGAACGTCTACATGTATGCAACACCGCCTGAAATTTTCAATTTTCTAACATGAAGTATGTGTAAGTAATGGCCAACAGAACTTAACAAAGTTAAAAAACTGCATTTTTCCATGATCAAGACCTTGTTTTTTAAGGCCCAATATCTCAGAAAGTAAAGTAGATACAAGGTTAATATTTTGCACAATTGCTGATGGGTACGATGGCATTAGGCACCTAAAGTTTGAAGGAAATCCAAGAGGGTCAGGCGGAATGCATTTGTTGATTTCACACGGAATGGCCCACATACAAGACAGCCTTACTTACTTCCAGAGGCTGCTAGCTGCTTGTCCAGATGTCCACACACACACACACACACACACACCGGCCCTTTGCTATTGCTGAAGGAAGGCCTCAGTGTGGTGCACAGCAGTGGGGCTGTAAGGAGACACAAACTCTGTAGAGGGGGCACAGATGCAGTGACTGGTAGAAAATACTACATACAACATATTTTCATACCGTACATTTTCATACATATTTTTGAAAAATATATTTTGAAATTGTGTAGCCGATGGCGGATCCGCACCACACACGGGTCTAAAACCCGCCACCCCGTAAGCTTCAAACTCCTGGCTTGGGAACGGGACGCTCTAACCGACTGAGCTAAAAGCCTGAGCTTCTAACTCAGCCATTAGAAGCGCCCATGTAATTGGGTGATGAGGATTTACACACTATTACCGCCGTTACAGTTGCATCTGAATTGCTGTGCATTTTGAATATAGGCCAATGTAATGATAAAGCATGGACTAGTTATGGACTGTAAAAATATTGCAGAATATTGTATAATTGAATGGAATAAAGAAGAGAGATTGATTGGGATACTGTATAGCCTAATGTATGTTTAGTCTATCTCTGTTTTTGAGGTGAGTTTCTCTAGGTTGGGATGTCTTAAACCCACGGGCTAGGTGAGGGATAGAGTCAATGAGTGTTTCTCAAAGTTGAGAATGCTTCCTAGGTAGCACACTAGCCTTGTGTGACGGTTGTGTTACTGCTGCTCAATGGTGGAGATAAAGATGGTCTGACTCGGGAATCATCCTCACTGTGCTTTTATTTCTGCATTCACAAAATAAAACATTCACTTCGTGAGAATGGCAATCGCGACTGCATCACATCTCCAGCAGACTAGAGCTCTGACTGGACAAGCATATTAGTTTACTTAAGCTAAGTTCAAAAATACAAAAGTGACTGAGCCTTTCATAGTAAGGAAACGTAAGAAATACGCAACAGAAAGCCATATAGCCTAGTGATCGTATAGAGTTTTGGAACACACTTGCAACAGTGAGAGTTCTTATCCTTGAACTTGTACAAATACTTTAACCTTTACATTTTGCTTTAACCACGTACCTGCATTCACAAAATAAAACATTCACTTTGTGAGAATGGCAATCGCGACTGCATCACATCTACAGAGAAACGTACAATAGAGGGAAGGTCAAACGAAAGCAATTCTCTCCATTGCGCAATAGATAACCTAACGTGTTTCCCTCCAAAAGGGCTAATATCTTGGATAAAACATAGTCCTATAACTTCTACTGCGCTAATTTCCAAAGATATCAGTTAAACTACTTTTATAGACACATAAGCATTTAAAGTGTTACTATGGCATGAGCTCTTTTATCAAAAATATGAAGTTATACGCAGGGCGCTCCAAGACCCAGCTTACCTCCAGCAGACTAGAGCTCTGACTGGAGAAGTACGGAAAGCGCAAGAGCTCAAAAATAAACAAAAGTGAAAGTAAATTACAATTGCAGCCGCGAAGCCTCTTATTCAACTAATGTGAATGGGTACAACCTGAAAACCTTCATACAATATCCTGGGTATATAGAATTTTTGAAAGAATTCACATCAACTAAATAGGGTCTTTATTTTAACTCCGTTACACCCACCCCCACTGAATTCTGGACAAAATTACCAAAAGTTGCACAATACACTAAGAACACACCTTAATGGACAACACGCAGGTGTGCCGACTATAATAAGTATCCCATAAGGACGTAGTGAACAAAGAGTGGTCTAACTCCCCAGTCAACTACCGGCTGCAGAATGCCTTACACATTCCACACTTGTCCATAACTATCAAAACAGACATCAGCGCAAAAATATTCAGCAAATACTATGACCAGTCAATGCCCATCAACAAATAGACAAAAAAACTTATATATGAAGGGCTTGAACAGATCTGCAGACAGCCTGGACAGTCTGCTGCAACTGCTTGGTAATATCTTGTCTTGATATAGTATAAAGAAGTCTGTTTACTGGCCTAACAGTACGGCCAACACGGGTAGTGCGGCTAGGTGCAGTCTCGGAAACATCAGTGTGTGTAGCAGTGGGTACAGTGTCACCTAAACAGCTAGAAGTACAGACAGAACTAGTATCATGCTGACTAACAGTCAAAGCATCTTTGTCCACAGTCTGATCAGCATGTATAGTGTGAGACAGTCCAGAGCTTAAATGGGAGATTTTCTCAGTCAACATGTCATCAGTCAAGTCAGTATGAGGCTCACTAACAATCTCTCCATTAGAATCAAGCTGCAGGCTTGATGTCTCCAAGTGATTGACCCAGTCTCTGGTCCGCTCTGCAGCAACTTGCAACACAGACAAGGCATCAACATCAGACCCCAGACAAACTGCACTAGGGTTGGACAGACGATCAACATCCACAGGAGGAGTGGTGTGCACAAGACTCTGTTTATCCTCCACAACACGCTGGGGTTCATCTGGCAGTACAGACAACTGACCACCCACACTGCCAGACGTATCTTGACCCGAGGCCCTGGGAGCAACATCAGAAACAGCAGATGGAACGGAGGACATTGAAAAGCTAGACTGAAAAGACTGTGGCGCACCTTGTACAGGGAGGAAATTCACAAGCATGAGCAAATTACGATGAACCACTCGCTCACATCCTGTGACAGTGTCTTGTATCTTGTATGTGTGTGTGTTGTCATTCTTATCAGTAACTGTATAAACAGTTGATTCCCATCTATCTGCAACTTTTTTCTTGCCTCTTTCTTTCTTGTTAGCCACAAGCACTCGATCCCCTATCTCAATTGTTGCTCCTTTAACACGTCTGTTATAAAGTCTTGTCTGTCTTCCCTGCTCTTTAGTTGCATGCTCCTGAGCAATCAGCATAGCCTCTTTCAAGTCATCAGACAGCTTCGCCACATATCTGTCAAAACTGGTCACGTCAGGGTCAGTCAAGACATTCCCAAACAGGACGTCTACTGGGAGTCGTGGCACCCTACCAAACATCAAGTAAAATGGTGCATAACCTGTTGTTTCATGGGAGGTGCAGTTGTACATAAATGTAAGAGTGTGTAAACGTCTAGGCCAGTCTAGTTTTGCCTCAGGTGGAAGAGCTCTGATCATATTGCCAAGCGTACGATTAAATCGTTCAACGCTACCATTCCCCATGGGATGGTACGAGGTAGTGTGAGATTTGCGCACCCCTGATAACTTCAGTAGCTCAGCAATCAGTGCACTCTCGAAGCTCGGCCCCTGGTCACTGTGCACTCTCTCAGGGAACCCATAGATGCAGAAATATTTCTCCCAGAGGACTTTAGCAACTTGTTTGACTGACTGATCTCTGCAGGCAAAGGCCTGAGCCAGTCTAGTGAAATGATCAGTTATTACCAAAACATCTACAGACTTGTTGTTTGAGTCCTCTGCTGACCAGAAGTCGATACACACGAGTTGCAGTGGCCGTGTAGTGACGATACTCTCTAAGGGAGCTCTTCCATCAGGTTCAAGCACTTTGCTCACAATACAACGCTGGCAATGGCGGACATATTCTCTCACATCTCTTTCCATGTGCAGCCAAAAAAATCTCTGTCTGGCAATGCTCAAGGTCCTAGACTGGCCTTGATGGCCTGCACTGTCATGTACCCCCTTCAACACTTCAGCTTTTAAGCAGTCAGGTACTACGTACTGATGGCGTCTTGTCTTTGAAATCTGATCACGTGAAACTCTGTATAAAATGTCATTACTTAAAGTAAACTTTTCCCAGTGTTTAAGCAGTCTTAATACTTCACATGACTCTTGAGCTCTTTCTCGCCTGGATGGTCTCCGAGACCGCCCCACATAGAAGTGAATACGAGACAAAATCCTATCTTGCTGCTGTGCATCTCGGAGGTCACCTACAGAATGAGCGGGAAGGCTAGGCAGCTCTTCGGGGACAAATTGGGGTAAGTGACTAACCAGGGCCGCAGCTCGGGTCCTAGCTCCATTGGCCCACTCTGTGTGTGACTGGAGGACAGCTGAGACGTCCTGCATAGACAAAGACTGGGGAAATGTGTGGAATGACTGGGCATGATTAACTATCACAGTCGAATCTTCTCTTTTCACCACAGACTGGTTGGCTGATGCTTTAAAGGTCTGGTGAACAGCTGCATCAGATACAACAGCAGCTTCCCTGACAAGCTCACTAAGTGGTTCATGAACCAACCGGTAAGCCACACTTTTACAAAATGGGACACGGCTAAGGGCATCAGCAACAACGTTCCGTGTGCCTGGCCCATATTTGATGTCAAAATTGTAACTGGCCAGCTTTGACACCCAGCGCTGCTCACAACAGTCAAGTTTAGGTTTAGTCATTATATGCGTCAATGGGTTATTGTCTGTCCATACTGTAAAGTCATGACCTTTTAACCAGTGGCTAAATTTGTCACTGATCGCCCACTTCAACGCGAGAAACTCTAAACGGTGAGCTGGATAGTTTTTCTGTGAACGTGTCAAGGACTTGCTGGCAAAAGCTATTGGTCTGGCTACTGTGTCACCATCCTGTATCTGAGACAACACAGCCCCAAGGCCATCCAGAGACGCATCAGTGGACAGCAAAAAGGGTTGACTGAAGTCTGGATGGGCCAAAACGACAGAGCTGACTAGGGCTTGTTTAAGTTCAGTGAACGCCTGATTGTGATCAGCGGTCCAATCAGAGGGTTTCAGTTTCCGACTAGTTGTGGCACATTTTGTCTGTCTGCCTCTTTTCTGTTTCTTACCAGCCAGGAGTGAAAACAGGGGCTTTGCTAAAGCTGAGTATCCAGGAATGAAGTGCTGATAGAAGTTCAGCATTCCAAGAACGGATCTCACACGCTTTTCAGAAGGGGTTACGCCATCAGCTTCCATCAAATCACTCACAGTCAAACTGCATATACTCTCAACTTTACTTGTGTCTGTAGAAACCCCATGTTCATCAATTATATGACCAAGGAATTTGACAGATTTTCTTAAAAAGTAGCATTTCTTGGGTGCCAATTTCAAGTTATGTGTACGAAGTCTGCTGAACGCCATTTCTAAACAGGCCAGTGCTGTACTTTCATCTGGAGCAAAAATCAGAATGTCATCCAAATAGCATAGCAAACTCAGAAAATTTTGATCGCCAAAAATGGCCGTCATCATTCTCATAAAACTCCCAGGACTGTTACAGAGCCCCTGTGGTAACCTATTGTACTCGTAAAGCCCCATAGGTGTGGTGAATGCTGAATAATTTCTGTCGTCTTCGTGTAGAGGCATGTTGTAAAAACCTGATGTCAAGTCCATGGTACTAAAAAGGCAATTACCACCAAGTGCAGCAAAGCAATCTGCCTGGTGTGGTAGAGGATGGGCATCTTTTAAAGTTCTCTTGTTTAGCCATCTGAAATCTGTGCACACACGCAAATCTCCATTCTTTTTCCAGATAAGGACTAATGGCGAAACATATTCACTTGTTGACTTGTGAATTATGTCTTTCTCTTCCATTTCATTTAAAACTTGTCTCAGTTTCTGGAACTGGCTTGGTACGCGCCTGAAAGGAAGTCTAAACGGCTTCTCATCAACTAGATGAATTCTGTGGACAAACCCCTCTGCTTTACCACAATCAAGGTGGTTACGTGAAAAAATTGTCTTCATATTGAGCAATTAGGTCTACTAACTTGTCCCTACAATCAGGTGAACTGTCGCACTGGCTGATGTCTACCTCACTGAGACCAATAGACTTGAGCTTTTCCTCAGCACTTTTGTTATCACGCTGAATAGAGCTGTCTGGCATTGTTAAAGTGTTTTGACTGAGCATGTCAAGATCCTCTAATGCAACACAGGGCACTACGTCTGCAAGCTTTGCATTGCGTCTCACCAGTATGGGCTTCTCTGAGACGTTCATCACCTTCAAGGGAACCCATCCATCTGCCCACAACGGCGTGACGACTCTCGCAACCATAAGCCCTCTGGGTGCAGACCGTGCTGACGTAGGTTCCGTCATGACCGTACTACCAGGAGACAGACGAGTGGCTTTAGGCAGCTTCCCCCACAGCAGGTACTCATGACCAGGTTCAAGGGAAATGGCTGAGTTACATCGCACAGTACCTATCTTGTCAGGCATGTCAGGACCTTGCCATCTGTGCAGACCAGCTAGCAAGGAAAGAAAATGTTCAGTTTCACTATCAGTGGATGATGGTGCAGAGACAGCAGCCCAATACTTACTACACTTCTTAGACTCCCTAAGAATATGTTTTAACACATTAGTCCCGATAATGAAGTCATCATGTTGACCTTCAACCACTATAGTTGGCACTATCATTTTGCAGTCATAAACTTCCATGTCAATGTTAAAGGCTGATTTTGGGTGCACTGTTCGACCTCCGACTCCAACAAGAGTCACATCAGTGGGGAATCTTTCTGATTCGGACACAGCACCAGCAGCGAGGAGAGAACACATGGCAGTTTCACTAATGGTGCACGCCATTGAGCCACTATCTAGCATGGCACCTAAAGTCACTTTGCCCCCAACCCTCACTGGAGTGTAAAATAAACTGTCGCTCCCACCCACAATGTGAGTATTTTGATACACAGTGTTCACTGGATGAACGTCAGAATTAACAGAAAAGTCAAAAACATCAGTGTCAGGAATGTGGGAGAATTCTTTCTGACCTGTATTGTCTCCCTCCGAATACAGGCCGGCTAGTTTCCCAACTTTTCATTGGACTGGGGTGGGACTTTGTTTGGGCAGTCTTGTTTGGAGTGACCTGGGGCTAAGCATTTGAAGCAGAGATGCTCAGACATGCAGTGAGAAAGAGTGGAGTGGGTAGCACCTCCACAGACTTTACATGGCGGCAGACTGAACTGGCTAGGACGATTCTGACGACGGTCTGTGTTTTGCCCCACCCTGGAGAGAACCTGCTCAAGCATGCTCATCATGCGGCTGAGAACGCCTTCTTCCGGCTGCCGTGGCTGTGGTGGTGAGATACGTTGTGGACGTTGGATACATTGCTGAACAGGGGCTGAGGCTGTGAGAGAGTCAGATGTCTGAGACAGAGACATGCCATGGGGACATGAAGGGCAGAATGACTGGGGTGGCAACACAGTCTGGGGAGAATCAGAGAGACTACAGGCAGAAGGCTCATCGCCACATACAACAGCAGGGTGGCTTTTCAGCTGTGGGACATTGTAAGACTGTGTGGAGGCCCTCAACTCTCTCTGATATTCATCTATTCTTAGCTGGATGTCTCTGGATGTCCACTCACTAACAGGCCTACATTTCAAGATGGAGGATAGATGTGGATCTGGACAGTGCTTTGCAAACATTTGTGCCACCTCTCCACTAACATTCTCCATTCTCCTACCCTGACGTCGCAATCCCTCATCAGCTGTGTCTGCAGCTTTATTCAGTCTGATCCAGTAATCAACTGGGTTTTCTTTAGGCTTAGGCAGTGTGGTATAAAAGTCCTGCAGGGGGAGTGATGAAGAAGACTGACTGAAGTATCGGAGTAAAATGTCATATAAGTTCTGGATTCTGCTTTACATCTAGTGTGTCATCGCTCCTTAGAGCCACTGTTACTACATCTCTGGCCTTGCCTAGCAATCTGCCTTGTATCTCCTCTGCTTGTTCAGATTTTGTGTAAGACTGCTTTCTCATGTGAGCCTTGGTCATGTCTATCCACTCTTGAACTGAATACTTGTCAGAACTGTTTCCTCTAAACACCACTGGGTCACGTTCAGTTTTTACATGTACTATCACTGGAGTCGTGTTCTGTTGTGCAGAGCTTTGCGTCAAATCAGTCTCAGTCTTGTCAGTCGCAGGTGTACTACAAGCACTTATATCTGTAAGTCTGGTTGACATAAGCCTGGCCACAATGGAGTCACCTATTCGCTCTCCCAACTGGCCTACCATATCAGTTAAGTGTTGCATAGCAGCGCTATCACTGTCTGAATTGGAAACTGGTGCACCACCCCTCAAAAACTGCTCACTAGGAGACCAACCCGGGCTCAAACTGCGCCCTCTGCCCCTAACATCATTAGCCTGTTTTTGACCACATGGTGACCCACTTCCAAACCCACTTGACAAAGCATCATCACCCATGTCTCTTAACTGTATGCCCCTGCCTATGGAAAATAACTTAACTCTACTGGACTCTCCAGTATTCCCCTCAGCCATGGTAAATATGGCACTTGAAAAGTAGTATTACAGTAATTAAATTCAGTGAAAAAAATGTCGTTAGAGAAAAGGGAAAAACTAAATCACTATAAGACTATATCGCTATAAAACTAAATCACAAAATAGCTTTAAGTAGCTTCACTCTCAGTAGAAATCAGAGCACCGGACTCAGAAATTAGATCAAGAGCAGCCCCTAGCGGTCATGCAGACAATCACCACGAAATTGCAATGGAAAATCCTGGGAACACGGCGATTCCAGCAGCAACCCTCGGCGATCTGCTTGAAGCCGATCTAGAAGATCCAGAAGAAGTCACGGCACCAGTGTGACGGTTGTGTTACTGCTGCTCAATGGTGGAGATAAAGATGGTCTGACTCGGGAATGATCCTCACTGTGCTTTTATTTCTGCATTCACAAAATAAAACATTCACTTCGTGAGAATGGCAATCGCGACTGCATCACATCTCCAGCAGACTAGAGCTCTGACTGGACAAGCATATTAGTTTACTTAAGCTAAGTTCAAAAATACAAAAGTGACTGAGCCTTTCATAGTAAGGAAACGTAAGAAATACGCAACAGAAAGCCATATAGCCTAGTGATCGTATAGAGTTTTGGAACACACTTGCAACAGTGAGAGTTCTTATCCTTGAACTTGTACAAATACTTTAACCTTTACATTTTGCTTTAACCACGTACCTGCATTCACAAAATATAACATTCACTTTGTGAGAATGGCAATCGCGACTGCATCACATCTACAGAGAAACGTACAATAGAGGGAAGGTCAAACGAAAGCAATTCTCTCCATTGCGCAATAGATAACCTAACGTGTTTCCCTCCAAAAGGGCTAATATCTTGGATAAAACATAGTCCTATAACTTCTACTGCGCTAATTTCCAAAGATATCAGTTAAACTACTTTTATAGACACATAAGCATTTTAAGTGTTACTATGGCATGAGCTCTTTTATCAAAAATATGAAGTTATACGCAGAGCGCTCCAAGACCCAGCTTACCTCCAGCAGACTAGAGCTCTGACTGGAGAAGTACGGAAAGCGCAAGAGCTCAAAAATAAACAAAAGTGAAAGTAAATTACAATTGCAGCCGCGAAGCCTCTTATTCAACTAATGTGAATGGGTACAACCTGAAAACCTTTATACAATATCCTGGGTATATAGAATTTTTGAAAGAATTCACATCAACTAAATAGGGTCTTTATTTTAACTCCGTTACACTTGGAAGCCGTACACTTCAAAAACGAGGCTCCATCAGTGCATCCTTGAAAAAACTATGAACAAAGGCCTCTGTCCTTCCAAGCATGCTTCCTCGACTTTGAGAAACGCTCAATGGCAGCCTGCAAAACAATAGGCTATTACTTCAAGGCCATGTTTGTCCTGACTGATATCATGTTACTGGGATGTCAAAGCATGAGACTCTTTAGATAGACAACCTACAACACACAGTACAAGTTCAAGTCCAGCATGTTTGGCCTGTCTGGTATCAGGTTGTCAAAGCACAGCCCCAACTCATGTAGAAATATTCCCTATCATTTTCGCCATTGACAATTGAAATATAACCACGCTATATTAGTTGAGGGATAGAGTCAAAGCGGAAGACAGACGGCAACAAGAGAATGTTGGTGGCAAAGTTGGGGGAGCAGCGCATGACGTCAATACGTCTGCCGCGTGACGCACACAATTGAAAACGAAAGTAAACAGAGCCTAGCATCGAGGAGAC
>JAODXP020000033.1:27778941-27836690 GCA_027497455.2 Sardinella longiceps | reverse complement strand
AAAATTGGCTAAAATCTTAAACCTTTTTTTCTCCATCTGGGAAACCTTTAGATGTCCCGCTAACGTCTCCACCACCCTTTGGTCCCTCTGCTACTTTTGGCGTCCCGCCACTCGCCTTCGGCCATTTTGCAACATTTCTTGCTGCTTGGGCAGCCTTGAGCATCTTGTTCTTGAAGGTGTATTTCTCCTTCTGGGCTGAGACCTGCTGGAGACGCCGGTCCTCCCTCTTCTGCTTGTAGGTGTAGTACGTCTCCAGGGTGGTGCCCAGCACCTGGGGTGGGGATATGCACAACATCACACATTCAATAAGAACTTAAATCTGATTGGCCTCCCTTTAGGAGTGCAGTGCACCCCCATTCCTTAAAGGGATATTCCACATTTTTATGAAAATGGGCAAAAGCATTTTGGTCTTAGTGTGTGTGTGTTTTTCTAGTTAGGAAACCCCTACTTTATTGTTGAAGACCTTAACACACTGGCTGTACTGTCTTGTTATAATTACTGTTTACTATAAACTTGTCCACCCCATCCTCCTTCCTTTCCCCCAACAGACCACCTTCAATCCCCCTAGTAGCCTCCCTAACCCAAGGGGGCACTGCAGGGAATACCACAGTAGGGCTGATGTCCAGTGATCCAATTCCCATTTCATTTAAATTATCTTTTATAACCCAGCCATAGCTTTTAACCTTAACCCCTCTCCTGTGTGCCGTGACCTATCTCACTGAGCCCTGTTTGGGTGATCAAGTGTTCCCTGTGAGAATATCCTGAGAATATCCTGATTGTCTCAATCAGAGACAATCTGATCCCCCCCCCCCCACACACACACACACACACACATGCATGGACAAAGTAGCTGTAGGCTTAGGAAAATAAACTGGAACCACCGACCAAGCTGGACACCAAGACTCGCCCTGAGGGCACCAGTGGACCCGCCTTGGGTGCGGCTGAACCCCCTGCTGCCTCCCCGCTGTCTACCAGCTGATGAACTTGGAGAAATGTGAACTTTGAGACTCTTAGTGAGTTATAAGGTTACTGCTAACAAACAGGAAAGAAATAATTGTGGTGCATTAGAATGGTGTTAGTGCATGGTGTGTGTGTTTTTCTCACCCTTGGCATGGCAGCTCTCTGAAGAAAAACCCAATGTTCATGTGGCCCTTGATAAAAATGAGTTTGACACCCCTGTTTTAACTGTCATTGTGATTTAGAGATTGTACTGTATATGGGGACTTAAAGTTTAAGTTTATTGTCTGAACCAGGGCCGGACTGGAACACAAAAAATGGCCCAGGCATCTTCGGACATGGCAGCCCATTACAATTTTATTCAATAATAATAACACTGTGGCTAGCTAAAATAACATTGTAAGTTGGATATGTTGCATGAAGACGATAGATTTAATTAAACTAGCCCAACACTCTTCATGAAAATTATGACTAATGACAGCCTCGGCCCAAAAATGGCTGTCGGCCCACCGGGCATTGCCCTGTATGCCCTATGTCCATGCCTGGTCTGAAGTACAGTAAGCCTACTATACACCTGTGCTGTGTTACTGTCACTTTAAGGAAGCCTCTCAATGCTGAAGGATGGACTTTAGTTCTGATGGAAGTCATCTGATCTATAAAACTTTACTACTGTCAGGAACACAAAGTTCACTCTGAGACAGGTATCAGCTCGTACAGGTGGAATATGTCTTATGCGTCTCAAAACCATCTCAAGGTGAGTGGCTTAAATAATTATTTTGTGTGTGAAATAAAATTATCACAATAAATGTTCATCTGACTTGTACTGTATTACAACTATGCACATGAAGATTACACTCCAATCAATCAAAAGCATAGTGTAGTAGCGCAACGCAACAGTATGACTAAGACTGTTAATCAGTTACTGATTTGCAAAGGAACACTGGTCTCCATTTTAACACCAGTCAACAGAGTCTGGTGGTGTCAGATTCTTTCATGTGGTGTGTAGATCTCATCATCATGAGGGGATCTTTCTAGATGGTTTAAGAGCAGAACTTTTTTTTAACAGATTATTTGACTTGAGCCTAGAAAATTTGCATTGTGTTGAATGGATTTACTGGAGTTTGAACAGCATACTGGCAGTTTCTCAATGTACTAGACAGGAGCCTCCTTGCGTAGATCGGTAATTTTGTATTCATTGAAAATAGTGGGTTTTCTCCATGCAGGTTAAGGTACGAGTGAATCACTGCACTGAAAATTATTTGATGATAGGGTCACCATTTTAGAATTTGTAGTAACATAAATGTTTCACCATGAGTTCTGATGGAAGTTATCTGAGCTGTAAAACTTTACTGTCATGAACACAAAGTTCACTCTTAGACAGGTATCAGCTCGTACAGGTGGAATATGTCTTATGCGTCTCAAAACCATCTCAAGGTGAGTGGCTTAAATGATCATTTTGTGTGTGAAATAAAATTATCACAATAAATGTTCATCTGACTTGTACTGTATTACAACTATGCAAATAAAGATTACACTCCAATCAATCAAAAGCATAGTGTAGTAGTGCAACACAACAGTATGACTAAGACTGTTAATCAGTTACTGATTTGCAAAGGAACACTAGTCTCCATTTTAACACCAGTCAACAACAGAGTCTGGTAGTGTCAGATTCTTTTATGTGGTGTGTAGATCTCATCATCATGAGGGGATCTTTCTAGATGGTTTAAGAGCAGAACTTTTTTTTAACAGATTATTTGACTTGAGCCTAGAAAATTTGCATTGTGTTGAATGGATTTACTGGAGTTTGAACAGCATACTGGCAGTTTCTCAATGTAGCCTACTAGACAGGAGCCTCCTCGCGTAGATCGGTAATGTTGTATTCATTGAAAATAGTGCGTTTTCTCCATGCAGGTTAAGGTAGGTGTGAATCACTGCACTGAATATTATTTGGTGATAGGGTCACCATTTTTTGTAGTAACATGTGAATGTTTCACCATGCATGAATTTATTGTGATTCGTTTTTCTCTGCCATCTCTGTATCATAACAGTGACTTCCAAAGGGCTAAATAGTCATTGTGAATTGTCCTTAGTGGATATACAATATTTCTGCTACATTTTTTTTAAATATACTGATATCTACACTCACACTAATTTGATCAACTGGGGAAGATTCAAACTGGATGTTCTGTGTCATGAAGTCATGTCATGAGTTTACCTAAGTCTAGCCTACTTTATAATCAAAGTAGTCGTAGGCAATTTCATTGATTAACTATGACCAAGTAGACCTAGTACTTCTTTGGAGAATAGATTTCTGACTAGGCCTGAGGCCCATGTTCTGTGTCACGTATTTGTGGTTCAGGGCTACGGTAAGTCTTTCAGTCCCTATTACACTCAGCAGACCTGTAGGCCTGTATGCAGCATGTATACCCATTGTCTCTATGCAGTAGGCTTTGAATATATTTTCCAGAATGCTGCAGCCAATTTTAAAAATGTTTTAATGGTTCAAAAAGAGGTTGTAGGAAAAAATAACAGAGGTTGTGAGTGCGCCTCTTTATAACTTATTATTGTTAGAAGTAGTGCCTTAACCTTTTATTGTGTTTTTTTGTTTGTTTTTAATTTTTTTATATTTGTTTCTCACATTGACTGTCAGAATTCAGTCAGAAAGAAAGTACATAATTTAAACTTTAGACCTGCATGTCCAAGTTTGGAGAAGTACGCATCAAAGTTACGAAGGGTTCACTGCGTGTGCATTTCGCAGATTGACACACCTTTACTGACACACTTGGTCCAAATGTCCAAGTTTATATTAATTGGGTTTATCGCCACTGCTTCATGATCTGAATTAAACTAATTATCAACATCAAATACATTAACTGAAATGATCATGACTCACATTAATGTCAGTGCAAGTAGAATTCTGTTACTATCAACTCTACTATCACTGCAGTTTGTCCTCATCTAATAAATGAACAGAAACAACACATGCGTTACACCAGCAAATTTATATTGTCACAGTAGCAGGGTAAACGTAGTTGGGTTATACTGTACCATCACAAACAAAGTCAGTATTCTGTGGTATGATTGCTGTTTGTTCTCTAGTGCTGTAATGATGGTCAGTAGTTCCTATCTCTTTGCTTGTGTGTCCCTTCTGTGTGTCCCTTATGATATGAGATTTGTGTGTGTGTGCTTAGTGTCCCTCTGAAATGAGATTTGTGTGAGTTGTTTGTGTCCTAGTGAGAAACAGTGTCCCTGAGATTTGTGTGTGTGTTTGTGTCCTAGTGAGACACAGTGTCCCTCTGAAATGAGTGAAGAGTCTGAGGAAGCAGCAGGCCTCAGTGAGGCATTCAGCCATATCACCATGGAGACACACAAGAACATGGAGGATCCTGTCAACATGAAAAATACATCAACACAGGACAGTACAGGGTGAGTTCTCTCTCTCTCTCTCTCTCTCTCTCTCTCTCTCTCTCTCTCTCTCTCTCTCTCTCTCTCTCTCTCTCTCTCTCTCTCTCTCTGCCTGTCTTTTGACAGGGGGATCCACTCTGCAAAAATGGATGCTATTATTCAGTCTTGCACCCATCTATAGTAGCCATATGGAGCAATGCAAAGAAATATGTTGTTATGCCAAAATTAATTTAGTCCACAGATCCCCAGAGCTCCATCTACAGTGCTCAGCTGTGTGTCTCTGAAGAGTGACGTGTCCATGCCTGAAGGGCCCTTTTTCAGCAATGAACCAGTACCATCAGGAGTAAAGTGAGTAACATTTACACACACACACACACACACACACACACACACACACACACACACACACACACACACATGTGCACATGCACACGCACACACAAGCACACACACACACACACACACACACACACACACATATATACACACACACATGGTGCATATGAATAGTCTACGAAATTAAGTGAACGTGATCTCCTTTCACACCTATATGTAATTTCATTTTCAAGATGATCTCCATCTGTCATTTCCAGCCATCATTGTCATTTTCAGACATCTTCTTCAAATAACAAAAACACTGTGTAGAAAGCGTCTATCAATTTAGCATTGGTATTGAATAAAACAATGAATAGTCAACTCTACATGTTAAACTAATGTATGCATAAGCAATGCAGAAGAGTATTTGTACACACACACACACACACACACACACACACACACACACACACAAACATGTGCACATGCACACGCACACACAAGCAAACACACACACACACACACACACACACACACACACATATATACACACACACATGGTGCATATGAATAGTCTACGAAATTAAGTGAACGTGATCTCCTTTCACACCTATATGTAATTTCATTTTAAGATGATCTCCATCTGTCATTTCCAGCCATCATTGTCATTTTCAGCCATCTTCTTCAAATAAAAAAACACTGTGTAGAAAGCTTCAATTTAGCATTTAGCATTGGTATTGAATAAAACAATGAATAGTCAACTCTACATGTTAAACTATATCAGAGGTGGAAAAAGTACAGAAAAATTGTAACTAAGTAAAAGTATCTTTACTTTGCTTAAATTCTACTCAAGTAAAAGTAAAAGTAACCAACAAAAAATCTACTCAAGTAAAAGTAAAAATTACTTCATTTAAAATTTACTTAAATTACAAGTTACTTAGTTACTTTCAATTATTTGATATATATTAAAAAATAATCAAAAGCAATGCTAGGGTGTTGCTTGGTTGCTTTAGCAACCCCAAGAATTCACAAACCACCTGCTCATTAACCACAATCAAACTCGTTGTTATGAATGAATGAATGAATGAATGAATGAATTAATTAATTAATTAATGTTTGGTCAATGGCATTACAGTAACCAAAGGGTAGTGGCTATGTAAAGCCCCCTTTCTCACATTTCTAAAAAGCAAATGTGTTTGTACAGTGTTATTTACAAGTAATACAACAGCTACTGAAGATGGCATGACTGAGAGAGCACTTTCATTGGCCTACATGCCAATCACAATTCATAAGGTTTTCTGTTTTTTAAGATAAGAAATGTATTCAATCCTAGGAGTTGTAGGTTAGGTATCAAACTTTAATCTCATTCTGACCAGGCAACTGATCCAGATAACCGTGACAGTAATCAGCCCAGCCAGTTCACATTTTATGGCGTGATTTGTTCATTTTGGCATCTTGTGAGTGCTAGAATAAGGTAGCCGACTAGCTTTGAAACATATTGATGGTATTCGGGGCTACCCTAGCCCTAGCTAGACTCAAATTGACCTGGACTGAAGCAATGGTTATAATGGCTGACAACATTCCATAGCCAAGGATTTCCTTTGCTTTTGAATTAATCACTTCCACAGGTTGCTTGACTATTGTCAACATTTACAAGAAGCAGGGTCAGCTCTACGCTACAGTAAATAGTCTGTATTAACTTTCGGTTCAAGCCAAATATTTTTTCCTCACAATGATTTTTTTACTCAGTAATCAGGGAGGTTTCAAAAAAGTAGTGAAGTACAAAGTACAATACTTGCCTAAAAATATACTCAAGTAAAAGTAAAATTACCTATTTAAAAAAATACTTAAAAAATTACGAATTACTCAAAAAAGCTACTTAATTACTGTAATTTGAGTAAATGTAATTAGTTACTTTCCACCTCTGATGCATATGCAATGCAGAAGAGTATTTGTCATGCCAGCTGACATACAGTTGATTGAACTGAATCTTTGTTTCTTGTTTACAGTCCACAGATTCCCAGAGCTCCATCTCCAGTGCCCAGCTATGTGTCTCTGAAGAGTGACGTGTCCTTGCCTGAAGGGCCCTTTTCAGCAATGAACCAGTACCATCAGGAGTTAAGTGAGTAACATTAACACACACTCGCACACACACTCAAACAAACACCTGCACATGCACACGTACACACATACATACACACACATACATACACACACACACATG
Organism: Sardinella longiceps; assembly: GCA_027497455.2. Taxonomy (NCBI): domain Eukaryota; kingdom Metazoa; phylum Chordata; class Actinopteri; order Clupeiformes; family Clupeidae; genus Sardinella; species Sardinella longiceps. The sequence continues at coordinate 27,829,789 of JAODXP020000033.1, read as the reverse complement.
GTGCATATGAATAGTCTACGAAATTAAGTGAACGTGATCTCCTTTCACACCTATATGTAATTTATTTTCAAGATGATCTCAATTCCACATCATTGTCATTTCCAGCCATCATTGTCATTTCCAGCCATCTTCTTCAAATAAAAAAACACTGTGTAGAAAGCGTCTATCAATTTAGCATTGGTATTGAATAAAACAATGAATAGTCAACTCTACATGTTAAACTAATGTATGCATATCAGAGGCGGCTATCATAAGACAGCAAGGGAACCTCAGCTTCCCCTAAAATTTTTCCAAAAAGATCGTACATAAACTATTAATAAAACATGCAAAACGTGTGTCAGTCACTTCTATTGTCTATAAATATCAACACCATTTCAAACTGTTTCGATTTAGTTGTTCAGAAATATAATTTCGGGGCTCTAAACTCACGAAAGTTTTGCCATTAGAATCCCATTGACAACCTGCTGTCCAGCTCCATAGAGGGCCATTGACAACGCTACCCCGGCCATGGACAACGCTACCCCGCGTTTATTGGCTAATTCGGCAAAAATACGCAAAATATGTCATTTCCAGGGAAACTCTGTTTCCCTGGGGGTCAATGGGAGAGGGCGGGCTCGGACAACTCGCTTCTGTTTCATGATTTGACAAGATACTTGCACCTCTTTGATTGACATTCTGTCTCTCTCACACTGTTCCTGTTTGACAGGCTACCGGCTAATAGACAAGCTAAGCAATGTTGAGCCTGTACCAACAACAAATTTACTCTCTCTGTCTGTGTTATCGTTATTAATAATACTTTGTCCATGCCCATGATTTTATTCTCTAGTATTTAGGTTGATGTACACACAAACTCACAAGTGACTTTTGATTTTCATCAGTGATTCTTGCCTCTTTCACTACTTAATAGAGCTAGCAAAGATAGCTAATCTTCGTCTGATTAGCCACATTTTCAGGCAAGAGATCTGTAAACAAATGTTGCTATGGTTACTACGTTCTCACTGGCCAGCTCTGAAATGAGAATGTAGCAGCTCATCATGAACGAGACAAGAGAAGGGGACCAAAACAGAAGTGGAGAGATGTATATTTTCAGTCATCATGTACTTTAGAGATGTGTGTTTTGAGGTCAGACATATATTTTAACCTCTTGAAAAAGAGAACCCTATAATATGGCTCCAATTATAAGGCATGTTTAAAGGAATTATTAGGGAATTATTTCTGTAAATTCATTGCAAATAGACTTGGGAGGGTTTTGCATCTGAATAATTTAAATAGCCTAGTTTAAGCATAGTGTAGCCTATGTTGTCATTCAAATGCAAATGGATCTCCATTACTACAATTAAATTATGCATATTTCAATAGAACAAACAAACCTGACAAATGTGACAGCCCATGACATTAAAAACAGAATTAAATAGTTAAAAAAAAAAAAAAAAAAACAATCGCGCAATCTGAGCTTCCCCTATCTGAAAAACCAGCAGCCGCCACTGATGCATATGCAATGCAGAAGAGTATTTGTCATGCCAGCTGACATACAGTTGATTGAACTGAACCTTTGTTTCTTGTTTACAGTCCACAGATTCCCAGAGCTCCATCTCCAGTGCCCAGCTGTGTGTCTCTGAAGAGTGACGTGTCCATGCCTGATGGCCCCTTTTTCAGCAATGAACCAGTACCATCAGGAGTTAAGTGAGTGACATTTTGCTTATTTTCTTACTGATTGAGCACAACAGGTAAAAATCTGTGGTATTTATATATATAGCTGTGGTATTTATTTATGGGTATTGATTAGACTATGTATGATTTAGTTTCAGCACAGATAATCTAGATGTATGCTTTCATGTTGCCTGTTTGTCTGTCTTAATGTGTTATGTATCACACTCGCATGTCCAAGACAAATTTCTAATTTCTCTATCTAGAGACAATAAAGGCTTATCTTAACTTATCTTATCTTACACACACACACACACACACACACACACACACACACACACACACACACACACACACACACACACACACACACACACACACACAAGTAAGAGAAAAGAGGCCAAATGAAAGTGATCTCCTTTCACACCAGTATGTAACCTCATTTGCCTTATTTAAGGTTAATGTTCATTCCCAGACACTTTCTTCAAATAGGAAAAACTGTAGATGCTCAGCTTGGAGAGTGACTGTATTAGAAGCACAGACAGAAAATCCTGTTTTCAAAGCCAGTCTTAAGTCATTCATTATCCAGTCTACGTCACATTTACAGTAACATTTCTTCATACACACACAATACATATTTCTATTCTCTTCTCCTTGTGTTTCTTTCTGTTCCTGCAGTGTGTTGAGATCTTCAGACCCTCGGCCACCTCTGGATGATGATGGTGAACACACAGACATGGCAGAGAGCAGCAGACACCTGCAGACTGAACACACACCACATACAAGCAGCACACAAGGTAATAAAAGGATTCAGTACTGTTGTGTCCTCAGATGTTTTGAGGGTTTTGCTGATTTCTTTGTAAGATATAACCATCATTATAACAATTTCTCTCCCCAACTTGACTATAAGTACGTTCAGGAAGAGTAATTTAGAGGAACTTCACATAAAAATAGCAGTAGATTTGAATGCATGTTTTTAAAAGTGTTTGATTTTTTTACATATCATTTTATGATTGTTAATCAACTTCATGTCTTTTTTTATCTAGATTAATCTCAATGTAAATTTGAAATGAATCTAGATTAATCTAGATCAAAATGGCTCATTGGAATTCTGCCGAAGGCATTTATAATTTGCGTGTGCTGCTTAAATAATAACTTAGAGTAAGTCTTTGAGAGCAGGTCTCTAAAGCCAGGTGGCACATTAGAAATATTTGGATTGTGTTTGTGCCTCCAGTATTACAAAAGTATTTGTACTGCTTTGATTCAATTATGATTGTTTTTAATCCTACTACTAATTGAGATGATGAGATGAATGTGGCACAGTATAGGCCTACTTTATGGGTGCATTCTACTTTTGTATTTTCTGTTTCCTTTAATCAGATGTAACACAACATGCAGTGTGCCAACAGTAATTCTCAACTTAAAAATAAGAAATAATTCCACACAATGAGCAAGCATGACATGGCACCTTACAGCCTTCATAACAGAAAAAATAGATATTGACTTAAGTTTAAATTTGTACTTTTATAAGTAGGCTTAGGCTAGGCTTAGCACAAATTTAAGCTCTATACTTTTCTGAGATACATTTCATTCAAATCTGCCCATAAGGGCTTATTTCAATTTCTGAAAGTAGGCAACCCTAACCAGGAATATACCTACCAGTAGACTAAGCTTAGCATACTTGGGTTAGGGTTAGGGTCCTACAACTTCATTAAAAATTGAACATTAATTTAACATGGCATGAGTTAATTTTGAGGACATACAATAAAAGGATAAGGTTTAGCAAAAGCTACTTAATGTGAGGTAGCAATGGGGCTGGTGTTCCCTCCTCCAATAGCAGCTTGCACTTTCAGTGCTTGATGACTCATCACTTTTTACATGCGGTGAGTTGTTGTTGGTAATGCAAAGCCCGGAGCGGATTGCCAGCGGTATGAATTCGCTATTCCGTAAAATGGAATGGATTATTTTGCGATGCAATATAGACAACTTTGAGAATAGATTAACAACGTTGATTTATTTATCGCCCGTTAAGAGTCTGTCATTAACGCAGCACATTAATGCTGTTAACGGTCCACCACTTAAAAAAAAGAAAAGAAAAGCAGTAGTAGTAGTAGTACACAAAGTCAGTGTAAGGGAGTTTAAATGAATTGACAGACCAGTAATATGGATTTGAGAATTTAAATATTTAAGTGATGACACCAGCAGTTGACACCAGCTGAATGATGGAAGAGTGTTTTCTTCTAAGTGCTTCCAATTGCAGCTCCATGGGAGAGAGAGCCTGCAGATAGAGGCTTCATTCACCCCATAATGAGCCACTTAGTCACTATGACAATGTTGAATTAACCTTAGAACAGCATGAAATGTTACCTGGTAAATAGTGTTTCAACTGGCCACATAATTATTGTGTTCTAAACCACAAATCTTAAGTGTTGTATATTAAGTATATGTAAGTGTCTCAAATTATTCTTTATTTATTCCAAACAGATGCAGAAGTCCTGAGAGGAGTTAAAGTTAACCATAAAGCCAGTCTGAAGAAGAGGTTTGAGAAGGTATCTGAAGGCATCATCAAATCAGAAACTCAAACACTCCTCAGTGAGATCTACACAGAGCTCTACATCACAGAGGGAGAGAGTGAAGGGGTGAATAAGGAGCATGAAGTCTGTCAGATAGAGTCAGCATCCAGAGCACAAAGCACAGAAGACACACCAATAAACTGCAATGACATTTTCAAATCCTTACCTGAACAAAAGAAGCACATTAGAACTGTGATGACTAAAGGTGTTGCTGGCATTGGGAAAACAGTCTCGGTGCAGAAGTTCATTCTTGACTGGACAGATGGGTTAGCCAATCAGAATGTAGACTTCATGTTTCCCCTTTCTTTCCGTGAGCTGAATTTAATCAAGAATGAGCAGTATAGTCTTCACAAGCTCCTGCTTGACTTCCACCCTGAGCTGAAGGAGCTCAATGATGATAAATATAAAGACTGTCAGGTTGTGTTCATCTTTGATGGTTTGGATGAGAGTCGGTTGACAATGAATTTTGAACAGCACATTAGATTAACAGATGTTAATCAAACTTCATTCGTGAATGTGCTGATAACAAGCCTCATTCAAGGAGCTCTACTTCCCTCTGCACTCATCTGGATAACCTCACGGCCGGCAGCAATCAGTCAAATTCCTACCAAATTTATTAATCAAGTTACTGAAGTGCGAGGATTCACCGATCCACAGAAGGAGGAGTACTTCAGGAAGAGAATCAGTGATGACAAACAGGCCAACAGAATCATCTCACACATTAAGACATCCAGGAGTCTCCACATCATGTGTCACATTCCAGTATTCTGTTGGATTGCTGCCACTGTGCTTCAGGAGATGCTGGGAAAGAAAAACATCACAGATATTCCCAAAACTCTAACTGAGATGTTCATACAATTTTTGGTCATTCAGACCACAAGGAATGATCAGAAATATCAGAGGGGAACTGTCACAGATGAAAAGAAACTCCTGATATCTCAGAAAGACATTTTACTGAAGCTGGCACAATTGGCTTTCAGCAACCTAGAGAGTGGGGACCTCATGTTTTATCAGGGAGACCTGAAGAAGTGTGGCATTGATGTCAGTGAAGCTTCACTGTACTCTGGCATGTGCACTGAGATATTCAAGGAAGAATTAATCTTTCAAAAGGGGAAGGTTTACTGCTTTGTGCATCTGAGCATCCAGGAGTTTCTGGCAGCTTTATTTGTGTTTCACTCATATGTGACTGGGAACCTTAAGCCACTTAAACCCCTCATCAGTAAAGAACATCATAATACATCATTTTTATCTTCTCTTCAGTCCACACTAGGTTTGAAAACTGACATTTGTGTATTACTTAAGAGTGCAGTGGATGAGGCTTTGAAGAGCAAGAATGGACATCTGGATCTTTTCCTTCGTTTCCTCATGGGCATCTCACTGGAGAACAATCAAAGACTTCTGCAAGGTCTTCTGAACAAAATACACAACACCTCTAAGAGCATTGAGGAAACATGTCAGTACATTAAAGAGCTCAATAGAGAAGGTCACTCACCTGAAAGATGCCTCAATCTTTTCCATTGTTTGTCTGAATTGAATGATCAATCCATGAATGAAGAAATTCAAAAATTCCTGTCATCAAAGAACTTCAAACAGAAATTGTCTCCTGCTCACTGTTCAGCACTGGCCCACATGCTTCTGATGTCTGAGGAGGTGCTGGATGAGTTTGAGCTGAAGAAATACAACACATCAGATGAGGGACGCAGGAGACTGATCCCAGCTGTGAGATGCTGCAGAAAGGCAAGGTGAGTTTCTGATGGAAAGGTCATCAGCTTACAAAGTCATTACATATCATCAGTCTATGCTTCCAACAACATTAATCATATTCTGTGGCAGATAAGTCAGATTTTCTATGTCATCAGTTAACAGACAATGTAATTTTCATCTGTTACACACTTTTGAAATAAAATGGATTTGTATCAGCTACCCCTAATAAAGCACAATAATCCTAAAGTTAAAGTGGGTCCTTTACATATCTTACATTTTTGATGTTGTTTTGCAGACTTGCTGACTGCAAACTCACAGATAAAACCTGGGAAATTGTGGCTACTATTCTTCAGTCTCCAAATCCTCTGATAGAACTAGACCTGAGTCACAATGACCTGGGAGATTCTGGAGTTCAGCTTCTGTCTAAAGGACTATCTAGTCCTCACTGCAAACTGCAGACATTAAGGTGGGTGCTAGTTGCAGTGACAGCAGGATATCCAGCCATCTGTAAATAATTTCTGAAACAGCACATTTTGGATCATTCACACATCTTATATGATTAATGTTGTTTTGCAGACTTGCTGACTGCAAACTCACAGATAAAACCTGGGGAATTGTGGCTACTATTCTTCAGTCTCCAAACCCTCTGATAGAACTAGACCTGAGTTCCAATGACCTGGGAGATTCTGGAGTTCAGCCTCTGTCTAAAGGACTGTCTAGTCCTCACTGCAAACTGCAGACATTAAGGTGGGTGCTAGTTACAGTAGTAGCTGAACATCCACACATGTGTAAATAATTTCTGAAACAGCACCTTTCGGACCATTTACATATCTTACATTTTTAATGTTGTTTTGCAGACTAGCTGACTGCAAACTTACAGATAAAACCTGTGGAATTGTGGCTACTGTTCTTCATTCTCCAAACCATCTGATAGAGCTAGACCTAAGTTCCAATGACCTGGGAGATTCTGGAGTTCAGCTTCTCCCTAAAGGACTGTCTAGTCCTCACTGCAAACTGCAGATATTAAGGTGGGTGGTAGTTACAGTAACAGCTGAACATCCACACATCCCTAAAGCATATCTGAAACAGCTCTGAGCAGTCAGAATGTTTATTTTTATATATGTTGTTATTTTGTGTTCCATTGAGCTACTGCAGTGACAACACTTACTATCAACAGTATTATGTAGCAAAAAAGTATATCTGTCTGTCTACACACATATGAGTACACTTATTGTCACTTTACACACACACACACACACACGCACACACACTCACACACGTCTTTTTTCGTGTTCAATAAAGTGCACACTGGCGTGCTATTTCTGATATTTTATTAAACTCTATGTACAAACATTTCAGTCACGTCTCCACGCACACATCCGAGCTTACATTATCACAGCTGACACGCTCTCTCTCTCTCTCTCTCTCTCTCTCTCTCTCTCTCTCTCTCTCTCTCTCTCTCTCTCCCTTGCTCTCTCTCTCTCTCTCTCCTACAGGCTGTCTGGTTGTCTCATCACAGGGAAAGGTTGCGTATATCTGGACTCAGCTCTGACATCAAATCTGTCCTTTCTGAAAGAACTGGACCTGATCAACAATAATCTTGGACAATCCGGACTGAAGCTGTTATCTGCTAAACTTGAGGATCCTGCTCATAAACTGGAGATACTCAAGTACGTTTAGAAAGAAATGCTGCACATTGAAATTGTCTGTTTCTATTGTACTGTAGGTCTGTATGCTCTCTAATTCTCCTCTGGTTTTGTGTGGCACTTTCAAAGACAACACAGTGACCTTGAAGTTTTATTTTATGGAAAATTTTATTTTGGAAAAAAAAGAAAAAAATTACACATAATGGAACATGTTATCTTTCATGCACCATCCAGGAATGTGAGCAGACAGACAGACAGATGAACAGACAGACAGACAGATGTGCAGATATACAGGCAGGAATGTGAGCTGACAGACAGGGGCATGAGAGGTCAGACAGACAGGGAGATGAGCAAACAGACAGGGAGATTAGAAGACAAACAGGCATACTCCATTGTCACTCACTGTAAATCTGTTTTAATTTATTTGTTTGTAATTTGAAGAACACTGATAAGACAGAATAATGCCTCGGAAAACAAAATATTAAATTCTCAAGTAAAATACACATAATCAAACTCATAAACTGTACACATGTACAGACACACATTTGTGTGCTCTTGATGTTATATCTTTGCTTTTACCATCTTAACATCTGAAAACATGGTGTGATGTGTACAAGTGAGTAGTAAATATGTACAAGTAAATATGTACTGACTTGCCAAGTGCAATGACAGGGACACTGTGCTGTAAGAGAGGCCGTCCTTTGGATGAGATCCCTTGTTGCATAAGTTGGGGTTTCAAGGGTGTCCTGGCTAAAGTCCCAGCCTGGCTCTTTCCAATCTATCCCCCTAGACATTATGCAAACATTAGTATTAATAGTAGTAGTTTACATGTCACAATGCAAAGGTTTATTTCAACGTCCTACAGGGAGTAGGATCAAGCAATGATTACTTGACAGATGGGCAGGCAGTGAAGTACTGTATGCACAGATGGTTAGAGTGACTCTTGGAACTCTAATGTAAGTACAGGACAGACAGTGTCAGGGCTGTTTATTGTAGGACTTCCTCCTTCTGACATCTAGATGGGCATTTGTGTTGACTCCTTGGGACAGGTGTGTGTGTGTGTGTGTGGGTGTGTGTGTGTGTGTGTGTGTGTGTGTGTGTGTGTGTGTGTGTGTGTGTGTGTGTGTGTGTGTGTGTGTGTGTGTGTGAAGAGAGCTGGAATTAGATCAGTACTTTATAGCAGGGAAAATGTTTCTAAAAATAAATAAATCACCTCATATGTCACAGGTGGCACAAACAGAAAAACAACAGTAATGTACATCTGTCAAATTCTCTTACAGAACTGACCAGGGTGTTTTAGTCAGAGCACGGCCATGTTTGCTGAGATGTAAGTATTGATTTCTTATTTACTTTAACTGTCAATATCACAATTTATGGATTCTCATTGACAGTGTGCAGTAGTAGTCATGTACTAAAGTAATGTTTGTATGAACATGTGTGTGCTTACTGTATGTATGAAGATGAAGATCAGATGAAGATCATGTGTTAGTGCAAGTTTTTTTTTTAGCTTCAAAAGCTTAATTTGATTTTATTTTAAAAAAAGGCCAATGTTTGGATCTTCATCATCCCTTTTACTTTCTACAACAGTTGTCTACTGGCAGCTGTGCTTTGGATGTGCACCACCCTGCTTAATTATTTTCAAAGGTTGCCAGCCAGTGTGTGTGTGTGTGTGTGTGTGTGTGTGTGTGTGTGTGTGTTTTCTTTAAAGATTGCCAACAAATGTGTGTGTGTTTTAGTCCAGTGTGCCAGCTTGTGTGTGTGGAAGCAGGCAATAGCTTTAGTTCAGTACTTTATACCAGAGATGTGGACAAGAGTCACATGACTTGGACCCAAGTCAGACTTGACTTGGTTTTTAATGACTTCAGACACGACTTGGTGACAAAATAAGGCATGACTTGCAACTACACTTGGACCTGAAATCTAAGTTTACACCCGAGTCAGACTTTGCCTCTTTGGCTTGTAATGACTTGATATTTCTTGGTCTAAATATATTTATCCAGCATATGTTGCAGAAAAGACAAAACTGAGCTGATGGGGCAGGACAAGGGGTCACAGTCACGATAAGCACACCAGGACTCAAACACACGCCACTTTCGAGCGTAGAGGGACCGTGTATAGAGCCCTCGTAGACCTTGGACTAGCAGGTTGCACTGTTCAGGGGCCAAGCTGCCAGCCTCCCGGCCACAGGTGCCATATCGAGCCTCCCCGCCTGGCTCAGGAGGTCCCTGTGCTTGGGCAGCATTGCAGCATGTCCATTCTCACCAGCACGTGAGCACCCCTGAGGTGGGGAAGAAAATGCTTCACAGCCAGGAAAACCGCCAGCAGATCGAGTCTGTTGATGTGGATACGCCCGGTGGCGCACGACCATTTACATTTACATTTACATTTATGCATTTAGCAGACGCTTTTATCCAAAGCGACTTACACAAGAGGATTAACAATTAAGCTACATAGAAGTGCTAGAAAGAAATTATCACATGGGTCTTTGGAGTGAGGAACTGCTAGGACAACACACTGCTCGACGAGCGGCCCATACACACGGCCCCCCTGCCATGTTTGGACGCATCTGTAGACAGGGCTCTCCTGTGCCCGACCGTGCCGAGGGTTGAGCCCCTGGAGAAAGCATGCGGGCGCCTCCAGTGGGCAAGAGCCATCCACGAGGTGCGGGAGACAGTGAGCCGCTGGCCTGGGTGGGGCTGAGAGGTCACGTGCAGGTTTAATAGGCAGCGCTGGAAGGGGTGGAGATAGAGGAGGCCCAGAGGAGTGGCATTGCTGGCTGCGCACAGCAAGCACAGCAGGCGGAGGCACTGCCTCACTGAGACAGAGCACCACAGCCGAAAAGACGTCAGGCAGGATACTATATCGCTCTGCCTCCTGCGTGTGAGAGTGGCTCTCATGTTGTGTGAGTTCAGAACTAAGACTTAAGTAGTTCACCTGAAAATCCAGACCACAAAGTTGATCCAGCACCGCAGTGACATGGGAGAAAACCAATCGTCTAGGTAGTTCAGGATTCTGATGCCACGCTCGCAAAGGTGGCCCACGCACTTTGTTAAACAGCTCGAAAGGGAAGGCCATGTACTCGTAGGCCACACCCTCGAAGGCAAAGTGGAGAAAACACCCATGTCTCCACCATAGCCAAGTGAAAATAGGTGTCTTTTAGGTCTATTGTAGCCATAAAATGGAGCGCACGTGAAACATTGAAAGGGGAGGCGCTTCAAAAAACGCCTCTTTACAGAGCAGAGCGCAGGTCCAAGATTGGGCGAAAAGACCCACCTCTTTTCAGGAAGAGGAGATATCTGCTTTAGCGGCCTTTGATCATCTCCCGTCTGGGAAAAATGTGTATGGCTCGCTTTGCCAGGAGCTCCCCCAGCTCTTGTCTCCCAGGCCCAGGCCCTCAAAATTGAGCTTCCTCTATGCGGTGTGTGTTTGTTATTGATGTGTCTGAGTGTGTGTGTATGTTGACACGTGTGTGTGTGTCTGTGTGTGTGTGTGTGTGTTTTTACATGTTGCATGTGTGTGTGAGTGTGTGAGTGTGTGGTGTGTGTGTGTGTGTGTGTGTGTTACATATTATTGGTGTTACATGTCGGTGTGTGTGTTACGGCCCTAAAAAGGTACGCAACATGGAAGAGGCCACGGAGTATAAATTAACAAGCGGTTTATTTACAAACACCAATGCACCAATTCCAGCCGATTGCCAATTTGGCACCACCAGCACACCTGTATTGGAACACAGAAACGAGACCGGGAGAGACAGGGAGAGAGGCTACGCCCACGGGGTGTCACAGTGTGTGTGTGTGTGTGTGTGTGTGTGTGTGTTGTGCTGTAGACCTCCTTCTCTTCTCTTCTTCACATCTTCTCTTCTTCATCCCTCACTCCTTTCTTCCTTTTCATCTATCTGCCCCTTCTTCCTCTTTTTCTCTTATTCCCTTATTTCCTACTGGTTCTGCCCTGTGTGTGTGTGTGTGTGTGTGTGTGTGTGTGTGTGTGTGTGTGTGTGAATTATGTATAATGTATGAGTGAGAATATAATATGAGAGTGTGTGTGTGTGTGTGTGTGTGTGTCACATGTCTCATTCCTCTCTCCTTCTCTTTTCAACCATCACTCCTTCTTTTCTCTTCTTCTATCACTCTTCTTCATCCCTCCTATACTCTTCTTCATCCCTCTCTCCATCTCCTCTTTTCATGCATCTCTCCTTCTCTTCATCCCTCTCTCCTTCTTCTTTCTTCTTTGTTCCTCCTCCTTTCTGCTCCCTCACTCCTTCTCTCTCTTCTTCTATCACTCCTCTTCATCCCTCTCTCCTTCTCTTCTTTTCATCCCTCTCTCCTTCTCTTCTTCCCTCTCTCCTTCTTCCTCTTTCTTCTTCTTTGTTCCTCCTCCTTTCTGCTCCCTCACTCCTTCTCTTCTCTTCTTCTATCACTCCTCTTCATCCCTCCTATCCTCTTCTTCATCCCTCTCTCCTTCTCTTTTCATCCATCACTCCTTCTTTTCTCTTCTTCTATCACTCCTCTTCATCCCTCCTATACTCTTCTTCATTTTTTGTTACATGTTGGTGTCTGTGTGTGTGTGTGTGTGTGTGTGTGTGTGTGTGTGTGTGTGTGTGTGTGTGCGTGTGTCTGTCTGTATGGGAATGTGTGTGTGTGTGTGTGTGTTACATGTTGATGTGTGTGTTTGTTACGTGTGTGTGTGTGTGTGTGTGTGTGTGTGTGTGTGTGTGTTTGTGTGTGTGTGTGTCAGTGTGTTGGTGTGTTTGTGTGTGTGTGTGTGTGTCAGTGTGTTGGTGTGTGTGGTGTGTGTGTGTTACATGTTGGTGTGTGTGTGTGTGTGTGTGTGTGTCACATGTGTGTGTGTGTGTGTTACATGTGTGTGTGTGTGTGTTTCTGCTCCATCACTCCTTCTTTTCTCTTCTTCTATCACTCCTCTTCATCCCTTTTATCCTCTTCTTCATTCCTCTCTCCTTCTCTTTTCATCCATCACTTCTTCTTTTCTCTTCTTCTATCACTCCTCTTCATCCCTCCTATCCTCTTCTTCATCCCTCTCTCCTTCTCTTCTCTTCTTTTATCACTCCTCTTCCTCATTCCTCTTGACCTCATCCCTCACTCCCTCTCTTCTTCCCTCTCTCTTCTTCTCTTCATTTCCTCCCCACACACCTTCCTGTGTGTGTGTGTGTGTGTGTGTGTGTGTGTGTGTGTGTGTGTGTGTGTGTGTGTGTGTGTGTGTCCATATTCTAATGAGAATGATTCTCTCCTCTCCTCTTGTCTGCAGATGCCTGTAAACTCACACTGGACCCAAACACAGCAAACAGAAAACTCTCTCTCTCTGAGGGGAACAGAAAGGTGACATGGGTGAATAAGGTGCAGCCGTATCCTGACCACCCAGAGAGATTTGACAGGTATCAGGTGTTGTGTAGAGAGGGTCTGTCTGGACGCTGCTACTGGGAGGCTGAGTGGAGTGGGTATAGGCCTGAAATAGCTGTGGCCTATAAAAGCATCAAGAGGAAAGGGAGCAGTGATGATGTCATAATGGGACATAATGCCAAGTCCTGGAGTCTGGTCTGCTCTCCTGACAGTTACTCTGCCAGGCACAATAATAAACACACTGACATACCTGCCCCCTCCTCCGGCTCCAGAAGAGTAGGAGTTTACCTGGACTGGCCGGCCGGCACTCTGTCCTTCTACAGGGTCATCTCTGACACACTCACACACCTGCACACGTTCCACTCCACATTCACTGAGCCCCTCTATCCAGGGTTTATTGTATACTCCTCAGTGTCCCTGTGCCAGATCACATGAGCTCCTCCTCCAACAGGTACGTCCACCTGTCATCTGCTCAAACAGTTTTCACACTTTCATACTCGTCTTTCTCATCCCTCCATCAGTCCTCCACCCCTCTCCTCACACTGCCCCCTGTGTCACTCCATCCCCCTATCCCCTTCTCTTCATCCTTCTTTTCTTCCTTTTCTTTTCTCATCCCTCCATCAGTCCTCCACCCCTCTCCTCACACTGCCCCCTGTGTCACTCCATCCCCCTATCCCCTTCTCTTCATCCTTCTTTTCTTCCTTTTCTTTTCTCATCCCTCCATCAGTCCTCCTCCCCTCCTCATCCCTCCATCAGTCCTCCACCCCTCTCCTCACACTGCCCCCTGTGTCACTCCATCCCCCTCTCTTCATACTTTTATTCACACACTTTTCTGCTTTCTTTATTCCCTTTTTCTCATCTCATGCACAGATACACACACATACACACACACACACACACACACACACACACACACACACACACACACACACACACACACACACACACACACACACACACACACACACACACACACACACACACACACACACATACACACACACACACAAACATGAGCGTATGCTTTTTATCCTCTTCCTCTCCCTGCTCCTACTCCTCCCTTTCTAACCCTCTGTCTCTCTTCATGTCTTTCTATTCTCTCTATCCCTCTCTCTATCCCTCTATCTGTATCCCATCCTCCCCTCTACCCCTCCTTCTCTCCTTCTGTTCTTCTATTCCCCTTTTCTCTCTTTCTTTATCATTCCAGCATCTCTCATCTCTCCCTCCATTTCCCTCTATTATCTCTCTCTTCCCTTTCTCCTCTTCTATCCCTCCTTCTCTCTCTCTTTTCTCCTCTCACCCCTGTCAATCTGCTTCCCATGTCCTCCTCTTTTCTCTCTCTCTCTGCCCTTCTCCTCCTTTGTCTCTTTTTATTCATCCTCCTCTCTTTCTCTGCTCCCTCTTTCCCCTTTTTCCTTTCTCTTCGCTCTGTTCCTCATTCTCTCATCACCCCCTTTCTCTATCTCTATCTCTCTCTCTGCCTGCCATCTCTCATTCATCTTCCTCCTACTTTTTCTTCACTTTTTCTCTGCTCTATCACTTTTTGTTCTTCTCCTCTTTTCTGCTCTCACCATCTCCTCTCTTTCTGTTTGCTCTATCTTTCTCTCTATCTCTCTCTCTGCCTGCCATCTCTCATTCATCTTCCTCCTACTTTTCTTCACTTTTTCTCTGCTCCATCACTTTTTGTTCTTCTCCTCTTTTCTGCTCTCACCATCTCCTCTCTTTCTGTTTGCTCTATCTTTCTCTCTGCCTGCCATCTCTCATTAATCTTCCTCCTACTTTTTTCACTTTTTCTCTGCTCTATCACTTTTTGTTCTTCTCCTCTTTTCTGCTCTCACCATCTCCTCTCTTTCCGTTTGCTCTATCTTTCTCTTCTCTCTCTTCATTATCCCTCCATCTGTCCCTCATCCCCCTATCCAACTCCTCATATTTCATCCTCCTCTATCTCCATTCCTACTCCTCTCTCACTCTTACCCACTCCCTCTATTTTCTCCTCCCCTTCTATGTTCCCTCCATACTCTCTCCTCCTCTTCTTCTGTCTCTTTCTATCCTTCCTGCTCTCTTTTCTGTGGTTCATTCCTTTGTCCTCCTCCTTTCTGCTTTTTTGCTCTTTCACTGTCTACCTCATCACTCCATTCTTATTCATTTACCCCTTTATCCAATTTTGGCCATCTCTCCCTTGGGTCTGCTGCCACACACACACACACACACTAACACACACACTAACACTCTCTCTCTCTCTCTCTCTCTCTCTCTCTCTCTCTCTCTCTCTCTCTCTCTCTCTCTCTCTCTCTCTCTCACACACACACACACACTCAATCACTCACAGTAATAATAAAGTTTGTGTTATCTGTGTGGACCTGCACACACAGATCATGCTGCAGGAACACCACACACACACACACACACACACACACACACACACACACACACACACACACACACACACACACACACACACACACACACACACCCACACACACATCATGCTGCAGGAACACCAGAGTCACACACACACACAC
Source organism: Sardinella longiceps (assembly GCA_027497455.2). Lineage (NCBI taxonomy): Eukaryota > Metazoa > Chordata > Actinopteri > Clupeiformes > Clupeidae > Sardinella > Sardinella longiceps. The sequence goes on along the minus strand of JAODXP020000033.1, from coordinate 27,814,343 downwards.
ACACACACACACACACACACACACACACACACACACACACACACACACTTCTGTTCATACTAGACTTGTGTGAGAACACTCCTGTTCAGATTCTTGTGTGATGCTAAGATGCTTCTAGAATCTCTGACCTGAGATGACCTACAGTGACCCCTCTGACACACTGAGTCACACACTGCAGTTCACTTGTGATGCTGAGATGCTATGAAAATACTTACATCTATATTTGCTGATTTGGTTTAAATAACAATATACACCTGTATGTGTGCTATGGTTTATTATGCATATACCTGTAAAATAATATCTGTATTTTCTGTGGCATGTTTATTTGTGTGGTGTGTGTTATACTGACATGCTATGGAAATAATGTATATTTGATTTTTTTTTTTTCCTGACTTACTACATAAGTAAATAAAATATAATCTGTATTCATGTGATAGACGTGCCATTTGTTTTTATCTCTTCAAATGAGTTGGCCATGCCACATTCTTTTTTTTTTGTTGTTGATGTTTTTGGCAGACAGAAAAACATACAAAGCATTGATATAAAAAATCATCAATGCAATCATCATTTTCTGTCTTGTATATAACATACTGTAGAAACATTACACACAAACAGCAACAAACAAACAAAACAAAACAAAACAAACAAGTGCCCACATCATACAGTTGACTTGACCTCTGTATACATCAAGCTGTTACAGTACATCCACCATTACATCTTGTCTATTTTGTAGACACATTCTCTGTATTATTCAAAAATAAACCCACGTTAAAAATATCTTCTCTCCCTCTAACACTGTATGTCACACTGTCATATAGAGCCATTTTGGTCATCAACTCCATTACCATTCCAGGAGGTCCATTCCTTAAAACAACAGAGATTAGATGACTTCCAGTGTCTCAGTATTATCCTACATCCTGTTATGGTTGCCAGGCATATCAACGCCTCTGTCTTCCAGATAAATTAACATTCTCTGGTAGTAGACACAGTATACATACTGCAGGAGATTTAGACAGATTAAGTTGAAATAGATCATTCAAGAGACTTATAATCCCATCCCATAGATCATTTTTTTCACAGAAATAAAGCATATAGACCAAAGTGCCAGCTTCTTTCTAACATTTCCAACATGTTTCCCTATCTAACAGTTTCAGTTTGGCTAATTTACTGGGGGTCCAATATTTTCTATGGAGTAGTTTGAGTTGTGACTGTTTCCCTAGAACAGATACCAGGAGGCAATAAGATTCGTCCGGCTATTGTCAGAAATCTGTATTTCGGCCATGTCACATTGTGAAGCCTGTGTGCTCAGTCCATTGCTCTTCCTGCTGCTCACACATGAGTGTAAAAGTGGCCAATCCAGCCCAAAGCAGCTCATCCCATTTGCAGATGAGGCCACAGTAGTGGGTCTCATCAGTACTGATGATGAAACCTCATCCAGAGGGGAGGGGAAACAGCTGCTGGGCTGCTCTGCAGATAGCAACCTCTCTCTTAATGGCCACAAGACTAAAGAGATCATTGTGGACTTTAGAGCTCAAAGACTCAACACTCCCCACTGCACACCAATGGCTGCCCGCTGGAGAGGGTCAGCAGCACAACATTCCTCCTTGGCGTCCACATCTCTCTCTTCAGGCATTCAGGTGTGTCAGTGAAAGGTGTTTATCTCAGGTGGAGATGGAAAGACATTTATTAACCCCTGAATTCCTCACAATGACATTTAGAGCTTCTACTCCTCTGCCTCATTCAGTATTTGCCAAACTCATTTCCTCAGCTGTGACAACAACACAGTCTTTCCCTCTTGGACAGGAGAGCAGGCAGAGCACTCGTTACATCACCTGGGCCATTCCGTGTGAAATCAACAAATGCATTCCGCCTGACCCTCTTGGATTTTCTTCAAACTTTAGGTGCCTAATGCCATCATACCCATCAGCAATTGTGCAAAATATTAACCTTGTATCTACTTTACTTTCTGAGATATTGGCCCTTAAAAAACAGGGTCTTGATCAGGGAAAAATTCATTTTTTTAACTTTGTTAAGTTCTGTTGGCCATTACTTACACATACTTCATGTTAAAAAATTGAAAATTTCAGGCGTTGTTGCATACATGTAGACGTTCTGAATTGTCAAATATTTCAGCTTAGAGTAAGACAATTGCCAAGTTATGGATTCCTGAAAATGGTATGAACACAAAATGATGGCCACTTTTGATGACAATATTTCCACACTGAAGCATATGAGATCTCCGATAATTAAATATGTATCACTTCAGTAGTCATGTTTTATTGAACTGGAGGAATAATTCGGAAATAATTCAAACTTATTGATTTATGGCACTTCAAAATTGACAAAGATAATATTGGATCCAACTTTTAAGTGCATTTACAATTTTACTGGTAGAGTCAACCATAAAAACAAAAACATCAACTTAAAGAAAAGTTTCTAGACTCTGAATGCACCGAATTTCAAAGTGGTACCCAAAAGAAAAGTACATAAAAGAGTCTGTCAAAGACAGCTTTCAAGGCATGGGGTGATTGATTTATTTCTGCCTTTCTAACCATGTTCTGTTTTGTTTATGTAGCCATGTGCTTTTGGTACCTTTGCCACAGTCCCTCCCCCTCACAGAACTAAGTCTCCACCCTTTACCCAATTCTAGCAGCACTGACATCAACTATCGACTCTAATAACAACAACAACATTATTTTTTATATACTACTACTACTACTACTACTACTACTACTAATACTACTACTACTACTACTACTACTACTACTAATAATAATAATAATAATAAAATAAAATTATTAATATTGTTATTATTATTATTATTATTATTATTATTATTATTATTATTACTGATAATAGTAATAACCTCTTCTAGTACCCCAGGGGAAAGTGGAATAATGAGTGTATTTAGTTGTCTAAAGCAATTTCTTTAGAATTTATTTTCATTTTATTTTTATTTTATTTCCTCAATAAACATATGAGGAGTGGGATACAGATGTGGAAGATCTAAACGTTTGTGAGCACACTTGCTTTGATTTATATGGAAAGCATTTCATCAGTGAGTAAGTCAAACAGATGTAATAGGCCTAGTGTTCACAACTGCCAAGGAGGTCATGTTTTATTTGCCAGCATGTGTATGTCTGTGTACAAGACAACTCAAAACTACACAAATTTGGATAATATTACTGGAACTGTTCACATTCAGTTTAGAGGACAGTTGCATCAGATGATGCCTGGATGATCTGTGATCCAGTACACAAACTAGCAAGTATAAAATATATCTTCAACCCTTTACTCTAGAAGAAATCTGCACTTCTTGAGTACTCTTCTAGTTTAGAAGAGTAATTCTTTCATTGAATGCTCAGTTACTTTGTACTAGCAACAGTGCTATTACAAAGTATGATCTTAATGTTGTCAAGAAAATGACTAGTTTATTTTGATATACTTCTCTATCATGGTGGCTGAGATTCTAGCCTGAACCCAAGGGCCCCGCCCACAACCAACTCTTGTGCCCTTTGAAAAAAAGTCATTACCCATGAGCCCTAGCGCCTGCTGAGACTTTCTTTTTTTCATTTCCATTGTTAAATCATGTGCTACAATTTTAACGTTTAAGCCAAGGCCTATTACTTAGAAGCTAGAATGTGGGTACAGCAAGAATGTATGTCACAATGCATGTATTTTGAACTTAGTTACCCCGATTAAGTCAAGGGTTTCATTATGTATGTTGGTTTGTGCTTTGCAGTCAGGATAGTCAGGCATTGGTTCCATTCTTATTACTTAAGCTAACTAAGTTTAGTAACGGATTGAAAAAATGTTTTCCTGCTGACAACCATGATAATGGCAACTGGTTGGATGTGTATATCAAACATTGAAACTTAAATGTGTTCAGAAGTTGAGTTCCTATAGCATATATCCTAATCTGAACTTTCATAAGTATAACCTTGCAGATTTAGGGTTATTCTTTACCTAAAGTGCTCAGATTTAGAAATAATTTGAACAGGTGTCGCTTCCACTGACAATTGTAGTTATAACATTAATTTGGATTTGAATAGATTAAAATTATTAACATTGCTGATAAGTCAAGTCACTATACTAAACTGCAAAGGCAGTAATGCTACAAAAAGTTGCAAAATACTTTGATAAAATATCTACCATTTATTAATCATCTATCAATTAAACTATCTATCAATCAATTTGCAAATATTTGAAGAGATTGCAATGCTGGTCCTTTTAGGCCCGTGACAATAAATCTGAATTTTCTGTCACCTGCCGATTTATGCTCCATTTTAGTGATCAGTCATAAGAAGTCTAGTTTCTTACAATTATAAGCCATCTCATATTAATTCTCAGGATCACAGACTGCATTTCCTTTGAGCATATTAAAGTTACAGCTATACATTCAATGTATGGTAATGTGGTATTTGAAGTAGCCTATCTTTAGAGATTGTGCACATAAAAGCAATTTGTGATAATCCACCATGAAGCCGTGATGACCAGGAAACCAACAATAATCATGATCAACAATAGCAGGCAAAATGCTCATTAATAATAAAAAGAAGCCTTTAAAAGAAGAAACCTCATTGGCTAAACATACAAGGAATAGGCAGACACCAAACACCCAATGAAAAGCCTAATTGACGAATAAAGGGAGGGGCAGAACCTAGGCCCAGAAGCACATGGCTATGTGGGCAAAGTAGTCCATAGCAACCAAGGGACCAAATAAACAAACACACCTAGCAACGAAGGCAGAAAAACCAATCACCAAGACTGTGAAAGCCATCTTTGATATAGTAATTTATGTGGTTTGGCTAAAGGTACCATTTCAATATATTGAGCATTTGCGAAATAAAACATGGGCTTTGTGGTGGTAACTTTGATTTTAAGGTACACTCAACCAGTAATTTGGAAAATATGCTTAAACTATAGGTCTTAATTCATTTATATCATCTTTAATGTCTCAAAACTCAAAAGCTGTTATTAATATCAAATATTTACCTACTTGAAGATAATGTACAATAACTTGTGTGAACTACATTGAAATACTAAAGATCTGATGTCATTCATGTACAAGATACAGTACTTTGAAATAGATAGGAAAAAATGAACATGTAATTTTTTTGCCATTTTCAGCAAAGCATTACTCAGCAAATGTGCTACAATGAAAGGTGTACTTCACAGTGTAAAGACACAAACTACTTTAGAATATTTCCTGAAAGTTTCATAAATGTAGCATGAAAACTCCAAGAGTAACGCTTTGTGGAACATGGATATTTTCTCAGAGCTCCACTTTCTTGACACACGACCCCCTTTTTTAAGACCCCATATCTCAACAACTATATAAGATACAATGGTAATATTTCACATAATAGGTCCTGGGTATGGTAACATTATTCACATAAAGTTTGAAGCAAATCAAAGATGGTCAGGCGGAATTTTTGTCTCAGATTTGTTGATTTGGCACGGAATGACCCACCTACCAACAATCCCAAGAGCCAAACTCTATTGCAATCTATTCCAATCTGGCCATATTGCACATCTGAGGCACTTTCAGTGTTGGTGCAGGGAGGGATGTGTGGTGGATGTAGCATTTGCACCTCCCTGCTATAGCCCGCCCATAATACGAATGTTCATCCGTATCCATGGTCTGGGGACGGTCTTCATGAGTGTGTTTACATCGGTAGCCTGAGAAAAAAGTATCCTCTCTCCTTTCAGTCACATGAGTCACTTTCTGTCTCTCCCATGTAGCTCACTGTTTTATCATTAAACTCTTACTGGTAAGAAGGAAGAAATGAGCCACTTTCTAAGCTCTTTTCACAAATACATCCTAATAGACAAGAAAATAGTAGCCTATCTTATATTACATGAGGACATCTAGTGGCCAACTGTGAAAATGCAACTGAGCTTTCCGGCTTTTCACAGGGGGAGTGACTTCTGAAGTGGAAATTGAAAGTAAACTTCATAGACCTAGGATAGTTCGAACGTTTGACCTTACAACGAAAAAATTGTCAAATTTGCCCGAATGTAAGTTAAGGTAAGTGAAATAAATGGAATGCATTGAATCATATTGGTGTTAGTACCCTAATCACTCAATCATTTCGAGTGACTCAAATCGTTTGGAGTGACTTGTGTCATAATTTCTGACGATAGGCTACGAATTTATTGTAGGCTATGCTAAGATTTTCGATAGCGTTGTGATCAAATGAATAGGACTATAGTGAATAGGAGTGAATATAGTGAGTTTACCTAAGCCAAGCCTACTTTAATCGAAGTAGTCGGCAATTTAATTGATTAACTATGACCAAGTAAACCTAGCCTATATACTGCTTCTTTGGAGAAGAGATTTCTGACTAGGCCTGAGCCCGATGTTCTGCGTCACGTAGTTTTGTGGCTCAGGGCTACGGTGAGGCTTTCAGTCCCAATAGCCTAGGCTATCCCTTTTACACTCAGACCTGTAGGCCTGTATGTCGCCAGTATACCCATTGTCTCTATGCAGTAGGCGTTGAATATATTTTCCAGAATGCCTTAGCCAAAAAAAAAGAAGAGGGATTTTAAAAAATGGTTTTAATGGTTCAAAAAGAGGTTGACAAAAGAGGAAAACATAATGAAGTTGTGTGTGGTCCTCTTTACAACTCATTATTATTGTTAGAAGTAGTGCCTTTGTGTTTTTTTGTTTGCTTTTATTTTTTTTTTATTATTAGTTTGTCAAATTGACTGTCAGAATTCAGTCAGAAAGAAGTAGGCCTACAGAATTTCAACAGTAGACCTGCATGGCCAAGTTTTAAGATAAGTATGAATCAAAGTTACGCAGGGTTCAATGTGTGCGCATTTCGCAGATTGACACACCTTTACTGACACACTTGGTCCAAATGTCCAAGTTTATATTAATTGGGTTTATCGCCACTGCTTCATGATCTGACTATAACTAATTATCAACATCAAATAAATTAACTGAAATAATCATGACTGACATTGATGTCAGTGCAAGTAGAATTCTGCTACTCATGCCTGTTACTATCAACTCTACTATCACTGCAGTTTGTCCTCATCTAATAAATGAACAGAAATGACACATGGGTTATACCAACAAATTTATATTTTCACAGTAGGGTAAACGTAGTTGGGTTATACCATCACAAACAAAGTCAGTATTCTGTGGTATGATTGCTGTTTGTTCTCCAGTGCTGTAATGATGGTCAGTAGTTCCTTATGTGTGTCTGTTCTGAAGTGAGACATGTGTGTGTCCGTCTTGTGTCCTAGTGAGACCTGTCCCTCATGAAATGAGATGTGTGTGTGTGTGTGTGTGCGTGTGTGCCTATGTGTGTGTATCGTACGTGTGTCCGCGTCAGTGTGATGATCTGTGATGTGTGTGTTTGTGTCCTAGTGAGAAACAGTGTCCCTCTGAAATGAGTGAAGAGTCTGAGGAAGCAGCAGGCCTCAGTGAGGCGTTCAGCTGTGTCACCATGGAGACACACAAGAACATGGAGGATCCTGTCAACATGAAAAATACATCAACACAGGACAGTACAGGGTGAGTTGTCTCTCTCTCTCTCTCTCTCTCTCTCTCTCTCTCTCTCTCTCTCTCTCTCTTTAATTTCTCAATAAATTCTGTTGCTCTGCATCCATCACACACCCATTGCTCTTGGTCGTATAGGGTTATAGGACACTGGCATTTACTCACTCAACCATATTAAAATCACAAGATCCTGGATTAAAGTACAATTTAGGAACCCTGCAAAAAATATTTAAAGTTTATCCTGTAGATATTCTTTAATTGCCCACATGCCCATGGATGTCATCATGATAAAGTAATTGTAGTTGTTTATAGCCCACAGATGCCCAGACCTCAATCTCCAGTGCCCAGCTGTGTCTCTCTGAAGAGTGATAATTCCATGCCTGAAGGACCTGATTTTAGCAAAGAACCATCAGTAGTAAAGTGTGTTCTTGTGTTTTTGTTTATGATTTATTCTGCATTGTTATATTGGATTTGAACAACATAATTTGTAAAGAAATTGAAACTTCAAGTCTTGATTTCTCATCTGCATATGGTTTGTAAAAAAGTTTACATATTAAATATGTAAAATGTGCATGGTACAAATTTGCATCTCTATGCTACTTTGTACCATGCACATTTACCTCATTGCACCTTGTTGTAACTCAGTACTATCGCACTCCAGCAACTTATCTCAAGGACTTTCTGAACACTGACAGATTAGAATGTATGCTCACAGTGTCTATGTTATGTTGCCTTTTATTATGTTACTGATATCTATTACTGTCTACTGTTAATGTTATATCTTGTTATGCTTGATATCTTGATATCAATTGCACTTTATGTCCTAGTGAGTTGCAATGTCTTAAATACAGTTATCTTAGTTATATGTCAAGTATTTAGCTTTGTTGCACATTTGGAGTTTTGGAGAAAACTTGCAACTGAAATGCAATTTCAGTCTGCTTGCAATGTACTGTTGCAGAGTTTGATTTTGACTTTGATTTTGTAGCCCAAGGATCCCTAGACCTCCATCTCCAGTGTCCAGCTGTGTGTCTCTGAAGAGTGATGTGTCCATGCCTGAAGGACCTGATTTTAGCAAAGAACCAGTCTCATCAAGAGTAAAGTGAGTTTATTTAAATGAGAAATTTTCACACACACACACACACACACACACACACACACACACACACACACACACACACACACACACACACACACACAGGGCATGCTAATATTATGGCTGGAGAATGAAGTGAAAAGTGAAAATTATCTCTTTTCACACCTGTAGGTAATCTAATATCAAGTTGTTCTCCATTTTGCCTCATTTTATTTTATTTATTTTTCACACCAAAACTAATGTTCATTCCTGAACTTTTTCTTTTAATAGTAATAAAGTTAACAGTTAATGCTCCAGACAGAAATGACTACATTAGCAGCCTGCATTAGAAGTGCAGAGAGAAAATCATGATTTCAAATCTGGTCTGAAATCATTCATTTATCAAGCCTGTCTTACCTTTAATTTACACATTTCTTCATACACAAACACAATATATTTCTATTTTCTTCTCCTCATGTTTTTTTCTGTCTCTGCAGTGTGTTGAGCTGTTCAGACCCTCAGTCTCCTCTGAATGATGATGAACACACAGACATGGCAGAGGGCAGCTCTGAAGGACACCTACATACTGCACACACGTACAAGGAGCACACAAGGTAATACGAATGAATGAATGAATGAATGAAAACCTTTATTGCCACACACATCACATACAAGGAGCACATAATGTAATATGAATGAATGAATGAATGAATGAATGAAAACCTTTATTGCCACACACATCACATACAAGGAGCACGCAAGGTAATATGAGGGATCAGTAATGTAGTGTCTTCAGATGTTTTTAGGGTTTTGCTGATTCTTTTATAAGATAAGACCTTCACTATAACAATTTCTCTCCCAAACTAGAATATAAGAACTTAACATAAAACAAGAGCAGTAGATTTGAATGTTTGTTTTTAAATGTGTTTGCTTATTTTTATATAATTTTATAATGATTATTAATCAACTTCATGTGTCTTTTGCATTTGACAGTGACAAAGACTGATAACAAAAAGTTTTTTTTTTTAAAAAAAAGAAAGGAAAAGCAGTACAAAGTAGTAGTAGTAGTAGTAGTAGTAGTAGTAGTAGTAGTACACAAAGTCAGTGTAAGGTAGTTTACAGTAAACTGTAAACAATATGGATGTGTGAATTTAAATAACAGTGACAGTTGACACAAATTGAATGATGAAAGAGTATAATGTTTTCTCTGGCTCACACTTGTAAGTGCTTGCAACTGCACTTAGCAGCTACAGCACAAGTGAGAGAGAGCCTGCAGGTAGAGGCTTCATTCACCCCATAATGAGCTATTTAGTGACTATGATGATGTTGAATTGACCTTGAAACAGCATGAACTGTTGTCCGGTATGACTATAATGGTTCACATAGTTGAACGTTATATGGTGCGTCAACTCGCCACATAATTGTTGTGTTCTAAATCAAAAAACTTCAGTGTTTTAACTAAATTATCAGTTTTCTCTTGTAAGTGCTTGTATCTGCACTTAGCAGCACCATATGGGAGAGAGAGCCTGCATATAGAGGCTTCATTCAACTTATAATGAGTCACTTAGTCACTATGACACTGTAGAATTAACCTTATAAAAATATATATGGACAATTCCAGCGTTATAGACGTGACATTTTCATGCATTATTGATGAACAAAATGCCACAAACCTAGCAGTATTTCACAATTTTGTTCATATCCTTTCGAAACTTGCTCAGATGATTATTTACATTGAGACAATATTTTTTTGTATTGCAAGTTTTCTGAAAGAATTTTTATATCCATGTAGATAAGACTTGAAGTTTTAAGGTGAGGTTTACTTTTTCATGGAATTGCCCATATATTAAATGTTGCCTGATATGAGTTTAATGGTTCAAATAGTTGAATGGTAAATGTTTTGTCAACTGACCACAGCATGGTTGTGTAACATATAAAGCCTAAGTGTCTCAAATTATTCTTTACTTATTCCAAACAGATGCCGAGGTCCTGGAAAGAGTTAAAGTGAATCATAAAGCCAGTCTGAAGAAGAGGTTTGAGAAGGTATCTGAAGGCATCGTCAAATCAGAAATACAGACACTCCTCAGTGAGATCTACACAGAGCTGTACATCACAGAGGGAGAGAGTGAAGGGGTGAATAAGGAACATGAAGTCTGTCAGATAGAGTCAGCATCCAGAGCACAAAACACAGAAGACACAGCAATCAACTGTAATGACATCTTCAAACCCTTATCTGGACAGGAGAAGCACATCAGAACTGTAATGACCAAAGGTGTTGCTGGCATTGGAAAAACTGTCTCAGTGCAGAAGTTCATTCTTGACTGGACAAATGGTTTAGCCAATCAGAATGTAGACTTTATGTTTCCCCTTTCTTTCCGTGAGCTGAATTTAATCAAGAATGATCAGTATAGTCTTCACAACCTCCTGCTTGCCTTCCACCCTGAGCTGAAGGAGCTGAATGATGATGAATATAAAGACTGTCAGGTTGTGTTCATCTTTGATGGATTGGATGAGAGTCGGTTGACACTGAATTTTGAACAAAACATGAGCTTATCAGATGTAAATCAAACTGCATCTGTGAATGTTCTGATATCAAGTATCATTGAGGGAACACTACTCCCCTCTGCACTCATCTGGATAACCTCACGGCCTGCAGCAATCAGTCAGATTCCTACCCAGTGTATTAATCAAGTTACTGAAGTCCGAGGATTCACTGACCCACAGAAAGAAGAGTACTTCAGGAAGAGAATCTGTGATGAGAAACAGGCCAACAGAATCATCTCACACATTAAGACATCCAGGAGTCTCCATATCATGTGTCACATTCCAGTATTCTGTTGGATTGCAGCTACTGTGCTTCAGGAGATGCTGGGAAAGAAAAACATCAAAGACATTCCCAAAACTCTCACTGAAATGTTCATACAATTCCTACTCATCCAGACAACCAGGAAGGATCAAAAGTATCAGTGTGGAACTGAAACAGGGAAACAAGAGACATGTCTGACATATCAGAAAGATATTTTACTTAAGTTGGCCAAACTGGCTTTCCAGAATCTGGAAAGTGGCAATCTGATGTTTTATGATGAAGACTTGAGAGAGTGTGACATTGATGTTAGTGAAGCCTTAGTGTACTCTGGTATGTGTACCGAGATTTTCAAGGTCGAATCAGTCTTTCAAAAGAAGAAAGTTTACTGCTTTGTGCATCTGAGCATCCAGGAGTTTCTAGCAGCTGTGTTTGTGTTTCACTCTTATGTGACTGGGAACCTGGATCCACTGAAATCCCTCCTCAGAGAAGAGCATAGACCCCAAGAACCCAACAGCTCTATGTTATCATCGCTTCAATCAGCACTGGGCTTACAATCACAAGATCATTTACATGTGTTGCTTAAGAGTGCAGTGGATGAGGCTTTGAAAAGCAGGAATGGACATTTGGATCTTTTCCTTCGTTTCCTTATGGGGATCTCTCTGGAGAACAATCAGAGACTTCTGCAAGGTCTCCTCAATCAAGTACAAAACACCTCAAAGAGCATTAAAGAAACATGCCAGTATATGAAGAAACTTAACAATGAAGATCTCCCGCCTGAAAGATGCATCAATCTTCTCCACTGTTTGTCTGAACTGAACGACCTTTCCATGCAAAAAGAAATACAGAAATTCCTGTCATCAGAGAACTTCAAAAAGAAGTTGTCACCTGCTCACTGTTCAGCACTGGCCCACATGCTTCTGATGTCTGAGGAGGTGCTGGATGAGTTTGAGCTGAAGAAATACAACACATCAGATGAGGGACGCAGGAGACTCATCCCAGCTGTGAGATGCTGCAGAAAGGCACGGTGAGTTTCTGCTTACAAAGTCATTATAGCTCATCAATCTATGCTATCAATAATATTAATAATAGTCTGTAGTAGATCAGTCAGCTTTTCTATTTCAGTATACAATGTAATTTTCATCTGTTTTTGACACACTTTTGAAATATAATTTGTATAAGATAATAAGGTTTGAATCAGCCCCTAATTAAGCACAATAATCCGACCTAAAACATCATATTTTAAACAGTGTTGTAAATTTGTATTTACACTTTTTGGATCATTTACGGTTTGCAGACTTGCTGACTGCAAACTCACAGATAAAACCTGGGGAATTGTGGCTACTATTCTTCAGTGTCCAAACCCTCTGATAGAACTAGATCTGAGTTCCAATGACCTGAGAGATTCTGGAGTTCAGCTTCTGTCTGAAGGACTGTCTAGTCCACACTGCAAACTGCAGACATTAAGGTGGGTGGTAGTTACAGTAACAGCAAAACATTCACACAAAATAAAATCTCTAAATATCTGAAACAGCACTGAACAGTCTGGTACTTTTGTACTTTTGTCTCACACACACACACACACACACACACACACACACACACACACACACACACACACCACACACACACTGACAGACAGACAGACAGACACAAAGAGCTCATATTTAATGATGTGGCCTTTGAAGCGAGGCTACGAACGAGATTCAGAGCAAAAAGGGGGCGTTCCTCATAGAACCTCGTTCGAGGTCTGTCTCCTTTCCTTAAAAAAGTACGTGACCGACCAAATGTGAGACCTCACATTCTGTGTACACGTCAGTGGCTCATTTCGCGTGTTGCTCCCGCTGAAAAGGCATCAGATCCTCGCCTGTGTATTGAGTTGACATTTGGTGTTTGTGAAAGGCAGGTTGTGCTTGCGTTGGCTTGTGATGCTGGTTGTTACAGCAAATGTTGCAAACGTAGCAAATAAATGAGAGATACTTAGACAACATACTAATGATTGTACATTTTGTATGTAATGTCAGATTGATTGGTGGTCCGTATTTATGACAACTAAAGCCTACGGGAATCTTAATTTGATTGATAAGCATTAAAGTAATATTATTTCCAGATACACACATGCACACACTCTCACACTTTTATAATCATTCATAGGTTTAGGCTTCAACTGGTTTAAGTTGAACTGGTTTAAGCTTAATTTATTTATGCAGAACATCTAAAAACAACTGCAGTCAACCCAAAGTGCTGAACAAGAAAAGGTTAGCGAAGTCAAGGTTAGCGAAGCGTGACCACATTTACACAAACCAGAGCCTACATCTACTATAGGCTAATTTAGGCTGTTATATTTCCCTTTGGACAGGAGGTGACAATAGAGAAAAAGATCTCATGAACTTTCGGGTAATGAGCCTTTTGGTGAGCCTTTGCGCTGGAAAGCCTCTTTAACTCATGAAGCCTTGCTTTGCCATCATTACTCATATTATCACAGCTGACACATTCTCTCTCCCTTGCTCTCTTCTCTGTCTCTCCTTCAGGCTGTCTGGTTGTCTCATCACAGAGAAGGGTTGCGTATATCTGGACTCAGCTCTGACATCAAATCCGTCCTCTCTGAAAGAACTGGACGTGATCAACAATCACCTTGGAGAATCCAGACTGAAGCTGTTATCTGCTAGACTGGAGGATCCAGTTTATAAACTGGAGATACTCAAGTAGGTTTAGAAAGAAATCTCACTGTTGCACTTTGAAATGATCTGTTTCTATTGTAGGTCTGTATTCTCTCTAATATGGCTGTTTTCATCTGATGTAGTGTGGCACTTTTTTTGCTAGCACCTCCAATACAGCCATTGGTGTGTGTTTACTTTTCTTTTTCAGCTGTTGCAGTGACCTTTTTTTATTTTATGGAAAGTTTTATTTTGAAAAAACACTTTCCACATAATGGCACACATCATCTTTCATGCACCATAAGGAATGTGTGCAGACAGACAGGAACCTGAGAGGTCAGACAGACAAGGAGATTAGAAGACGAAGAGGCCCACTCCATTGTCACTTATTGTATTGTTTGTAATTTGAAGAACATTGATAAGACAAAATATTGCCTCGGAAAACAAAATATTAAATTATCAAGTAAAATACACATAATCAAACTCATAAACTGTACACATGTACAGACACACATTTGTGTGCTCTTGATGTTATATCTGCTTTTGCCATCTTAACCTCTGAAAACATGGTGTGATGTGTACAAGTGAGTACTAGTAAATGTGTAAAAGTGAATATACTGACTTGCCAAGTGCAATGACCGGGACACTGTGATGTAAGAGAGGCCGTCCTTTGGATGATATCCCTTATTGCATAAGTTGGGGTTTCAAGGGTGTCCTGGCTAAAGTCCCAAACTGGCTCTTTCCAATCTATCCCCCTAAACATTATGCACACATTAGTAGTAGTAGTAGTAGTTTACATGTCACAATGCAAAGGTTTATTTCAATGTCCTACAGGTAGTAGGATCAAGACATGATTACCTGGCAGATGGGCAGGCAGTGAAGTACTTTATGCACAGATGGTTAGAGTGACTCTTGGCACTCTAATGTAAGTACAGTACAGACAGTGTCAGGGCTGTTTATTGCAGGATTTCCTTCTTCTGACATCTAGATGGGCATTTTTGTTGACTCTTTGGGACAGGTGTGTGTGTGTGTGTGTGTGTGTGTGCGTGTGCGTGTGTGTGTGTGTGTGTTTAAAGGGAGCTGATATTAGCTCAGTACTGTATTTTAGAGCAGCGGAAATGTTTGCAAAAATAATTGTTTCTGCGGGATAATAAATCTTGTCACAGGTGGCACAAACAGGAAAAAAACCCAACAGTAATGGACATCTGTCAAATTCTCTTACAGAACTGACCAGGGTGTTTTAGTCAGAGCACGGCCATGTTTACTGAGATGTAAGTATACTTTAACTGTCAACATCACAATTTATGGATTCTCATTGACAGTGTGTTTGTATGGACATGTGTGTGCTTACTGTATGTATGAAGATTAAGATCAGATGAAGATCATGTGTTAGTGCAAGAAGTTTATTTTGTTCAGCTCCAAAAAATGGCCAATGTTTGGATCTTCATCATCCCTTTTCCTTTCTACTACAGTTGTCTACTGGCAGCTGTGTTTTAGATGTGCACCATCCTGCTTTACTTATTTTCAAAGGTTGCCAGTCAGTGTATGTGTGTTTGTGTGTGTACACTGTACCTGTGTGTGTGTGTGTGTGTGTGTGTGTGTGTGTGTGTGTGTGTGTGTCTGTGTGTGTGTGTGTGTGTGTGTGTTTTCTTGAAAGATTGCCAACAAATGTGTGTGTGTTTTAGTCCAGTGTGCCAGCCTGTGTGTGTGGAAGCAGGCAATAGCTTTAGTTCAGTACTTTATACCAGAGATGTGGACAAGAGTCACATGACTTGGACTCAAGTCAGACTTGACTTGGTTTTTAATGACTTCACACACGACTTGGGGACAAAATAAGGCATGACTTGCAACTACACTTGGACCTGAAATCTAAGTTTACACCCGAGTCAGACTTTGCCTCTTTGGCTTGTAATGACTTGATATTTGTTGGTCTAAACCAGTGGTTCTCAAACTTTTTCTGTCATTCCCCACTTAAGAAGGCAGAAAATTTTCACGCCCCACCTGCAAGGCTCAATTTGCGCACAATATCTCTGTGAGAAATACTTTACGAGTATAGGATTTTTGTCAATGTTAGAATTTTCATGTTACTAATTCAAAGCCAAATTTCTCTCAAACCCTTCATCACACCAAGTAGAAATAACACCATTGGAAAGCTCAATTTACTGTCAAATGTGCTTATCTGACAAATAACTGTGAATTCGGAGGGCAAAGAGATGTCTCGCGCCCCACCTGTCATGTGTCTGCGCCCCACTAGTGGGGCCCGCCCCACAGTTTGAGAAACACTGGTCTAAATATATCCAGCATATGTTGCAGAAAAGACAAAACTGAGCTGATGGGGCAGGACAAGGGGTCACAGTCACAATCAGCATACCAGGACTCAAACACACGCCACTTTCGAGCGTAGATAGGCCTTGTACAAAGAGCCCTCGTAGACCTTGGACTAGCAGGTTGCACCGTTCAGGGGCCAAGCTGCCAGCCTCCAGGCCACAGGTGCCATATCGAGCCCCCCACCTGGCTCAGGAGGTCCCTGTGCTGGGGCAGCATTGCAGCATGTCCATTGCAGACGCCCTGTGGCGCACGACCACACACTGCTCGACGAGCGGCCCATACACAAGGCCCCCCCTGCCATGTTTGGATGCATCTGTAGACAGGGCTCTCCTGTGCTCGACCGTGCCGAGGGTTGAGCCCCTGGAGAAAGCATGCGGGCGCCTCCAGTCGTCAAGAGCCATCCGCGAGGTGCGGGAGACAGTGAGCTGCTGGCCCAGGTGGGCCTGAGAGGTCACGTGCAGCTTTGATAGACAGTGTTGGAAGGGGTGGAGATAGAGGAGGCCCAGAGGAGTGGCATTGCTGGCTGTGCACACCAAGCACAGCAGGCGGAGGCACTGCATCACCGAGACAGAGCACCCCAGCCGAAAAGACGTCAGGGAGGAGACTATAGGGTCATTCCATGCCAACTCAACTAGTGTCTCCCAGTTCATGTCATAGATTTTCTTGAAAAAAATCACATATAGTCTTCAGTATAAGTAGTGTCATCATGCCAAATCTCAGAGCTGTACACCAAACACTTTTTTATATATAAAATTTTGAAATATGCCAGTACAAGCAAGACCACCTCCCTACATTAACCCTTGCCAAATAAAGAAATTCTACTTGACAAAGCTGTAATTTTCACCAAGCCAAGGTATCACCCTAACAATGATTTCTAGTCTGACTTTTGCTTGTTTTATGTAGAATATGGCGAGCTATGGTGGAAAATGAATTCTGATACTGAAATGTCTAATGTTCATATTTCGAAATTAATATTTCATTGAATTTTCAACATTTTGCCACAAAACTTTCTGAGAATGCAGTGGTACTCACATTCTTCAAATGCTATGAGTAGAACATGTTTGCATGCAATTATAAGCAAGATACAGTAGCTCAAACATGGCTTCTGACTAAAAAAGACATTTTTTGGCCATCTTTAGACCACTATATTTCATAAAGGGAAAGGTCGCATCCCTTCCATTTTTTTTTCTGAGAAAGATTGACTTTTTTTCAGAAACATATCAAAATTTCAGAGATGTGTTCTGTCTCGTTACCCCATTCATGATTTTCTAAAATCATCAAACATACCTTTGGTGATAGTCAATTTCCTGTGTATTCCTTACACCATACGTTCTCAAAGTGCGGCCCGGGGGCCAATGGCGGCCCACGAAAACATTTTTGGCGGCCCGCCATCAGATCTGATAATGCCTGTGAAACGGTTTTAACTTTACATTGTTTTGAAAGAATGAATCTCTGTTTAGTGGTGTTTAGCATCGTCTATGGTCAATTAATTATTATTTATGTATTATAACTTTGGGAAACCCTGCCTTACGCCCACCATGTGCTGGTTTGTTTATGTAGCCATGTGCTCTGGATCATTGTGTCTGATTTATTCAATATCTTGTTCCTGAATGATTTTTTTTCACAATTATTTACACATAAATATTGATTATTTGAACATTGCAAAGTGTCAAATATGAACATAGAAGGAAGGAACAGGCCTATCCACATACAAAAATACTAGAGAGCACTTTCTTTTATCCAACTTCAGATGTTTATCATTCATAAAAGCAGGGACGTAATATTAGACCCACTCTCCCATCAAATCCAAATGTTTCAGAATTTCAAAGAATGCATGATAAATAATTATATTAGTATTACTAAACTGCCAAGTAAAAAAGTGTTCAAAAAGTGCTGAATGTACCACTTTCTTTGCTTGAAGGCATATGATTTTTAAACAGCATCACTATCATTATTGATGACAATTATTTCATTTGACAAGCAATACATGCTCTGAGCAAGCAGATGTCCCAATCAATGACTTGCATTGCAGTAACGTTGACTGACCAGCATGATTCATCTCTCAATAGATGTTTCACATGCTGTGGCATACCATTTCCTGCTGTTCTCAGTAAGGGTTTCAACATGCAATATTACCATACTCCATGTGTTCATGCTCACATTCCCTAACAAAGTTAGCCTACACACGTCATTTTCACTTTTGTTGAAATTTAGCATTAAAGTGAAAATTACCATAACACATAACACAAACCTTGGGTGGTTTGAACATCACCAGTCTAGCTTTGGAATTATGGGTAATTGACCTCAATTATAGCCAGGTGTGGCTGAGAAAGGCAACCATGATTGAGAAGCCCGACACATTTGCTTAGAGGATGTGGCACATCAGAAATATAGCTAAGAACACATATACTGTGAGGCAGATGTCTAAAATAAATCACACACGCCTCATATCAAGCAGTGCATGCAGTTAGCATTGCTAATTGATACTGATGTTTAAAGAAAATACAATTTTGTTTTTTTTATGATTGACAGCTCTTATCTGACTTAAGATGATTTGCCTTGCAATTGAATCACAATGTAATAGTTTCATTTGTTTAAATTAGTTTAAAATACTTAGTTTAAACAATAAGTAATAGAAACGAGATAGATAAACATTGTCCCACATCACTTTATATAGCCTTTCATTTCGACATATTATTCAAATGCTATTATAAAGATAATGGTAATACAATTTACATTTCGGCATGAACTGGCCACACTGTTGATATTTAATATCAGATAGCATGTCAATATGTTGTGATTTTCTTCAAGATTTTTTTCTGAGGACCTAGACACTGTCCATGGTCTTCTGTCTAACCCGAAAAAGGGAGTCACAAGATGAAGAAAAATCCTAAACGTCACAGTGGGAAGAGCACATGGCTATATCAACAAAGAAGCACATGGTTTGTGTAAACAAACACCCATGGCAACCCAGGGAAAATGACAATCACCATAGATAGGTTTGATGTCTTCACAAAATCTAAAAAGGAAGAATGGGATGTAACACATCTCTGAAATTTTAGTATGTTTCTGAGAAAAAGATGATCTTTTTCAGGAAAAAAAATGGAAGGCATCGGACATTTCCCTTTATGAAAAACAATAGTCCAAAGTTGGCCAAAAATACCTTATTGCAGCAAGTGGCCATGTTTGAGCCACTGTATTTTGTTCTTTGTTTATGGCACACATTTTCAAATTTTTTTACTAAAAGATCAGTGGTCAAACTGCGTTCCCAGAAAATTTTAAACTTGAAAAGTGAAACCTCACTGAAATGTTGAATTTTGAAAGTGATTGATTTGACGTTTGGGCATATACTCACATTTCATTCCAAAATACCTATGATGTACATATAAACAAATTAAATCCAACTACAAAATTCTTAATAGGGTCATATCTAAACATGGTGAAAATTACAGCCTTATCCAGTGAAATTCCTTTATTTGGAAAGGCTTAACATATAGAGGCACATTTTGCCATACAGCTATATTTCATCATTTTATTATTCAAAAACGGTTTGGAGTACAACTCTGAGATTTGGCAGGACAGCAGAAAACAGATTGGACTAAGGGCATGATTTTTTTCAAAAAAATCCATGGCATGAACTGGGAAAATTTCTCAAAATTGGGTGACTTGGCGTGGAATGACCCTATATCGCTCTGCCTCCTGCGTGTGAGAGTGGCTCTCATGTTGTGTGAGTTCAGAACTAAGACTTAAGTAGTTCACCTGAAAATCCAGACCACAAAGTTGATCCAGCACCGCGGTGACATGGGAGAAAACCAATCGTCTAGGTAGTTCAGGATTCTGATGCCACGCTCGCAAAGGTGGCCCACGCACTTCGTTAAACAGCTTGAAAGGGAAGGCTATGTACTCATAGGCCACACCCTCGAAGGCAAAGTGGAGAAAACACCCATGTCTCCACCATAGCCAAGTGAAAATAGGTGTCTTTTAGGTCTATTGTAGCCATAAAATGGAGCGCACGTGAAACATTGAAAGGGGAGGCGCTTCAAAAAACACCTCTTTACAGAGCAGAGCGCAGGTCCAAGATTGGGCGAAAAGACCCACCTCTTTTCAGGAAGAGGAAATATCTGCTTTAGCGGCCTTTGATCATCTCCCGTCTGGGAAAAATATGTATGGCTCGCTTTGCCAGGAGCTCCCCCAGCTCTTGTCTCCCATTTCGACTGAGTGCTATTCGCCCAGGCCCTCAAAATTGAGCTTCCTCTATGCGGAGGAAGGAGTGCAATTCTGATGTTTGTGTGTGTGTGTGTGTGTTTGTGTTTGTATATGTGAGTGTGTGTGTTTTACATACTGATATGTGTGTGTTACATACTGATGTGTGTGTGTGTGTGTGTGTTTTTGTTTGTATATGTGAGTGTGTGTGTGTTTTACATACTGATATGTGGGCCATTCCGTGTGAAATCAACAAATGCATTCCACCTGACCCTCTTGGATTTTCTTCAAACTTTAGGTGCCTAATGCCATCATACCCATCAGCAATTGTGCAAAATATTAACCTTGTATCTACTTTACTTTCTGAGATATTGGCCCTTAAAAAACAGGGTCTTGATCAGGGAAAAATTCATTTTTTTAACTTTGTTAAGTTCTGTTGGCCATTACTTACACATACTTCATGTTAAAAAATTGAAAATTTCAGGCGTTGTTGCATACATGTAGACGTTCTGAATTGTCAAATACTTCAGCTTAGAGTAAGACAATTGCCAAGTTATGGATTCCTGAAAATGGTATGAACACAAAATGATGGCCACTTTTGATGACAATATTTCCACACTGAAGCATATGAGATCTCCGATAATTAAATATGTATCACTTCAGTAGACATGTTTTATTGAACTGGAGGAATAATTCGGAAATAATTCAAACTTATTGATTTATGGCACTTCAAAATTGACAAAGATAATATTGGATCCAACTTTTAAGTGCATTTACAATTTTACTGGTAGAGTCAACCATAAAAACAAAAACATCAACTTAAAGAAAAGTTTCTAGACTCTGAATGCACCGAATTTCAAAGTGGTACCCAAAAGAAAAGTACATAAAAGAGTCTGTCAAAGACAGCTTTCAAGGCATGGGGTGATTGATTTATTTCTGCCTTTCTAACCATGTTCTGTTTTGTTTATGTAGCCATGTGCTTTTGGTACCTTTGCCACAGTCCCTCCCCCTCACAGAACTAAGTCTCCACCCTTTACCCAATTCTAGCAGCACTGACATCAACTATCGACTCTAATAACAAGAACAACATTATTTTTTATATACTACTACTAATAATAATAATAATAATAATAATATTATTATTATTATTATTATTATTATTATTATTATTATTATTACTGATAATAGTAATAACCTCTTCTAGTACCCCAGGGAAAAGTGGAATAATCAGTGTATTTAGTTGTCTAAAGCAATTTCTTTAGAATTTATTTTCATTTTATTTTTATTTTATTTCCTCAATAAACATATGAGGAGTGGGATACAGATGTGGAAGATCTAAACGTTTGTGAGCACACTTGCTTTGATTTATATGGAAAGCATTTTATCAGTGAGTTACGGATCATTCAGACGGGGCGGCAAGCCGACGGCAACGCTCGGCGTTAACGCTCACATCAGCCAGTCACAAGCGTGAATCTTTTGACGCTGTGTTTTGATAGGACAACGCTGGCTGCCGCTGGCACGTCATCCGGCAAAAGTTTCAACGCTCTGTAGCCAGCGTTGTCCTATCAAAACACAGCGTCAAAAGATTCACGCTTGTGACTGGCTGATGTGAGCGTTAACGCCGAGCGTTGCCGTCGGCCTGCCCCCCTGTCTGAATGGTCCGTAAGTCAAACAGATGTAATAGGCCTAGTGTTCACAACTGGCAAGGAGGTCATGTTTTTTTGCCAGCGTGTGTATGTCTGTGTACAAGACAATCCAAAACTACACAGATTTGGATGATATTATTAGAACTATTCACATTCAGTTTAGATGACAGTTGCATCAGATGATGCGTGAAAGATCTGTGATCCAGTACACGAACTAGCAATTATACTCTAGAAGATATCGGCACTTCTTGAGTACTTTTCTAGTTTAGAGATTTAATTCATTCATTGAGTGCTCAGTTGCTTTGCACTAGCAGCAGTGCTGTTACTTTGCTTGGTCTTAATGTTGTCATGAAAATGTTTATTTTGATATACTTCTCTATCATGGTGGCTGTGATTCTAGCCTGAACCCAATGGTGGCAGTAATCTAAGGGCCCCGCCCACAACCAACTGTAGTGCCCTTTGAAAAAAGTCATTACCCATGAGCCCTAGCGCCTGCTGAGACTTTCTTTTTTTCATTTCCATTGTTAAATCATGCGCTACAATTTTAACGTTTAAGCCAAGGCCTATTACTTAGAAGCTAGAATGTGGGTACAGCGAGAATGTATGTCACAATGCATGTATTTTGAACTTAGTTACCCCGATTAAGTCAAGGGTTTCATTATGTATGTTGGTTTGTGCTTTGTAGTTAGGGTTGTCAGTAAAGATGGCAAAGCAAGGCTTCATGAGTTAATGAGACTTTCCAGCGCAAAGGCTCACCAAAAGGCTCATTACCCGAGAGCTCATGAGATCTTTCTCTCTAGTGTCACCTGCTGTCCAAAGGGAAATATAACAGCCTAAATTAGCCTCGTAGATGTAGGCTCTGGTTTGTGTAAATGTGGTCACACTTCGCTAACCTTTTCTTGTTCAGCACTTTGGCTTGACTGCAGTTGTTTTTAGATGTTCTGTATAAATAAATGCATACTTAAACCAGTTGAAGCCTAAACCAATGAATGATTATAAAAGTGTGAGAGTGTGTGCATGTGTGTATCTGGAAATAATATTATTTTAATGCTTATCAATCAAATTAAATGAACGCAAGACTTCTTATGAAACTAGGAACAAACTTTAACAGACCAACAGACCAGTATACTAATATAATTTGCACCACTACTAGGCTACTACAATAATAATAATAATAATAATAATAATAATAATAATAATAATAATAATAATATCAGGGTAATTAATCAGAGAGCGTGTAGGCCTACATTTGTGTATGTGTGTGGATACATGTGGTTTTCTGTAAATAATAAATAAAGAATGTTTAATACTGTGTTGCGAAATAATCTGTTCATAATAAACACTGTAAACCTATGAATTAATCAAATACATACATCTGTATGTACATAATTAGTAAATAACTTAGCTTACTTGCACATACAGCATTAACAATAGTGATAAATTGCTGTTCAAAGCAAATAACACTGAGAACCTTCTGTAATGCTCTGCTATTGAGACTAATGTAAAAAAAAAAAAAAAAAAAAAAAAAAACACTGCTGTTACACAGCTTGGCCACAGGATGGTGCTCTAAGACCACAAATGGGAACACCAAATAAACTCTGAAGCCTACAGAAACCGATGCCGCGAACAGCACGGTAAATTGCACTTCAGAGTGCTCAATAGAAGCTCGAATACGAGCATAAGATTTGGATAGAACTCCTCCGGCAAAAAAAATACATTTTACTTTCCCTTTTCAACATATTTATTTTGTGTATACCATGTTTAATGAATTAAATAATGGGCTGAAAATACTGATAACACCATCTCTAGAAATATTTTGATTGAATTCTCAGCTCTGCCGTTTATGTCTCAAACATTCTATTCAGAGATTCCCGTAGGCTTTAGTTGTCATAAATACGGTCCACCAATCAATCTGACATTACATACAAAATGTGCTATCATTAGTATGAAATGTTGTCTAAGTATCTCTCATTTATTTGCTACGTTTGCAACATTTGCTGTAACAACCAGCATCACAAGTCAACGCACGCACAACCTGCCTCTCACAAACACCAAACGTCAACTCAATACGCAGGCGAGGATCTGACGCCTTTTCATCGGGAGCAACACTCGAAATGAGCCACTGACGTGTACACAGAATGTGAGGTCTCACATTTGGTTGGTCACGTGCTTTTTAAGGAAAGGAGACAGATCTCGAACGAGGTTCCATGAGGAACGCCCCCTTTTTGCTCGGAATCTCGTTCGTAGCCTCGCTTCAAAGGCCACATCATTAGTTGTCAGGCATTGGTTCATTCTTATTATCTAGACTATCTAAAGTTAGTAATGAAAAAATGTTATTCCTGCTAATAACCATGATAATGGCAGTTGGTTGACTGTGTATATCATACACTAAAACTTTAATGAGTTCAGAAATTGAATCATTATAGTATATATCCTGGTCTTAACTTTCACAAGTATAATTTTACAGACATTCAATTCAATTCAATTCAATTCAATTTTATTTGTATAGCGCACAAATACAGTACATTGTCTCACGGCGCTTTACAGACAGTACGGGAAGCATCCATGAGACTCATGAGACTCGCTTTGTAAATAATTTGTTATGTAGGAAGAAACCTTGGGCAGATCCACGCCTCATGGACTCAGCCTACCTGCCTGGGGCCTAATAAAGTATCCGTAAAGTCTGATGCATAGATTGACCATGGTTAACACAAAACAGTATGAGTACTGAATGTAGTCAGAGATGATATACACATAGTTTGTGTGACAGTCAGGGCCAAGGGATGGAGTCAGTAGTTGGAGTGTGGGATTAGTCAGTAGGTTAGGTTAGGTTATTCTTTACCTAAAGTGCTCAATTTTAGAAATAATATGAACAGGTGTCGCTTCCACTGACAATTGTAGTTATAACATTAATTTGGATTTTAATAGATTAGAATTATTAATATTGCAGATACGTCAATTCACTATACTAAACTGCAAAGGCAGTAATGCTACAAAAAGTTGCAAAATACTTTGATAAAATATCTACCATTTATTAATCATCTATCAATTAAACTATCTATCAATCAATTTGCAAATATTTGAAGAGATTGCAATGCTGGTCCTTTTAGGCCCGTGACAATAAATCTGAATTTTCTGTCACCTGCCGATTTATGCTCCATTTTAGTGATCAGTCATAAGAAGTCTAGTTTCTTACAATTATAAGGCATCTCATATTAATTCTCAGGATCACAGACTGCATTTCCTTGGAGCATATTAAAGTTACAGCTATACATTCAATGTATGGTAATGTGGTATTTGAAGTAGCCTATCTTTAGAGATTGTGCACAAAAAGCAATTTGTGATAATCCACCATGAAGCCGTGATGACCAGGAAACCAACAATAATCATGATCAACAATAGCAGGCAAAATGCTCATTAATAATAAAAAGAAGCCTTTAAAAGAAGAAACCTCATTGGCTAAACATACAAGGAATAGGCAGACACCAAACACCCAATGAAAAGCCTAATTGACGAATAAAGGGAGGGGCAGAACCTAGGCCCAGAAGCACATGGCTATGTGGGCAAAGTAGTCCATAGCAACCAAGGGACCAAATAAACAAACACACCTAGCAACGAAGGCAGAAAAACCAATCACCAAGACTGTGAAAGCCATCTTTGATATAGGGCCATTCCGTGTGAAATCAACAAATGCATTCCGCCTGACCCTCTTGGATTTTCTTCAAACTTTAGGTGCCTAATGCCATCATACCCATCAGCAATTGTGCAAAATATTAACCTTGTATCTACTTTACTTTCTGCGATATTGGCCCTTAAAAAACAGGGTCTTGATCAGGGAAAAATTCATTTTTTTAACTTTGTTAAGTTCTGTTGGCCATTACTTACACATACTTCATGTTAAAAAATTGAAAATGTCAGGCGTTGTTGCATACATGTAGACGTTCTGAATTGTCAAATATTTCAGCTTAGAGTAAGACAATTGCCAAGTTATGGATTCCTGAAAATGGTATGAACACAAAATGATGGCCACTTTTGATGACAATATTTCCACACTGAAGCATATGAGATCTCCGATAATTAAATATGTATCACTTCAGTAGTCATGTTTTATTGAACTGGAGGAATAATTCGGAAATAATTCAAACTTATTGATTTATGGCACTTCAAAATTGACAAAGATAATATTGGATCCAACTTTTAAGTGCATTTATAATTTTACTGGTAGAGTCAACCATAAAAACAAAATCATCAACTTAAAGAAAAGTTTCTAGACTCTGAATGCACCGAATTTCAAAGTGGTACCCAAAAGAAAAGTACATAAAAGAGTCTGTCAAAGACAGCTTTCAAGGCATGGGGTGATTGATTTATTTCTGCCTTTCTAACCATGTTCTGTTTTGTTTATGTAGCCATGTGCTTTTGGTACCTTTGCCACAGTCCCTCCCCCTCACGGAACTAAGTCTCCACCCTTTACCCAATTCTAGCAGCACTGACATCAACTATCGACTCTAATAACAAGAACAACATTATTTTTTATATACTACTACTACTACTACTACTACTACTAATAATAAAATAAAATTATTATTATTATTATTATTATTATTATTATTATTATTACTGATAATACTAATAACCTCTTCTAGTACCCCAGGGAAAAGTGGAATAATCAGTGTATTTAGTTGTCTAAAGCAATTTCTTTAGAATTTATTTTCATTTTATTTTTATTTTATTTCCTCAATAAACATATGAAGAGTGGGATACAGATGTGGAAGATCTAAACGTTTGTGAGCACACTTGCTTTGATTTATATGGAAAGCATTTTATCAGTGAGTAAGTCAAACAGATGTAATAGGCCTAGTATTTACAACTGCCAAGGAGGTCATGTTTTTTGGCCAGCGTGTGTATGTCTCTGTACAAGACAACTCAAAACTACACAAATTTGGATGATATTATTGGAACTATTCACATTCAGTTTAGATGGCAGTTGCATCAGATGATGCCTGAATGATCTGTGATCCAGTACACGGACTAGCAAGTACAAAATATATCTTTGACCCCTTTACTTTAGAAGAAATCTGCACTTCTTGAGTACTCTTCTAGTTTAGAAATTTAATTCATTCATTGAATGCTTAGTTGCTTTGTACTAATGGCAGTGCTGCTACAAAGCATGATATTAATGTTGTCAAGAAAATGACTAGTTTATTTTGATATACTTCTCTATCATGGTGGCTGAGATTCTAGCCTGAACCCAATGGTGGCAGTAATCTAAGGGCCCCGCCCACAACCAACTCTAGTGCCCTTTGAAAAAAAGTCATTACCCATGAGCCCTAGCGCCTGCTGAGACTTTCTTTTTTTCATTTCCATTGTTAAATCATGTGCTACAATTTTAAGAGTCAGTTTCTGTAAGAATCATGCGGGTGGTGATACAAACCCTCTTCATATTCACTTCAAATTTTGAATACCAGTAGACATGTGCCTAAAAAGGACAAAACTGTATTTTTAAACATTGAGAATGTTCCTAACAAAAGTTAGGGCTTCCCAAAATTTCAGCATAATTTTGAGGTACTGAAAATTCCAGTTTTTGCCTTCAAATATCTCATTGCGCCTTGATCTCACCATCCTGAAATTTTGGCACATAAATGTTGGGGAAATAAACCTTTGAGTAATGATGTCACTTCTGTGGCAAATTGAAGGCACTGTCCTTAAGGGCCTCTTCAAAATTGGACCTTCTACATTTTTGTACCATTTTCGTGTGCCTCTCACAGTTCATATGACACTCAAAACCTTATTAGTTTGTTATATATATTCACTTTGGAACCTCCTCTTTTAGAATTTGAATAAAATATATGGGCATGAATTGGTGATGTTAAGCTAGATGCAATTATTTTAGGGAAATATGAAATGAAGTGCCATTTTAGGTGCTCATAGCTCTGTGCGCCATCACTCAAAACAGTTGAAATTTGCCTTACTTTGTTCGTCTGCACTCATATTATCTGTGGTCCAAATATCTAAGTGGCTTTTTGTTCTATCACCGAGTAAATTAATTTTATTTACAGCAGATTTGCACCTATGATAACTTCTATGGAGGGTTGTGCTGACTAACCAGAGACGCCAAAGCTCTAACCCTGTTTGAGCCATTATCAGACTGTAGATGTGGTGGCACAGTGGTTATGTCACAGACTACCAATCAGTAGACCAGGGTTCAATTCCCAAGCATCACATTATTTATTTATTGCTTTGAGTAAGCAAATTATTAGGCAACATTACTTGATTAGATAAAGAAGGCTACCACTCAAATATATTGCAAACAATACAAAAGTATCAACATTAAGTGTCTTGCTCTGGGGAGTAAGAGGACAGTCAAGTACCAGCTTACAATTGTGCTAGGCTGTTTCTTTACACGTTGTGCTATCAACACTCAATTGATGCTGCGTATACTTTTATTATTTGAAGATGTAGTCTTTAAATCCAAAATTTTGATTTGAAATATGAAAAGACACTTGTGCGCTTTTATAAAATCACGTGTGTCTTTATAACTGTTTGCTAAACCTATTATTCTTGGGAATGGTCTCCTTTGGGGCATTACTAAAGGTAATTGACCAATATCAAATCGATTGTCTGTAAATGTATCACTTTGTTTGAAACAAAAAAAGTTGAATACACCCGTCAGACAATCTAACTATTCAGCTTGGACATTGCTCACAGAATCTATTTCAAGACTCAGAACATGAGAATAACATATCCCTCTTCAGATCTAATGACTGTAAACTTAGATCAAATTTTTCTTGAACATCACATTAGACTCAGAACACTTGTGCAGAAATGTTCTTTCCTGCTACAAGGGGTGCTTTTGACAAGTTTAAGAGGAGCCAGAGTTAAGGCCATGGTAAAAGTCTAGTAAATAAAATCTTTGTCTGAGCTGCCAGTCAGTTAGCAGAAGCGCCCTACACTGAAGGGTGAGTCTGACCATGTGTGTAGAACTACACTTCTCTGTAATGGTGACTCAAAATGTCAATTACCCATAACCACCAGTGGCATCATGGTAACCCTTACTGAGTTGCTTAGAGTGAGATATAGTGTTCAGACATCAACTATGCTATGTGTTTGTAAACCAGAAACCTCCATTCTTGTGCAATTGAAAACAGCAACAATCCTGTTGTTGAACACAATCACTTGGCAGTTAGAATTCGTTATTATGTTGTCTCACATCTATTCCTATCAATCTGTGGGAAAATTCAAAATTCATCTGATTTCAGTATATGGCAGATAATGCTGGTGGTTTATCCCCATTATTTAGATTCAGTGTTTATTAGCAAGTCCTGTAATTTCTCACTCTTTCCTGGACATTATACACTGGCAGTTCTTTAGGGTTAGACATTGCGTTTTACAGAGCACTGTGTTTTATTAGATCACAATAAAAATAAATACACATGATGAAAAGACTAAGCAGAGTGTATGTCATTCAATTTGGTCTATTTGTGAGTGACTTTTTGGCACCTATTCTGACTCAAAAAATATTTGTCATAGCAATTTGGCCCAAAATAGATGAATGTCTTTCCTAAATGTGCGCTTTGGATTATGTAGCCACACATCTCAAGGGAAGGTGTGCAAAATTATACCTCAATATCTCAAATATTTCTAAGAAAACTATGCCTTCGAATGAACCCACTCCCTATTCCAAAAAAATATTTGGAAACTTCAAACTATAATACCACCAAAACTCTTGGAGACTCAAGCATGCCTTTGTATGTTTGTCAGGTGCCTCCAACATGGCTTCAATACTGCCGTTTTTTTTTTTTTTTTTTTTTTTTTTCAGCTTTGTCCACATGATGGTGCTGTTTTCAATTTCACGTATTTCTAGAGGGCCTATTGATGTATGTAATTTATGCTGTTAATAAATGGCATTTAATGGTTAATAAAGCAAAATGCCTCCAAGATATTTAGAATACAAATAGATTAGATATATGTCAACATAATAAAAATTGTTTCAACCTTTTTTACTGATGGCGCACAAAGATATGGTCGTCTAATTTCAATTTCAATTTCATATTTGCCAAATGAAACATCCCCTCTATCAGTACTTGAAAATTTTGCAATCTTCAACCAATTATATTTCAAAATAGGACCTCCCAATGTGCTCATATCTTTATGAATGAGCAAGGTTACGTGTTTGCACAAGCAGTGAGAGGCCCCAAAACAAGGCTCCAAAACTGAAAAGTTGAGTTTTCAATGGCCACCTAATGGCTGTAAGTTGACCTAGTGACCATCATAAAAATATGTTTCAAAACTGTTGGACCCATGCTCTGATTTTGCCAAATGTCAGAGTGCTGTTTTAAAAGCCCACTGAAATATGGACAGGCAAAGTTGTGCATTTTGAAAAGCATCAAATTTCCACCTTTGTCATGAGTCATTTCAAAAGGCCCTAGGGTCATTTCATGTCATTTCACCCAATGCCTCCCGCTTGACCATCTCAAAATATCCTGAAAAAATTCTAGTAAAAAGATAGCATTTTTAATAGTAAGAATCCAAAATATTAGCTTCATACGGTCAATAGTTTTTTTATAAAAAATATTTCAATTGACATGCTTTTTGGTCACCATAATCTAAGGCCATTTTTAAACAGCAATATCTGGAAAACCATCTCACCTATAGCCTTCAAATTTTCTCCTGTCAATATGTGGTAGTTATAGCCTTCATACATGGAATATCAGGATTGTAGCTCATGATATAGGCACTCAAACTTCTACCAAAGTATGGCTTGGCAATATGAAATGGCAACTTTGAAGAGTTGTCAAGACCCAAGTTTTGGAGATAGAAGACCCATATTTTACAGGAAGTATCTCACGTGACGGGTTAAACAATCTACAAAAAATGGTCACTCTAAGATGAATAGATCCACAGGTATTAGGCCTAAAATATGGGGAAAAACACATTCTTGCCCAACTCCAGAGCCATATTCCAAAAACTGAGTTAATGGATCAGGTCCATTTTTTTATTTTTGAAAGATCAAATTATTGTTAAACTTATATGAAAAAATTGGGAGGGTGTTTTGCCCCATTTCATCACAATTAATTTTCAAACGTGGGCTATATGTGGGTGGGTGATTGTTTTTTCCTCTTGATTCCTAGGGGTGTGTCCACCCTATTTCAGAGCCATATTCCAAAAAACTGAGTTAATGGACCAGGTCCATTTTTTTTTTACTTTGAAAGATCAAACTATTGTTAAACTTACATAAAACATTTGAGAGGGTGTTATGCCTCATTTTGTCACAATTAATTTTCAAACATGGGGTATACGTTGGGGTTTTCCTCTTGATCCCTAGGGGTGTGTCCACCCAACTCCAGAGCCATATTGGAAACATTGACTTTTGTGTTATGACAATGTTTACCTTTACCACATGTGACTATATTTACATTGCCGTGTCAAAGTCAATCAACTTTATTTGAGACATGTTTTGGATACTCCTCCTTTGCTTTTACCTTGGATCTTCCACCCTTCCCTACATGTTTCTGTTATCATTTCAAATACAGATGCTTCTATGTGAAGTAATATCTGCATGCTGCATCTGAAAGAAGTAAACTCAACCAAATGCAGCAGCAATACAGTACTACTTTTCACAACTACATATTTTTTTACTTTCCAGATTCAAATGTAAGACTTAGTTATCTTAAACATTTGCCTGCCTGGTTTGGACAGAAAAGATTTCAGACATGGCATTATTAAATTCATCCAGCCCAACCAAACAGACATGGCTTCTACATCATGGTGGTTGACAGACACACCCACAGATACAGCATGTGCGCAATCAAACCGTGATTACCCATACCCCACCACCATAACCAGTCGACTTACATTTATGATTTTTTAAATTTTATTTTCATGTTTGTGCTAGTAATTAGCCTTTTGAAGCTCTACAAGCAAAAAGAGTGAAGGTGTAGTCGTCCTGTGATTTTATTGATTTTATTTTTTGGTAGCATATTGGAAAAACGCTAGAGCCACCCTCATGTAGACAACATGGAAGATCATACAAATGGCTTTTGAATCTCATCCAAGTTTGAATTTGTTCTTGGTCAACATTGAACTTTTAAGGAAGGATCATGTTCACACTGCAGTGCTGTTAACATTGCAGAAAATGAGTAATGATCGTCCCTATGCCAAAGAATGGCATAGATTTGTTTAAAGTGAAGAAATATAGATAAGCAGAGTAGCATGGTAATTGTAAATCTCCTGAAACATTCTTGAAGTTAAATGTACTTTTAAGGTTAAATTCATTCTATTCTTTCCAAAAAAAAAAAAACGTATTTCACTTCAAATTATGAAGAGTCAGTAATCAACAATTAGTCATTGTTTTCATTAATGCAATGCAACTACAATGAGCATAAAATCTACTGTTGTCTCTGAAAATGTTGATCAAACACCAAGCACTTTTATTACACGAAATTAAGGTAAAAACATGAATTTGTATGTTCTTCAATGGAGAATAAAAAGGTCAAAACATGACTATAAAGAACTCAACAAGGGAGAGGTGAATCTTTTATCAGATCAATTCACATATTTAGTAAATGGTTGGATACAAATACAGCAGTCTCCAAAACACATGGCTATGTAAACATAGTCATAGGTAAACACACCCCTCGGAATCAAGAGGAAAAAAAACAATCGCCCAACCACATATAGCCCATGTTTGAAAATGAATTGTGACGAAATGGGGCAAAACACCTTCCCAATTTTTTTTATATAAGTTTAACAATAATTTTGTCTTTCAAAAACAAACAATTGCACCTGATCCATTAATTCAGTTTCTTGGAATATGGCTCTACAATTGGGTGGACGCACCCCTAGGAATCAAGAGGAAAAAACAATCACCCACCCACATATAGCCCTTGTTTGAAAATTAATTGTGATAAAATGGGGCAAAACACCCTCCCAATTGTTTTTATATAAGTTTAACAATAATTTTATCTTTCAAAAACAAACAATTGGACCTGATCCATTAACTCAGTTTCTTGGAATATGGCTCTAAAATTGGGTGGACACACCCCTCGGAATCAAGAGGAAAAAACAATCACCCACCCACATATAGCCCATGTTTGAAAATTAATTGTGACAAAATGGGGCAAAACACCCTCCCAATTTTTTTATATAAGTTTAACAACAATTTGATCTTTCAAAAACAAAAAAATGGACCTGATCCATTAACTCAGTTTTTTGGAATATGGCTCTGAATTTGGGCACAAATGTGTTTTTCCCCATATTTGAGGCATAATACTTGTGGATCCATTCATCTTAGAGTGACCATGTTTTGGAGAGTGTTTGACCGGTTGCCAGATATACTTTCTGTAAAATATAAGTCTTCTATGTCCAAAACTGGGGCCTTGACAACTCTTCAAAGTTACCATCTCATTTTGCCAAGCCATACTTTGGTAGAAGTTTGAGCGCCTGTGTCCTAAGTTATACTTGAGCTACAATCCTGATATTCCATGTCTGGAGGCTATAACTACCATATATTGACAGTAGAAAATTTGAAGGCTATAGGTGAGATAGTTTTCCAGATATTGCTGTTTAAAAACAGCCTTTAGATTATGATGCCAAAAAATGCCCGAAATGCATTCCAAATGAAATATTTCTTATTAAAAAACTATTGAGGTTATGAACCTAATATTTTGGATTATTACTATTAAAAATGTTATCTTTTTAGTAGATTTTTTTCAGTAAATTCTGAGATGGTCAAGCGGGGAATTTTCCAGAATTTGGGTGAATTGACATGAAATGACCCCCTAGTTTTTTTTTAGGAAAGGTCCAAAACATTTAAATTGTTATTTTTAAATATCTATCCCATATATGTATCTATGAGAATTTTTTCATTGAGATCTGAGGAGGGTTTGTATCAGCCCCTATGGAAATCCGCATGAGTCTTACAGAAACTGACTCTTAAGCCAAGGCCTATTACTTACAAGCTAGAATGTGGGTACAGCGAGAACGAATGTCACAATGCATGTATTTTGAACTTAGTTACCCCGATTAAGTCAAGGGTTTCATTATGTATGTTGGTTCGTGCTTTGCAGTCAGGGTTGTCAGCCATTGGTTCATTCTTATTATCTAAACTATCTAAATTTAGTAATGGATTGAAAAAAATGTTTTTCCTGCTGACAACTATGATAAAGCTAGTTAACTGGATGTGTATATCATACGATAAAACTTTAATGGATTCAAAAATTGAATCACTATAGTATATATCCTGACCTGGACATTCACAAGTATAATTCTACAGACATTGGGTTATTCTTTACCTAAAGTGCTCAATTTTAGAAACTATTTGAACAGGTGTCGCTTCCACTGACAATTGTAGTTATAGCATTAATTTGAATAGATTAAAATTATTAACATTGCTGATAAGTCAATTCACTATACTAAACTGCAAAGGCAGTAATGCTACAAAAAGTTGCAAAATACTTTGATAAAATATCTACCATTTATTAATCATCTATCAATTAAACTATCTATCAATCAATTTGCAAATATTTGAAGAGATTGCAATGCTGGTCCTTTTAGGCCCGTGACAATAAATCTGAATTTTCTGTCACCTGCCGATTTATGCTCCATTTTAGTGATCAGTCATAAGAAGTCTAGTTTCTTACAATTATAAGCCATCTCATATTAATTCTCAGGATCACAGACTGCATTTCCTTTGAGCATATTAAAGTTACAGCTATACATTCAATGTATGGTAATGTGGTATTTGAAGTAGCCTATCTTTAGAGATTGTGCACAAAAAGCAATTTGTGATAATCCACCATGAAGCCGTGATGACCAGGAAACCAACAATAATCATGATCAACAATAGCAGGCAAAATGCTCATTAATAATAAAAAGAAGCCTTTAAAAGAAGAAACCTCATTGGCTAAACATACAAGGAATAGGCAGACACCAAACACCCAATGAAAAGCCTAATTGACGAATAAAGGGAGGGGCAGAACCTAGGCCCAGAAGCACATGGCTATGTGGGCAAAGTAGTCCATAGCAACCAAGGGACCAAATAAACAAACACACCTAGCAACGAAGGCAGAAAAACCAATCACCAAGACTGTGAAAGCCATCTTTGATATAGTAATTTATGTGGTTTGGCTAAAGGTACCATTTCAATATCTTGAGCATTTGCAAAATAAAACATGGGCTTTGT
>JAODXP020000033.1:27746441-27768941 GCA_027497455.2 Sardinella longiceps | reverse complement strand
GAACACTCCTGTTCAGATTCATGTGTGATGCTGAGATGCTTCTAGAATCTCTGACCCGAGATGACCTACAGTGACCCCTCTGACACACTGAGTCACACATTACAGTTCACTTGTGATACTGAGATGCTATTTAAATACTTACATGTATATTTGCTGATTTGGTTTAAACAACAATATATATGTGTGCTATGGTTTATTATGCATATACCTGTAAATAAGATCTGTATTTTCTGTGACAGACATGTCATGTTTATTTGTGTGGTGTGTGTTATACTGACATGCTATGGAAATAATGTATATTTGATATTTTTTTTCTGACTTACTACATAAGTAAATAAAATAGGATCTGTATTCATGTGATAGACGTGTCGTTTGTTTTTATCTCTTAAAATGAGTTGGCCATGCCACATTGTCTTTTTTTTGTTGATGATGTTTTTGGCAGACAGAAAAACATACAAAGCATTGATATAAAAAAAAATCATCAATGCAATCATCATTTTCTGTCCTTTTTTGTATATAACATACTGTAGAAACATAACACACAAACAGCCTTTTTTGTATATAACATACTGTAGAACATTACACACAAACAGCAACAAACAAACAAACAAACAAAACAAACAAGTGCCCAAATCATACAGTTGACTTGACCTCTGTATACATCAAGCTGTTACAGTACATCCACCATTACATCTTGTCTATTTTGTAGACACATTCTCTGTATTATTCAAAAATAAACCCACGTTAAAAATATCTTCTCTCCCTCTAACACTGTATGTCACACTTTCATATAGAGCCATTTTGGTCATCAACTCCATTACCATTCCAGGAGGTCCATTCCTTAAAACAACAGAGATTAGATGACTTCCAGTGTCTCAGTATTATCCTACACCCTGTTATGGTTGCCAGGCATATACCCAAAGCCTCTGTCTTCCAGATAAAACATTCTCTGGTAGTAGACCCAGTATACATACAGCAGGAGATTTAGACAGATTAGTTGAATTCAAGAGACTAATAATCCCATCCCATAGTTGATCATTATTTTTCACAAAAACATAAACCAAAGTGCCAGCTTCTTTCTAACATTTCCAACATGTTTCCCTATCTAACAGTTTCAGTTTGGCTAATTTACTGGGGGTTCAATATTTTCTATGGAGTAGTTTGAGTTGTGACCGTTTCCCTAGAACAGATATACCAGGAGGCAATAAGATTCGTCCAGCTATTGTCAGAAATCTGTATTCTGGCCATGTCACATTGTGAAGGCTGTGTGCTCAGTCCATTGCTCTTCCCCCTGCTGCTCACACATGAGTGTAAAAGTGGCCAATCCAGCCCAAAGCAGCTCATCCCATTTGCAGATGAGGCCACAGTAGTGGGTCTCATCAGTACTGATGATGAAACCTCATCCAGAGGGGAGGGGGAACAGCTGCTGGGCTGCTGTGCAGATAACAACCTCTCTCTTAATGGCCACAAGACTAAAGAGATCATTGTGGACTTTAGAGCTCAAAGACTCAACACTCCCCACTGCACAGCAATGGCTGCCCGCTGGAGAGGGTCAGCAGCACAACATTCCTCCTTGGCGTCCACATCTCTCTCTTCAGGCATTCAGGTGTGTCAGTGAAAGGTGTTTATCTCAGGTGGAGATGGAAAGATGCTCCTTTTAGGACATTTATTAACCCCTGAATTCCTCACAATGACATTTAGAGCTTCTACTCCTCTGCCTCATTCAGTATTTGCCAAACTCATTTCCTCAGCTGTGACAACAACACAGTCTTTCCCTCTTGGACAGGAGAGCAGGCAGAGCACCTGTTACATCACCTACCAACAATCCCATTGCCAAACTCTATTGCACTCTATTCCAATCTGGCCATATTGCACATCTGAGGCGCTTTCAGTAAAAGTGTTGGTAAAGGTGCAGGGAGGGATGTGTGGTGGGTGTAGCATCTGCACCTCCCTGCCATGTCTGGATGCTTGTGGGGGCAGAGTGTGTGTGTGTGTGTGTGTGTGTGTGTGAGTGAGTGTGTGTGTGTGTGTGGCGGGGGACATCTCCATCCCCCTGCCATGTCTTCTGAGGGGGCAGATAGTTTATCAGCAGCAGTGTGTCTCACACTGGACAGATGCTTGTAGTGTCCCTCAGCTCTCCCTGCTCATCACCTCTCTCCTCTCAGTGTGGGGAGAAATCTCACAGCACTCACATTCTCAAGCCTGAGAAAAATTATCCTCTTTCCACTAAGCCCTTACCAACCTTTTAAACAAATACATAGCCTTTAAGAAAAGCGTACCATAATCTATTTTACGGTAGCCTAACACACACACACAAACACACACACACACACACACACACACACACACACACACACACACACACACACACACACACACACACACACACACACACACAAGCATATAATAGGCCAAAAAGATAGGTTTGACAGAGCGAGAAAAAAAAGAAAACGTTTCCCCTAAATGAGTAACTAGGCGGACATCTAGTGGCTAACTGTGAAAATGCAACTGAGATATTCAGATTTCTTGCAGGAAGAAAAGCGCTCCGTTTTTTTCATAGGGGGAGTGACTTCTGAAGTGAAATTGAAAGCAAGCTTCATAGACCTGGGATAGTTCGAACGTTTTACCTTACAACGAAATATAGTCCAATTCACTCGAATTTAAGTTAAGGTAAGTGAAATAAATGCAATGCATCGAATTAGTTAGTGTTAGTAGCCTATTTGGAGTGACTTGTGTCCTAAAATAATCTGACGATATGCTGCGAATATATCGTAGGCTATGCTAAGGTTTTCGATAGCGTTGTGATCAGATAAATACTCTAGGGCTATCTGTAGTGAGTGAATTTATCTAAGCCTAATTTTTAATGGGAAGTAGTCGTAGGCATTTCATTGATTAATTGATTTATGAGCAAGTAAACCTAGCCTACTGCTTCTTTGGAAAGGAGATTTATGATTTGGCCTGAGGCTCATGTTCTGCGTCACGTAGTGTTGTGGTCAGGGCTACGGCGAGTCTTTCAGTCGCAGTACACCAGGCCTAGCCTGTAAACACGCAGTAGGCTTTGAACATATTTTCCAAAATGCCTCAGCCAAAAATAGAAAAAATAGCTTTTTTAATGGTTCGAAAAGAGGTTGGCCACGGTAGGAAAACATAACAGAAGTTGTGTGTGCGCCACTTTATAACTCATATAAGATTTTACTATTGTAAGAAGTAGTGCCCTTACCTTGGTGTTTTTTTTTTTTGTTTGCTTTGAATTTTTTTCTTTGAATTTTGTTTCAATTTGTTTGTCAAATTGACTGTCAAAGTTCAGTCAGAAAGAAAGTTTCAACTGTAGACCTGCATGGCCAATTTCGGAGAAGTATGCGCATATCGCAGATTGACACCCTTTACTAACACACTTTTGTCCAAATATCCAAGTTTATATTAATTAGGTTTATCGCCACTGCTTCATGATCTGAATTAAACTAATTACCAACATCAAATAAATTAACTGAAATGATCATGACTCAAATTTATGTAAGTCCAAGTACAATTCTGCTACTCATGCCTGTTGCTGTGTAAACTCTACTATCTGTTGTTTGAGCTCATCTAATAAATGAAGAGAAATAACACGTGGGTTATACCAACACATTTAGCCTACATTGTCACATTAGCAGGGTAAACATACTGTAGTTGGGTTATACCATCACAAACAAAGTCAGAATTCAGTGGTGTGGTTGCTGTTTGTTCTCTAATTGTTCTCTGCTGTAATGATGGTCAGTAGTTCCCTTCTGTGTGTCCCTTCTGAAATGAGATATGTGTGTGTTGTTTGTGTAGTTAGACACAGTGTCTCTCTGAAATGAGATTTGTGTTGTTTGTGTCCTAGTGAGACACAGTGTCCCTCTGAAATGAAATGTGTGTGTGTGTGTGTGTGTCCTAGTGAGGCACAGTGTCCCTCTGAACTCTGAAATGAGTGAAGAGCCTGAGGAAGCAGCAGGCCTCAGTGAGGCTTTCAGCTGTATCATCATGGAGACACACAAGGACATGGAGGATTCTGTCAACATGAAAAATAGATCAACACAAGACAGTACAGGGTGAGTTCTCTTCTCTCTCTCTCTCTCTCTCTCTCTCTCTTTCTCTTTAATTTCTCAATACATTATGTTGTTCTGCATCCATCACACACCCATTCCTCTTGATCACAAGATCCTGGATTAAAGTTTATCCTGTAGATATTCTTTAATTGCCCACATGTCCATGGATGTCATCATGATAAAGTAATTGTAGTTGTTTATAGCCCACAGATGCCCAGACCTCCATCTCCAGTGCCCAGCTGTGTGTCTCTGAAGAGTGATAATTCCATGCCTGATGGACCTGATTTCAGCAAAGAATCAGGAGTAAAGTGAGTTCTTGTGTTTTTGTTTCTGGTCTATTCCACATTGTGATATTGGACCAGATCATTTGCAAAGAAATTGAAGCTTCAAGTCTTGATTTCTCACCTGTATATGTTTTGTAGCCCAAGAATCCCCAGACCTCCATCTCCAGTGCCCAGCTGTGTGTCTCTGAAGAGTGATAATTCCATGCCTGATGGACCTGATTTCAGCAAAGAACCAGTAGGAGTAAAGTGAGTTTTTTTGTTATTGTTTCTGGTTTATTCTGCATTGTTATGTTGGATTTGAAGAAGATCACTTGTAAATAAATTGAAACTTTGAGTCTTGATTTCTCATCTGTATATGGTTTGTAAAAAACATACTTTCATCACCATGGTACTTTGCACCATGCACACTTTTGCCTCATTGCATCTTGTTGTAACTCAGTACTATCGCACTCCAGCAACTTACCTCAAGGACTTTCTGAACACTGACAGATTAGAATATATGCTCACAGTGTCTATGTTATGTTGCCTTTTATTAAGTTACTGATATCTATACTGTCTACTGTTAATGTTATCTCTTGTTATGCTTTATATCTTGACATCAATTGCACTTTATGTCCTAGTGAGTTGCGATGTCTTAAATACAGTTATCTTAGTTATATGTCAAGTAACTTTGTTGCACATTTGGGGTTTTGGAGAAAACTCGCGATTGAAATGCAATTTCAGTCTGCTGTTGCAGAGTTTGATTAATGTTTGCTTTGACTTTGACTTTGAATTTGTAGCCCAAGGATCCCTAGAACTACATCTCCAGTGTCCAGCTGTGTGTCTCTGAAGAGTGATAATTCCATGCCTGATGGACCTGATTTCAGCAGAGAACCAGTACCATCAGGAGTAAAGTGAGTTTATTTAAATGAGAAATTTTCACACACACACACACACACACACACACACACACACACACACACACACACACACACACACACACACACACACACACACACAGCACAGTGTCCCCAGCACTGAACCAGTCATGTCAGGATTAGAGAGTTTAGACATATGGATTAGGAATTTGGCAGTTTACACACACACACACACACACACACACACACACACACACACACACACACACACACACACACACACACACACACACACACACACACACACACACACATATTCTCTCTCTCTCACTCTCCTCTCCTCTCTCTCTCATCCCTCCTTCCTTCCTTCTCATCTTCTTCTCTCTCTCTCTCTCTCTCTCTCACTCACACACACACACACACACACACACACACACACACACACACACACACACACACACACACACACACACACACACACACATACTGCATGCTAATATTATGGCTGTAGAATGAAGTGAAAAGTGAAAATGATCTCCTGTCACACCTGTAATCTAATATCAAGGTGATCTCCATTTTTCCTCATTTCAGTTTTTTTTCCCACATCAAAACTAATGTTCATTCCCAAACACTTTCTTTATAAAAATAAAAAACAGTTAATGCTCCAGACACAAGTGACTGTGACTGCATTAGAAGTCCAGAGAGAAAATCATTCATTTATCCAGTCTGTCTCACCTCGAATACATATTTATATATAATACATTTTCCTCGCCTCATGTTTTTTTCTGTCTCTACAGTGTGTTGAGTTCTTCAGACCCTCAGACTCATCTGGATGATGATGAACACACAGACATGGCAGAGAGCAGCTCACACATGCAGACTGAACACACACCACATACAAGGAGCACACAAGGTAATAAAAGGATTCAGTACTGTTGTGTCCTCAGATGTTTTGAGGGTTTTGCTGATTCCTTTATAAGAGAAAACCATCATTATAACAATTTCTCTCCCCAACTTGACTATAAGTACATTCAAAAAAAGTAATTTAGAGCAACTTCAAATAAAACAAGAGCAGAGAGCTTAGTTTTTTTTATATAATTCTATTAATCAACGTTATGTGTCTTTTGCCTTTCACAATAGTAAAAAATGCAGAACCATGATTGCAAAAAAAGTAGTTAGTATGACTACAAAAAAGTGGTTAAATGAGCTACTGTACATCAGCTAAATAAGCTACATGTGAGAGAGAGCCTGCAGATAGAGGCTTCATTCACCCCATATAATGAGCCACTTAGTCACTATGAAGCTGTTGAATGAACCTTAAAACAGCATAAAATGTTGCCTGGTATGAGTTTAATAGTTGTATGGTAAATGGTACATCAACTTGCCACATAATTTTTATGTTTTGAATAGCATAACTTAAGTCTTGTCATAACAAATTAATTATAAAAGTATATGTGTCTCAAATTATTCTTTATTTATTCCAAACAGTGAGGATCCTGAGGAAAGTTAAAACAAACCATAAAACCAGTCTGAAGGAGAGGTTTGAGAAGGTATCTGAAGGCATCATCAAATCAGAAACTCAGACGCTCCTCAGTAAGATTTACACAGAGCTCTACATCACAGAGGGGGAGAGTGAAGGGGTTAATAAGGAACATGAAGTCTGTCAGATAGAGTCAGCATCCAGAGCACAAAACACAGAAGACACACCAATTAACTGCAATGACATATTTAAGTCTTCACCTGGACAGGAGAAACACATTAGAACTGTGATGACCAAAGGTGTTGCTGGCATTGGGAAAACAGTCTCAGTGCAGAAGTTCATTCTTGACTGGACAGATGGGGTAGCCAATCAGAATGTAGACTTTATGTTTCCCCTTTCTTTCCGTGAGATGAATTTAATCAAGGATGATGAGTATAGTCTTCACAAGCTCCTGCTTGCTTTCCACCCTGAGCTGCAGGAGCTCAATGATGATGAATATAAAGACTGTCAGGTTGTCTTCATCTTTGATGGTCTGGATGAAAGTCGGATGACACTGAATTTTGAACAAAATATGAACTTATCAGATGTAAAACAAACTTCATCCGTGGATGTACTGATAACAAGCCTCATTCAAGGAACTCTTCTTCCCTCTGCACTCATCTGGATAACCTCACGACCAGCAGCAACCAGTCAAATTCCTACACAGTTTATTAATCAAGTTACTGAAGTGCGAGGATTCACCGATCCACAGAAGGAAGAGTACATCAGGAAGAGAATCAGTGATGAGAATCAGGCCAAAAGAATCATCTCACACATTAAGACATCCAAGAGTCTCCTTATCATGTGTCACATTCCAGTATTCTGTTGGATTGCTGCCACTGTGCTTCAGGAGATGCTGGGAAAGAAAAACATCAGAGACATTCCGAAAACTCTAACTGAGATGTTCATACAATTCTTGGTCATCCAGACCACAAGGAGGGATCAGAAATATCAGAGGGGAACTGTCACAGATAAAAAGAAACTCCTGATATCTCAGAAAGAAATTTTACTGAAGCTGGCACATTTGGCTTTCAGCAACCTACAGAGTGGGGACCTCATGTTTTATCAGGAAGACCTGAACAAGTGTGGCATTGATGTCAGCGAAGCTTCAGTGTACTCTGGCATGTGCACTGAAATCTTTAAGGAAGAATTAATCTTTCAAAAGGGGAAGGTTTACTGCTTTGTGCATCTGAGCATCCAGGAGTTTCTGGCAGCTTTATTTGTGTTTCATTCATATGTGACTGGGAACCTTGAGCCACTTAAACCCCTCATCAGTGAAGAACATGAGAATCAGCAGGATACATCATTTTTATCTTCTCTTCAGTCCACACTAGGTTTGAAAACTAACATTCATGTGTTACTTAAGAGTGCAGTGGATGAGGCTTTGAAGAGCAAGAATGGACATCTGGATCTTTTCCTTCGTTTCCTCATGGGCATCTCACTGGAGAACAATCAGAGACTTCTGCAAGGTCTTCTGAACAAAATACACAACACCTCTAAGAGCATTGAGGAAACATGTCAGTACATTAAAGAGCTCAATAGAGAAGGTCACTCACCTGAAAGATGCCTCAATCTTTTCCATTGTTTGTCTG
The DNA here is from genome assembly GCA_027497455.2 of Sardinella longiceps. Lineage (NCBI taxonomy): Eukaryota > Metazoa > Chordata > Actinopteri > Clupeiformes > Clupeidae > Sardinella > Sardinella longiceps. The sequence continues at coordinate 27,760,622 of JAODXP020000033.1, read as the reverse complement.
AATTGAATGATCATTCCATGAATGAAGAAATTCAAAAATTCCTGTCATCAAAGAACTTTGAACAGAAGTTGTCGCCTTCACACTGTTCAGCACTGGCCCACATGCTTCTGATGTCTGAGGAGGTGCTGGATGAGTTTGATCTGAAGAAATACAACACATCAGACGAGGGCCGCAGGAGACTCATCCCAGCTGTGAGGTGCTGCAGAAAGGCAAGGTGAGTTTCTGATGGAAAGGTCATCAGCTTACAAAGTCATTATCATCAATTTATGCTTCCAATAATATGAATCATATTCTGTGGCAGATAAGTCAGCTTTTCTATGTCATCAGTTAAGATACAATGTAATTTTCAACTGTTAGACACTTTTGAAATAAAATGGATTTGTATCAGCCCCTAATAAAGCACAATAATCCTAAAGTTTCATATTTTAAAGTGTTGTACATTTGTACACCTTTTGGATCCTTTACATATCTTAAATTTTTAATGTTGAAACATTTTTAATGTTGTTTTGCAGACTAGCTGACTGCAAGCTCACAAATAAAGCCTGGGAAATTGTGACTACTATTCTTCAGTCTCCAAACCCTCTGATAGAACTAGACCTGAGTCACGATGACCTTGGAGATTCTGGAGTTCAGCTTCTCTCTAAAGGACTGTCTAGTCCTCACTGCAAACTGCAGACATTAAGGTGGGTGCCAGTTACAGTGACAGCAGGATATCCAGACATCTGTAAATCATTTCTGAAACAACACATTTTGGATCCATCACATATCTTACATTTTTAATGTTGTTTTGCAGACTAGCTGACTGCAAGCTCACATATAAAACCTGTGGAATTGTGGCTACTATTATTGAGTCTCCAAATCCTCTGATAGAACTAGACCTGAGTTCCAATGACCTTGGAGATTCTGGAGTTCAGCTTCTCTCTAAAGGACTGTCTAGTCCACACTGCAAACTGCAGACATTAAGGTGGGTGCCAGTTACAGTGACAGCAGGATATCCAGACATCTGTAAATCATTTCTGAAACAACACATTTTGGATCATTCATATATCTTACATTTTTAATGTTGTTTTGCAGACTAGCTGACTGCAAGCTGACAGATAAAAGCTGTGGAACTGTGGCTACTATTCTTCAGTCTCCAAACCCTCTGATAGAACTAGACCTGAGTTCCAATGACCTGGGAGATTCAGGAGTTCAGCTTCTCTCTAAAGGACTGTCTAGTCCTCACTGCAAACTGCAGACATTAAGGTGGGTGGTAGTTACAGTGACAGCAGAATATCCAGACATCTGTAAATAATTTCTGAAACAGCACATTTTGGATCATTCACACATCTTACATGTTTAATGTTGTTTTGCAGACTTGCTGACTGCAAGCTGACAGATAAAACCTGGGGAATTGTGGCTACTATTCTTCAGTCTCCAAATCCTCTGATAGAACTAGACCTGAGTTCCAATGACCTGGGAGATTCAGTTCAGCTTCTCTCTAAAGGACTTTCTAGTCCTCACTGCAAACTGCAGACGTTAAGGTGGGTGGTAGTTACAGTGACAGCAGGATATCCAGACATCTGTAAATAAAATCTCTAAATAAATTCTGAAACAGCACTGAGCAGTCTGGATATCTGCGTCTTTGTTCATTATGTTGAAAAAAAAGTATATCTGTCTTTCTACACACATATGAGTACACTTGACTGTCATTTTACACACACACACACACACACACACACACACACACACACAAAGAGCTCATTATCACATCTGACATGTTGACTGTATAAAGGACTGAGAAAGAGAATGAGAGCTCTCTCTCTCTCTCTCTCTCTCTCTCTCTCTCTCTCTCTCTCTCTCTCTCTCTCTCTCTCTCAGGCTGTCTGGTTGTCTCATCACGGAGAAGGGATGTTCATATCTGGACTCAGCTCTGACATCAAATCCATCCTTTCTGAAAGAGCTGGATGTGATCAACAATAATCTTGGAGAATCCAGACTGAAGCTGTTATCTGCCAGACTGGAGGATCCTGTTTATAAACTGGAGATACTCAAGTAGGTTTAGAAAGAAATCTCACTGTTGCACATCAAAATTATCTGTTTCTATTGTAGGTCTGTATCAATATGCTCTCTAATATGCCAGTTTTCCTCTGGTGTAGTAGTGTGGCACTTTTTGGCCAGCACCTCCAATACAGCCATTGACGTGTGTTTACTCTTCTTTTTTCCTCTGGTGCAGTGACCTTTCAAAGTTGTATTTTATGGAAAGTTTATTTAAAAAAAAAATCACTTTCCACATAATGGAACATGTCATCTTTCATGCACCATCAGGAATGTGAGCAGACAGACAGACAGACAGACAGACAGACAGGGAGATGAGCAGATATACAGGCAGGAATGTGAGCAGACAGACAGGAACATGAGAGGTCAGACAGACAGGGAGATTAGAAGACAAACAGTCATGCATTGTTACTGTAAATCTGTTTCAATGTATTTGTTTGTAATTTGAAGAACACTGATAAAACCGAATAATGCCTCAGAAAACAAAATATTAAATTCTCAAGTAAAATACACATAATCAAACTCATAAACTGTACACATGTACAGACTCACATTTGTGTGCTCTTGATGTTATATCTGCTTTTGCCATCTTAACATCTGAAAACATGGTGTGATGTGTACAAGTGAGTACTAGTAAATATGTTTAAGTAAATACTGTATGTACTGACTTGCCAAGTGCAATGACAGGGACACTGTGCTGTAAGAGAGGCCGTCCTTTGGATGAGATCCCTTGTTGCATAAGTTGGGGTTTCAAGGGTGTCCTGGCTAAAGTCCCAGCCTGGCTCTTTCCAATCTATCCCCCTAGACACTATGCAAACATTAGTTTTAATAGTAGTAGTTTACATGTCACAATGCAAAGGTTTATTAACGTCCTACAGGGAGTAGGATCAAGCAATGTTTACCTGGCAGATGGGCAGGCAGTGAAGTACTGCATGCCCAGATGGTTAGAGTGACTCTTTGAACTCTACTGTAAGTACAGGACAGACAGTGTCAGGGCTGTTTATTGAAGGACTTCCTCATTCTGACATCTATATGGGCATTTCTGTTGACTCCTTGGGACAGGGTGTGTGTGTGTGTGTGTGTGTGTGTGTGTGTGTGTGTGTGTGTGTGTGTGTGTGTGTGTGTGTGTGTGTGTGTGTGTTTTAAGGGAACTGGAATTAGCTCAGTACTTTATAGCAGGGAAAATGTTTCTAAAAATGGTACAAGTACTTTCTGTGGGACAATAAATCACCTCATATGTCATGTGGCACAAACAGAAAAACAACAGTAATGGACATCTGTCAAATTCTCTTGCAGAACTGACCAGGGTGTTTTAGTCAGAGCACGGCCATGTTTGCTGAGATGTAAGTATTGATTTCTTATTTACTTTAACTGTCAATATCACAATTTATGGATACTCATTGACAGTTACCCATTGTAGTCATGTGTGGACATGTGTGCTCACTGTAAGAAGATGAAAATCAAATGAAGATCATGTGTTAGTGCAAGTAGTTTTTTTTCAACTCCAAAAAGCTTAATTTTATTTTTTAAAAACTGCCAATGTTTGGATCTTCATCATCCCTTTTACTTTCTACTACAGTTGTCTGGCAGCTGTGCTTTAGATGTGCACCATCCTGCATTACTTGTTTTTCAAAGATTGCTAGCCAGGGTGTGTGTGTGTGTGTGTGTGTGTGTGTGTGTGTGTGTGTGTGTGTGTGTACAGTGTACATGTGTGTGTGTGTGTGTGTGTGTGTGTGTGTGCGTGTGTGTGTGTGTGTGTGTGTGTGTGTGTGTGTGTGTTTTCTTTAAAGATTGCCAACAAATGTGTGTGTGTTGTAGTTCAGTGTGCCAGCTTGTGTGTGTGTGAAAGCAGACAATAGCTTTCGTTCAGTACTTTATACCAGAGATGTGGACAAGTCACATGACTTGGACTCAAGCAGACTTGACTTGTTTTTAATGACTTCAGACACGACTTAGGGACAAAATAAGGCATGACTTGCAACTACACTTGGACCTGAAATCTAAGTTTAGACCCAAGTCAGACTTTGTAGTCTAGTGACAAACCATCAAAAAGTGCTTTAGTTTTCGAGATACCCCTACCCGTGGTAGAACAAAACCCAACCATGTTTTTCTTCATCTTTAAGGTCTCCCATAAGTGAAATGGATTCTTGGACAAAAATATTTTGCTGCAAAGATGATTAAATTCATAGATATTGTCATACACCCCATAGCTAAAAAAAGAACAAAAATGGACCCTTGCCGAATGGGACTTAAGACATATAAACTGATACAGAATCTTAATACAAGCTCTGAGACCTTTGAAACTTGGCATGTATGTAGCCGAGAGGTTGCTGTACCTTCTAGAGAAACCTGTGTGTGAATATCTTGAAGTATGCCATGTTTAGAGCCCTAAGAACACAAACCTAAAATAGGCGGACATGGAAAAATTGGACACCTTTGCAGAATGTTTTTGTTTAGTTTGTGTTTGCTTTGGCAGGGAATGTCATATAAACACATGGTATGGCTTGTTGGAAAGGTGAGGTTGTGCTGAATCCAGCAATACCCAATATGTAAATGTACCATGTACAATCAGGGTGCTGCCTTCCTCAATGTATGAGGCGTCCCAAATTAAGGAAAGGAAGGTGTTATCAGAGGCCCAGGAGGATAAGTCTGCTGCACAGACACCCCTTTCCAGAAACCCACAAGGCCGCTACTCCCCTCGTGGAGTGGGCCCTGATGCCTGAGGAGGGTGGTTCACCCGCCGCCTCATAAACTAGACCAATGACCTCCACCCACCAGTGGGAGAGCCTCTGCGTGGACAAAGCCCGTCCCGACCCAGGGCCTGAGCCCCATAACTAACAAAGAGTTAGCAAATATGTAAACACCGTTATCAGTTTATAGCGCCACCAGAAGCGCGGTTTTCAGGGACAAGAGCTTGAGACTCAGAGTTCAGAGGCTCAAAGGGAGTGTCAGAAAGCGCTTAAAACGAGCACGAGGTCCCGACACTGTAGCCAGGGGGCACACACACCTGGCGCCCCTCACGAATCTCGAAGCCAGGGGGTGAGAACCAGGAGACACACCAGCCCAGCCTAGGTGACAGGCAGAGATAGCCGCCAGGTAGACTGAAGAGTAGATGCAGAGCGACCCTGGTCGAGCATATGTTGCAGGAAAGACAAAACTGAGCTGATGGGGCAGGATGTGACGCCCCTAGGCCTGGGGGCGTGGCCGCTTCCCCGTTTCCCTTTTCCTGGTGTTTTGTCTGTGTCTTAACAGGTGCGCTGCGGGATTGATTAGGCGATTGGGAGCCGGTGCACAGGTTCCCCGTTCCTTTAAAACCAGTCCCTTCCCTTCACTGCTGAGGGAGAGAGCAGCAGACACCATCTCCTCTCTGTCTGGGTCGCTTGCCTCACAAAGGCCTTAAAACCCACTGTGTTTTCTGTTCTGTTCGTTTCGTTCTGTTTGTTTCGTTGTGTCCGCTTGTTTGTTAAATAAATGTAATTCGTATTTTGGTAAATCTTGCTCCGTGCCTTCCTTTTATGTTATTCCTCATTTTGGGGCGTAACATACATGGGGGCTCGTTAAAAGCTAGGCACTTTGAGCTATTTTTGGAATTTGGCAACGTTGTCGATTGTTTTCTGTCTCCTTAATTGGAGTTTGTTAAGGTGAGTGCGTCGCACTTTGTTTGTGGGGGGACGGAGTGAGTACAACTTTGCTGGCAAGCGGTAACTTTTGATTGAGTTAACATTTGCATTTGTATTACATTCGTTGTGTAATAATTATATTTGGCTGCGTTTGCAGTAGTTCGTTGTTTGATTGATTAATTGAAGGCTATTAATTGGCCACTTCGTATTTGCGCTGTAAGTTTATATTTTGTTTTTCACTTTCCCCGCCTGTGTTAGGAAAAGGTGTATCTTCGGGTGCACGGGTTTGTTGTTTTTGTTTATTGTTTTTGGGCAGTACGGGGCCTAGCAGCAGTCGTCTCGGGTGCACTTCCGAGGTCTGCGGAGACGTTAATCAATTGACGGCTCTTTCGGGCTTACGGGCTTTGGATCAGCGGGTCCTAGTGCTTAAATTCCCGGCCTCAACGCTGTCCGAAGACTAGGGTCCACGAGTTAGTGGGTTCTGGGGTTTAGCTGGGCGTGGGGAAGTTGTTTGTTTATTTTCTATACGGCGCAATTATTTTGATTTGAGTTTTGAAGTTAATTGATTTGCTTTAAGATTATAACATGGCTTCAGTGGTTAGTGACTTTGTGCAGGCTCCGTCCTTGGCTCTGTTAAACACCATGAATAAAGACAATCTCTTAGAGGTTGCTGAGAAATTTGGAATCGTAGTGACATTGTTACAGAGGCGTTTAAAGGAGACTGTTAAAAGTGTTGTTGTTTCGGGGTTGGTGGAGAAGGCGGTGCTACCGGCATCGGCGGCGTCAGCTGATCCACCGCCTACCGAATCACCGTCTATTGGCTTGTCATTTGAGGAGCAGAAAGCTCTTTTGCAATATCAGCGCGAGACTGAAATTGAGCGTTTGCGTATGATTCAGGAGACTGAAACTGGCAAACAAAACCTGGAAAAGATGCGTCTGGATGTTGAACGACAGCGGCTCGATTTAATTAGAGAGGGTAAAATGTCTGGCCAACATAATTCTTCTCAAGGTGAATCCACCTCATCATCTAAATTAAATGTCGCCAAAAACCTTCGTCTTGTACCACCTTTTAACGATTCAGACGTTGATGCTTTCTTTCAGTTATTCGAACGGGTAGCTGATGCTCATGCGTGGACAGACGTGGAGCGAACATTGCTCCTTCAATGCGTTCTGACCGGCAGAGCCCAGCGCGCTTACTCATCCTTATCTACTGCTGATTGTCAAAATTATGAAACTGTTAAATCCGAGGTGTTAAAAGCCTACGAGTTGGTACCAGAGGCGTACCGTCATCGTTTTCGCTCAATGCGGAGAAAACCTGGTCAGTCGCATATGGAGTTTGGGCGAGACTTGACTTTACAATTCGGTCGCTGGCGAAAATCGTCTAACGTTGATAATGTAGATCAATTGATTGATTTGATCTTAGTTGAGCAGTTCAAACAAACGCTCCCAGAACAAATTGCAACGTTTATCATGGAACGCGATGTACGGACCATTTCCCAAGCTGCGGCGCTCGCGGATGAGTGGGAGATTACACATCGTTCTCGTCCGGTTAGGGGTGATTCTTTTCGTCCACGGCCTAACGCCGCTCTACCATCTGTTAGCCCACATTATGACCGACGACCCACTCAAAATCCGTCGCCTATGCGAGACTTAACGTGCAATTACTGTATGGGGCGTGGGCACTGGAAATCTGACTGCCCAGTCCTCCGATCTAAAAGTAACAGACCACGAGTCTTTCCTGCCAAACCGACGGTCCTGGCTGTTGATGTGCTCTGCGACCCCGGCTTCTGTGGCGCCTACTGACAGCTCTGCGTCTACCTCTCTGTGTGTTGCGGAGGGTGACGAGACTTTTGAACCGTTTATCTCCGAGGGCTTTGTGTCACTTGCTGGTAGTGATAAAGTCCGCATTCGTATTTTAAGGGACACAGGCGCCAGCAGTTCATTTATTCTTGGGTCTACGCTGCCTTTTTCTGCTGAAAGTTACACTGGTAACTCGTTGCTGATTCGTGGCATAGGTCTGAACACATTGTCTGCGCCGCTGCATAAAGTGCGCCTCGAGTGCGAGCTTGTACAAGGCGAGGTAGAACTGGCTGTTCGGCCTGCGCTACCTGTTAATAATATCTCACTGGTTCTTGGTAATAATTTGGCTGGTAAGCGTCTCTGGTCAGAATCGGTACCTCCTTTGGTGGTTAGTGAGAAACCTCTTTCCATAGAAGAGACCGATGAGAGCGAGAAACGTTTTCCCGAGGTGTTTGCTGCATGTGTCGTGACCCGCGCTGCCGGTCGGCAAAGTGCTGGCAGTGCAGAGTCAGTTAAAGCCGACCTAAAGTTTTCGCTGTCTGATTACCATCTTTCAGTTAGTCGTGAAGAGATGTCATTAGAGCAACAAAATGATGACACTCTTAAATCGCTTTTTGAATTGGTGGATAACGATGCAATTCGTGATAAAGCCACAGGCTATTATGTCAAAGACGGAGTGCTACTGAGAAAGTGGTCTCCGCATGACAGTCTTTTGATTGGTGATCCGATTGTTCAGGTCGTTGTGCCTGTAAAATTTCGCTCAGTTGTATTACAAATTGCACACGACAAATTGGCTGGACACGCGGGTGTCAAAAAGACATATGACCGCATTTTGAGATATTTCTACTGGCCGCGCATCAAGCGTGACGTGGCCAGTTTTGTCAAAACGTGCGAGACTTGTCAGCTGACAAGTAAGCCCAATCTAGTTCTGAAACCGGCTCCGTTGCGGCCAATACCAGCTTTGGCTCAACCGTTCGAGCACCTTATAATTGACTGCGTTGGTCCTTTACCGCGGGCTAAAATGGGTGCGAGAACCTGCTCACTGTTATGTGCCAGGTTACTCGTTACCCCGCCGCTTACCCAATACGCTCGATCAATACAAAGTCAGTTGTAAAGGCTCTAAGCCAGTTCATCTCTATTTTTGGTTTACCAAGAGTTATACAATCCGATCGCGGTAGTAATTTTACCTCCTCCATGTTCGCTGAAGTGCTTCATCAATTGGGAATACAGCAAAATTTGGCAAGCGCGCGTCATGCTCAGAGCCAGGGAGCCCTGGAGCGCTTCCATTCTACTCTGAAATCTCTGCTGCGCGCGTATTGTGTCGAGTTGGGCCGCGATTGGGAAGAGGGCCTGCCCTGGCTGCTTTTGGCTGCCAGGGAGGTTACTCATGAAAGCACGGGTTTTAGTCCGAACGACCTTGTTTTCGGGCATCGTGTCCGTGGGCTACTGTCTACGCTGCATGATCAGTGGGCTGATGCAGAGCCACCTGCAAATTTATCCGAATATGTCTTGGGTTTTCGCCGTCGTCTCTCTATAGCTTGGAGATTAGCTAGTGAACGGCTGGGCGAATCCCAGAAGAGAATGAAAAAACTGTTTGACCGTCGCACTGAACATCGAACATTTTGTGTTGGGGATCAAGTGCTTGCGCTTCTCCCTATAGTCGGTTCGCCATTGCAGGCTCGATTTGCGGGGCCATACAAGGTTCTCCGTTGTGGTCCTAATGACAATTATGTGCTCTCAACCCCCGAAAGGAGGAAGAGGACACAGAAGTGTCACGTCAATTTGCTAAAGCCTTATTACCATCGCGAACAAGACAAGCGCGCTTCTTTGCCGGTTAAACCAGTGGTGCTGGTGGACAGCTCCCCTCTTTCAGGTGCCGCCCATCCGACGGTGGCAGCGCCGGATGAGGAGTTGAGAACTGTCGATGATTGTGTTTTGCAGGGACGTTTAAAGAATTCTGAAACATTGGCAAATTTGTCATCACTTCTTAAACATCTAAACCCGACACAAAGACATGAGCTCACTGCTCTATTTAATGAGTTCTTGGTTTTGTCTTTAGACGTGCCTACTCAGACCGATGTGTTGAAGCACGATATTGACGTTGGGGATGCTGATCCCATCCGCCAACGTTTCTATCGTGTTCCATTAGACAAGCGAGATGTTTTGGAGAAGGAGGTTCAGTGCTTGTTGGATAATAAATTGGCTGAACCCTCTTTCTCAGGCTGGTCGTCGCTTTGCCTTCTCGTTAAGGCCCTTGCGTTAATCTGGTCACTTCAATACTTTGAATTCTACATGAGTGGGTGTGGGTCTTCTGTTGTCATTTACAGTGACCATAACCCTCTAACATTCCTCCATTCTCTCCAGAACCCAAACCAAAGGTTAATGCAGTGGAGTCTCTTTCTTCAGCCCTACCACTTGGATGTGCGCCACATCAGGGGCCGAGAGAACGTAGTTGCAGATGCGCTCTCACGTGCTCCTGTGTGTGCTGACTGACTGTGTGAGTTGGAAAGAGTGAGTGCGGGAATGATTGTGCTGACTGAGTGGGTGTTTGTGCAGAATGAGTGAGCCTGTGTAGAATTTATATGTGTGTCTGTGTGTGTATGGATTGCATGTATGTTTAAATGGGTTTTGTATGTCTTCCCAGTGATATTCACTATGTAGCTTCCTAGGTGTTAATAGTGGGTGGGTTGGGGAGTTTAGTTTAGTTCACTTTTGATTATTGGTGTATTTATTATGTTTGTTGTTGGTGTTCACGTCAGGGTACGTAGTTCCCTGCTTTCAAGGGGGAGGGTGTGACGCCCCTAGGCCTGGGGGCGTGGCCGCTTCCCCGTTTCCCTTTTCCTGGTGTTTTGTCTGTGTCTTAACAGGTGCGCTGCGGGATTGATTAGGCGATTGGGAGCCGGTGCACAGGTTCCCCGTTCCTTTAAAACCAGTCCCTTCCCTTCACTGCTGAGGGAGAGAGCAGCAGACAGCATCTCCTCTCTGTCTGGGTTGCTTGCCTCACAAAGGCCTTAAAACCCACTGTGTTTTCTGTTCTGTTCGTTTCGTTCTGTTTGTTTCGTTGTGCCGCTTGTTTGTTAAATAAATGTAATTCGTATTTTGGTAAATCTTGCTCCGTGCCTTCCTTTTATGTTATTCCTCATTTTGGGGCGTAACACAGGACAAGGGGTCACAGTCACGATCAGCACACCAGGACTCAAACACATGCCACTTCCGAGCGTAGAGAGTCCATGTACAAAGAGCCTCGCACTCTGGATCATCTCTATGACTTAGAGGGGAGGACCTTGGACCAGCAGGTTGTGGTATTCGTGGCCATTTAGGGGCCAAGCTGCCAGCCTCCAGGCCTCGGGTGGTCGCTGTGCTGGGGCAGCATTGCAGCATGTCCATTCTCACCAGCACGTGAGCACCCCTGAGGAGGGGAAGAAAATGCTTCAGCTAGCAGCAGCTCAAGCAGCAGCTTCAGCCAGCAGCTTGAGTCTGTTGATGTGGAGACGCCCTGTGGTGCATGACCACACACTGCTCGCCGAGCGAGCGGACCATACACACGGCCCCCCAGCCATGTTGGGACGCATCTGTAGACAGGGCTCTCCGGTGCTCGACCGCGGTGAAAGCTGAGCCCCTGGAGAGAGCATGCGGGCGCCTCCAGTGGGCAAAAGCCATTCACATGGTGCTGGACTGACTGGGCCTGAGAGGTCACGTGCAGCTTTGATAGACAGCGGGAAGGGGTGGAGATAAAGGATGGAGTGGAAGAGTGGCATTGCTGGCTGTGCACAGCAAGCACAGCAGGCGGAGGCACTGCATCACCGAGACAGAGCACCACAGCCAAAAAGACGTCAGGCAGGATACTATATCGCTCTGCCTCCTGCGTGTGAGAGTGGCTCTCATGTTGTGTGAGTTCAGAACTAAGACTTAAGTAGTTCACCTGGAAATCCAGACCACAAAGTTGATCCAGCACCGCGGTGACATGGGAGAAAACCAAACGTCTAGGTCGTTCAGGATTCTGATGCCACGCTCGCAAAGGGGGCCCATGCACTTTGTTAAACAGCAGGGTGCGAGTCAAAGCTCGAAAGGGAAGGCCATGTACTCGTAGGCCACACCCTTGAAGGTAAAGTGGAGAAAACGCCCATGTCTCCACCATAGCCAAGTGAAAATAGGTGTCTTTTAGGTCTATTTTAGCCATAAAATGGAGCGCACGCGAAAGCATTGAAAGGGGAGGCGCTTCAAACGCCTGTTTACAGAGCAGAGCGCAGGTCCAAGATTGGGCGAGAAGACCCACCTCTTTTCAGGACTAGGAAATATCTGCTTTAGCGGCCTTTGATCATCTCCCATCTGGGAAAAATGTGTATGGCTCGCTTTGCCAGGAGCTCCCCCAGCTCTTGTCTCAGAAACATGGCGCGGGGACGGGGACCGCGGTCGGAACCACTCCCGAGAAGCACGGAGGAGGGTGGACAAATTTGGTGCTGATTACCCATTTCGACTGAGTGCTATTCGCCCAGGCCCTCAAAATTGAGCTTCCTCTATGCGGAGGAAGGACTGCAATTCTGATGTGTGTGTGTGTGTGTGTGTGTGTGTGTGTGTGTGTGTTTGTGTTTGTATATGTGAGTGTGTGTGTTTTACATACTGATATGTGTATGTTACATACTGATGTGAGTGTGTGTGTGTGTGTGTGTGTGTGTGTTTTTGTGTACGTTACATGTTGGTGTGTTTGTGTGTGTGGTGTGTTACATACTAGTGTGTTTGTGTGCGTGTGTTTGTGTGTGTGTGTGTATGTTACATACTGGTGTGTGTGTGTGTGTGTGTGTGTGTGTGAGAGAGAGAGAGAGAGAGAGAGAGAGAGAGAGAGAGAGAGCTCTCATTCTCTTTTTCAGTCCTTTATACAGGAACACACACATTCACACACACACGCGCACACACACACACACCCAAACACACACACACACACACACACACACACACATTCATTCATTCACTCATATAAATTTGAGGGATATGCATGTTAGAGATGACCCTGGTTTATCATCAGTCCTGCCATGTTTTCTTTAATAGACACATCTACTTTGACAAGCCAGTGATCTGTATGTCATCCCGTTTAATAAATATTGCTTATTGAAGTCCAAAGTACGTGAAGAATGGAAATGTCACTCACCCACCCTCACACATCCACACACATGCTCCTCATAACTGAACTAAATTCACATACACACACACACACACACACACACACACACACACACACACACACACACACACACACACACACACACACACATACACAAATGCACACTCACACACACATGCACACACTCATAACCATCACTAAATTCAAGGTGTTTTAATCATTTGAGGGTCAGTGGTGCCTTTCCATTCTGAACATTCAAACATTGAACTGAATCTCCACTCTCCATAATATCCACAATTAGATATGATGAAAGTATGGTCAAAACATGTGAAGGTGAAGAGTACATAGTGACTTTGTGCCACTTAATTAGTGTTTGTGGTGTGTGTGTGTGTGTGTTTGTGCATGTGTGTGTGTCTATTACACTTAATTAGTGTATGTGTTGTGAAATGTCAAGTAACACTCGTTTGGCTATCTGGGTGGCCCGGGGAGAGCGACACCCCCCAGCAAGCATCAATTAGGCGTGATACGTTCTGAATTTGCGGGACGGCCAAATTTGGCCTCAAACGCTGTACGCGCACGCGCTACGCGGGACGGTTGGTCACCCTAACACACACACACACACACACACACACACACACACACACACATCAACATGAAACAAACATAGAAACACACACACACACACACACACACACACACATTAATTTATTCATTCATTAATCATTCATTCATGAATTTGAGGGATATGCATGTTAGACATGACCCTGGTTTGTTATCAGTCCTGGCATTTTTTCTTTACGTAATAGACCCATCTACTTTGACAAGCCAGTTATAGGTATGTTATCTCGTTTAATACTGCACATTAAACATTGCTTATTGAAGTCCAAAGTATGTGAAGAATTTAAATGCCACTCACCCACCCTCACACATCCACACACATGCTCCTCATAACTGAACTCATGTGTTTGCTCAACAGTCACTAAATTCACACACACACTCACACACACACACACCACACACACACACACACACACACACACACACACACACACACACACACACACTCACACACACACACACACACAAATGCACACACATACACAAATGCACACACTCATAACCATCACTAAATTCAAGGTGCTTTATTCATTTGGGGGTCAGTGGTGCCTTTCCATTCTGAACATTCAAACATTGAACTGAATATTCACTCACTTCTCACATACTGTATTTAGTTATGTGATGAAATTATGGTTAAAGCATGTGAAAGTGAAGAGTACTTAGTGACTTTGTGCCACTTAATTAATGTGTGTGTGTGTGTGTGTGTGTGTGTGTGTTACATGTTGATGTGTTTGAGTATTACATGATGTCCTTCTCTTCTTTTCTTCACTCACTTTTCTGTCATCCCTCCTTCCTTCCTTCTCTCTCTTCCTCTCTCCTCTCTCTCTCTCTCTCTCTCTCTCTCTCTCTCTCTCTCTCTCTCTCTCTCTGCGTGTGTGTGTGTGCGTGTTACTTGTTACTTTTTGCAGCCTAATTTCCTTCTCTTCTCTTCCTGACTCTTTCCTATCCCTCACTCATCCTCTTGCTTACGCTTCCTTAATGTGTCCT
>JAODXP020000033.1:27713941-27738941 GCA_027497455.2 Sardinella longiceps | reverse complement strand
CCTCTGTGTGTTTCCTATCTCCCTCCTCTCTCTTTTATCTCTCTCTCTCTGCTCTCCTCCTTTGTCTCTTTGTATTAATCCTCCTCTCTATCTTTTTCCTTTTTCACCTCCTTCCTTTCTCTTCACTCTCTTCCTCATTCCATCATCTTTCTCTCTCTGCCTGCTCTTACTCCTCCCTTTCTTACCCTGTGTTTTTCTTCATGTCTTTCTGTTCTCTCTATCCCTCTCACTGTCCCTCTATCTGTGTCCCATCCTCCCCTCTGACCCCTCTACTCCTCCTTCTCTTCCCATTTTCTCTTTCATCATTCCACCATCTCTCTTCCCTCTACCTGCTCTCTCTTTCCTTCAGCCTCTCCTCTATCCCTGCTTCTCTCTCTTTTCTCCTCTCACCCCTCTCTGTCTGCTTCCTATCCCCTCCTTTCTCTCTCTCTCTGCTCTCCTCCTTTATCTCTTTTTATTAATCCTCCTTTCTTTCTCTGTTTCCCCCCCCCTCTTTCATCTGCCTCTCTTTCTCTCTCTCTATCTGTCCTTCTCCTTTATCTCTTTTTATTAATCCTCCATTCTTTCTCTGTTTCCTCCCCCCTCCTTCATCTGCCTCTCTTTCTCTCTCTCTCTACCTGCCATCTCTCTCTTCTTGTACCTCGTCATTCTCATTCATTTATCTCTCTCTCTCTCTCTCTCTCTCTCTCTCTAGGGTCTGCTGCCACACACACACACACACACACACACACACACACACACCACCACCACCACCAAGGTTTGGAGATCCACAGTGGCGCCAGAACCCTGCAGGAACGCCAGAGTCTCACAAGACACACACACACACACACACACACACACACACACACCACACACACACACACATACGTACACACACACACACACACACACACACACACACACACACACAGGCACAAAGGAACACCAGAGTCTCACACACTCCTGTTAAGATTCTTGTGTGATGCTGAGATGCTTCTAGAATCTCTGCCCTGAGATGACCTACAGTGACCCCTCTCGAGTCACACACTGCAATTCACTTGTGATACTGAGTTTCTATGAAAATATATTGTATTTGAATTTGTTAAACAATAATGTGTACTATGGGTTTTTATATAAATGTTTTTTTTTGTTTTTTTTAGGCATGTAAAAAGAGATCTGTATTTCTGTGACATAGGCTACATGTCATATTTATGTATTGTGTGTGTGATGCAACCGACATGCTATGGAAACTGTATATCTGATTTTTTTTCTATACATACAGCAATGGTTTGATAATACTTAAT
The DNA here is from genome assembly GCA_027497455.2 of Sardinella longiceps. Classification (NCBI taxonomy): domain Eukaryota; kingdom Metazoa; phylum Chordata; class Actinopteri; order Clupeiformes; family Clupeidae; genus Sardinella; species Sardinella longiceps. The sequence goes on along the minus strand of JAODXP020000033.1, from coordinate 27,737,658 downwards.
CGTTCACTTTTTTTCATTTTTTTCTGACTTATTACATCTAAATTAAAAGATGATCTGTATTCATGTGAAAATATGTATTATCATTTGTTTTTATCTCTTCAAAGGAACCACATTGTCAAGGCGATAAATGAAGTTTTGTTGGGAAAATGCAGTTTGCGGACACCTGCCTCTCTTTGATTTGATATGTTTCTTTTTGTCCTGCAATTAAAAATTAATAAAAATAATAATAATAATAAATAAAAAAAAATAAAAATTGATCATCATAATTTTACTCAGTGTCTGCTCCCTCAAAACCAACAACACCCACAACCCCTACAAACACACATGCACAACACACACACACACAACCCCCCACAACAGACACACATGCACAACACAGACACAACGCATCACACAAACACTATGAGTTAACGTTTACCCACCCCACCTCCATGTTCTCTGTCTGATATGTTTTTTTAGCTCTGCAGTTGGCCTCAGAGATGCGATGTGCATACTGTACATTTATCTACTTTAAAATATTCATTATCACCATCATCATCATCATCATCATTTTATTCAGTGTCTGTCCACTCAAAACCAACAACAATAGAAAAGAAACACATTGGCAAAAAAAATCACAAGGTACAACAAGGTATATTTCAGTTGTCATACATACAAACTATATTTATACATTCATCTCATTCATCTGAATTAATAATGATAGGTGGATATCCATGACATAAAATTGGCCAAAATCTTAAACATTTTTTTCTCCATCTGGGAGACTTTTCGATGTCCTGCTAACGTCTCCACCACCCTTTGGTCCCTCCGCTACTTTTGGCGTCCCGCCACTCGCCTTCGGCCATTTTGCAACATTTCTTACTGCTTGGGCAGCCTTGAGCATCTTGTTGTTGTTCTTGTATTTCTCCTTCTGGGCTGAGACCTGCTGGAGACGCCGGTCCTCCCTCTTCTGCTTGTAGGTGTAGTACGTCTCCAGGGTGGTGCCCAGCACCTGGGGTGGGGATATGCACATCATCACACGTTCAATAAGAACTTAAATCTGATTGGCCTCCCTTTAGGAGTGCAGTGTATCCCCATTCCTTAAAGGGATATTCCACATTTTTATGAAAATGGGTTATTCACCCTCTTAGATGGAGTTCTGTCAGGTCCACTACGTCAAATGAAACAAGAAAACAGCGGATAATTTATATGAGACTTTATTTATAATGCAAATAATTTAATTTGGCGGTATGACTCTGTTCAGAGGAAGTCCCGTTCTTTTCCATGAGCTCCATGGAAGCCAAGATGGGGAACAGCAGCAACTCAGGGAGAATTACCCCCATTTAAATAAAATGGAAGGGTAATGCATTTTCCCCCATGAACAGAGCAAGCAACAATGACAACAGTATGACATCGTTCCAGTTTTTCCTCTTTGGGTGGAGCCGGGGAGGAGGTGGGTTGCGAAATCAGCGTGCAACTGAAGCAGCAGGAAGAGTAACCAGAGGGAAACGGCTTAAATAGAGCGCCCTATTGACAAGCAGCCTATGGCGAGTGGCAGCGGAAAGACAGCTGACATGGGCTGGGCTGGCATTAACCAATTAGAGATGTAACAGCTGATAGTGGGCTTGACTACGTGGCCTGCCAGAACTAACGCAGAATGCTCCATTTATGAGTGTTTAAGCATTTTGGTCTCAGTGTGTGTGTTTTTCTAGTAGGAAACCCCTACGTTATTGTCGGTACTCTTAGATGCATCTGTGAAGACCTTAACACACTGGCTGTACTGTCTTGTTATATAACTGTTAACTATAAACATGTCCTCCCCATCCTCCTTCCTTTCCCCCAACTGACCACCTTCAATCCCCCTAGTAGCCTCCCTAACCCAAGGGGGTACTGCAGGGAATACCACAGTAGGGCTGATGTTCAGTGACCCAATTCCCATTTCATTTAACTTATCTTTTATAACCCAGCCATAGCTTTTAACCTTAACCCCTCTCCTGTGTGCCGTGACCTATCTCACTGAGCCCAGTTTGTAGTGATCATATGCAGATGTAACGGAGGCCAGCTAGCGTGGCTAGCTCGGTGGTAGTGTGTAAATCCTCATCACCCAATTTCCATGGGCGCTTCTAACACGCTGAGTTAGAAGCTCGGGCTTTTGGCTCAGTTGGTTAGAGCGTTCCACTCCCACGCCGGGAGTTTGTAGCTTGCGGGATGGCGGGTTCGAGACCCGTGTGCGGTGCGGACCGCCACCGGCTACATTGGTGCCGTGACCCGGATGGGAGTGAGGATTTGGAGGGTGAGTGTAACGGAGGCCAGCTAGCGTGGCTAGCTCGGTGGTAGTGTGTAAATCCTCATCACCCAATTCCATGGGCGCTTCTAACACGCTGAGTTAGAAGCTCGGGCTTTTAGCTCAGTTGGTTAGAGCGTTCCACTCCCACGCCGGGAGTTTGTAGCTTGCGGGGTGGCGGGTTCGAGACCCGTGTGCGGTGCGGACCGCCACCGGCTACACAGAGTGAACTGCCATTTGAAGTGCTCCCTGTGAGAATATCCTGATTGTCTTTTCCTTCACTAGTGACTCTTAACTAAGTAGTCCCCCCCACACACACACATACATGGACTAAGTAGACGTAGCAACCTTAGAAAGGAAAATAGACTGGTACCAGTAGCTTGTGGGCCTGGATGCTGTATCTTTTACCTGCCTGGTTGGTGCATATTGCCTATGGGGGGCGCCAGCGAGTAATTTCCACCTTGTTGTCCCCAGTGATTCTGAAGAGGAACATCGGCCTGCTGGCCACCAAGACTCGCCCTGAGGGCACCAATGGACCCGCCTTGGGAGCGGTGAACCCCCTGCTGCCTCTCCGCTGTCTACCAGCTGATGAACTTGGAGAAATGTGGACTTGGAGACTTTTTTTTTTTTTTATTATAAATAAAGATATATATAATATATCTAAATAAGGGCATATTTGGAAAGCATAGTTTGCTCCTCAGGGTAGTTACCTGTGACATTATGTGAGTTAAATAGATTGTTGTGGCAATTATGTCACAGATACTGGCGTTAATGTTTGTTTGGAAAAGTTGAGAAATTAGCAATTGTGTTACATCACAGTAGCTTATGCAACGGGTAGGTTTCGATGTAAGTGGTTGAAGTAAGATGACAGAAAAGTGGTTTGTCCAATTGTTTGCAATATTTTTTTATTACTTCCAGTCTTCTGAAGCAAATCTCTTACAATGCAAATTCAGTAGCCTGCTTGCAGCATACAAATTATCTGACGTGAGTGAGGTTATCAGGAACTGCTCACGAACAGGAAAGGAAAACAAAATTAATGGCGCAATAGGACGGTGTTAGTGCATGGTCTTTTTATCACCCTATGTGGTTGTGCAAGTTAACTTGGCATGCAGCCCTCTGAGGAAAAACCCAATGCTCATGTGGCCCTCGATAAAAATGAGTTTGACACCCCGGGAGGAGAGGGCGGGTATATTAGTGTAATCATTTGACACCCCTGGTTTAACTGTTTCATTGTGATTTACAGATTGTACTGTATGGAGACTAAAAGTTAAGTTTATTGTCTGAACTAAATTTAATACCTACTGTACACCTGTGCCGTGTTACTGTCACTTTAAGGAAAGGTTCTCAATGCTGAAGGATGGACTTTAGTTCTGATTAAAGTAATCTGAGCTATAAAACTTTCCTACAGGAACACAAGGTTCACTCAGAGACATTATCAAGTTGTTCAAGTGGAATATGTCTTACGTGGCCCAAAACATCTCAAGGTGAGTGGCTTAAATAATTATGTTTTTGGAAATCAGGAAAATCACATTAAAAATGTTTATCTTACTTGTACTGTATTATAACTATGCACATAAACATTAAACTCAATTAATCAAGCACATATCGTAGTGGACAACAGTTTGACTAAGATTGTTAATCAGTTACTGAGCTACACTGATTATGTGACTTGAGTCTTGACATTTTGCATTATGTTTAATGGGTTGGTGTGATAGACTTATTTTACTTATTGGATAGACTACATTTGAATTGACTTTTAGCTGTGTTATTGGTTTAATATTGTATTTAGTGTGAATGTTGTACAAACTGCTTCCTTTGTGTAGATTTCCAGTAAGACACATTTAGTGCATTTTACAGCTCTTGGACATGAGCCATATTTGACCCAGCAGGAGCCAGATTGGCCATACTGGATTCAGCAGCCAGCTGAAAATAAGCAGTGTGTCAGACATCTTGTCAGTGTTTATGGAACATAGAGGAGATCTTCCTTAAAGATAGCTATAAGAGCAGGACTGAGTGTGATTATGTGAGTTGAGTCTAGAACTTAACGTTATGTTTTAATATATTGATATGATTGTATGGACTTGTTGAATAATTTTTCATTGACTTTTAGTTGTTCTATTGTTACCTCCACCAAGGAGGTTATGTTTTCACCCGCGTCTATCTGTGTGCCTGTCAATTTTGGTGATCCAGAACACGACCTGGAATTTATTTTGTGTCTGTGCTACATTGCCTTGGCTGAGGTCTGCACTCTATTAGTGTTTTTATAGTTTTAATATTGTCTTTAGTGTGTATTTTATACATGTACATATTGTTTACTTAATGTTGAGTTCCAGTATGTTCCATTTAGTGCCTTTTACAGCTCTTAGTCATGAGCCAGATTTGAGGCCATATTTGATGCAGCAGCTAGCTGAGGTAAATGCGTCAGTGTCAGAGTCAGTGTTCACATAAGTTAACTCTTTAGTGTTTGCTGAACATACAGGAGAGAGTTACAGGCCTCATCTCAGAACCAACTAGCTGAGGAACTGCAAATGTGTCAGTGTCAGAGTGTTCACATAAGTTAACTCTTTAGTGTTTGTGGAACGCACAGGAGAGATCTCAAGAACTGGTGAGGGAAGAATCACAGGAATTCCCTCAAATGATGAGAGGAATGAACAAGATGTAAGCACCAATTCAAAAGGTGGTTGTTTTCAGCGAAGCCCGCCCTAAACACATGCACTGTGATTAGATGTTGCCAACTGCGTCATCCAATCAAATTCCCCATGACTTGCTACTACTGTACGTAGTGGCTGAGCAAATCCAATTTCAAATCTAGATTTTGGGGCTACTATATTTGTTGCAATTACTACATTTACTGAAATTATTTGCAACAAACTCTACCACAAACAAATGCAGTTTGCATTTCCATACCCCTGTATTTCCCTGAAATTACATTCTCTAGTTTTATGTATTATTACATTTCATTTTATTTCACCTTTTGCCTCAAGCTGTCCTGCTGCAAATAGGCTAAGGATGTTTTACTGATTTCATCAAGAATCTATTTGTCTGTTTTTCTGTGTGGTTTTTTTTATATTTGATGTAATAGATATGATCAATTGGCTAACATACAAATTCAGTGTTTATTCAGAATCAATTCATTACACTTGACATTAAACCAAGTGTCTGCAATTATTTCGGCTGAAGGGTTACATTGGGTTTTAGATATTGATTGATAAAATTTGACAAATCGGGCCTATAATCTAATTCACCTTGGCTAAATGAGAAATTATCCTATTTTGGAAAGGGTCAACAGGCTGGATAAAAAAAGTTCAGGAGTCCGCCAATCCTGGGACATGGATGTGTGAGTTTGGGGAAGAGTAGCACATGTGTGTGACCTTGGAGAAGAACAACATGGATGATCTTGTGACACCAGTACACTCAGATGGAAGGTGAGTTGAGAAAAGGATTTTGATCAAAATTATTCTCCATGGCAAATGTTCAAACTTTTCATGATGATGTAATATACTTGCGATCCTTATCACACCGAATTCCTCCTTTAACTCACAAATGTAGAAATGATTCAAGGTAGGACAAACCTTGTTTGTGTTTCCAGACCAAAGACACACAGATCTATGTCTCCTGTTCCCAGCTGTGTGTCTTTGAGGAGTGAACGATCCCTCCCTCAACAACCCAATTTCAGCCGTGAAACTGCACACACTAAACCACAGTAAGTTACCAATATCTAGTGCCTCTGTGTGTGTGTGTGTGTGTGTGTGTGTGCGTGCAGTATATGTGTATGTATGTGTACTTCTTGATGTGTTGTCCTTTTCTGTGTTTTCAGCCTAAAGACACACAGATCTGTGTCTCCTGTTCCCAGCTGTGTGTCCATGAAGAGCGAACGGTCCCTCCCTCAACAACCCAATTTCAGCCATGGAACTACACACACTAAACCACAGTAAGTTGCCAATATCTAGTGTGTGTGTGTGTGTGTGTGTGTGTGTGTGTGTGTGTGTGTACTTGATGTGTTGTCCTTGTTTGTGTTTCCAGATCAAAGACACACAGATCTGTGTCTCCTGTTCCCAGCTGTGTGTCCATGAAGAGCGAACGGTCCCTCCCTCAACAACCCAATTTCAGCCGTGGAACTGCACACACTAAACCACAGTAAGGCGTCTTGTGTATGTGTGTGTGTGTGTGTGTGCAGTATATGTGTATGTATGTGTACTTGATGTGTTGTCCTTTTCTGTGTTTTCAGCCTAAAGACACACAGACGTGTGTCTCCTGTTCCCAGCTGTGTGTCCATGAAGAGCGAACGGTCCCTCCCTCAACAACTCAATTTCAGCCGTGGCCCTACACACACTAAACCACAGTAAGTTACCAGCGCAGCTCCGGCACCTCAGATAAATTAAGAAATAGATAGGTTCATTTACATTCATACTCATTCATCTGACATGCTTCCAATGGTGAGATATCTGTAAAAATGAAAAACAAAAAAATATATATTGTATATGATTTAAGTGTACAAGGGCTAATGGAGCGAAATTTACAGTATGGTAGCCGCACAGGTTGAATCATTTTATGTTGTGCCGACACAAAATTAAAAAAAAAAAGTTTGTGTGTGTGTGTGTATGTGTACTTGATGTGTTGTCCTTGTCTGTATTTTCAGACTTAAGACATACAAATCTGTGTCTCCTGTTCCCAGCTGTGTGTCTTTGAGGAGTGAACGATCCCTCCCTCAACAACCCAATTTCAGCCGTGAAACTACACACACTAAACCACAGTAAGTTACCGATATCTAGTGCCTGTGCGTATGTGTGTGTGTGTGTGTGTGTATGTATTTTACGTATGTATGTATGTATGTGTACATGATGTGTTGTCCTTGTTTGTGTTTTTTTCAGACTAAAAACACACACATCTGTGTCTCCTGTTCCCAGCTGTTTGTCCATGAAGAGTGAACGGTCCCTACCTCAACAACCCAATTTCAGCCGTGGAGCAGCACACACTAAACCACAGTAAGTTATCAGCTTCACGTGTGTGTGTGTGTGTGTGTGTGTGTGTGTGTGTGTGTGTGTGTGTGTGTGTGTGTGTGTGTGTGTGTGTGTGTGTGACGGAGAGAGAGAGAGAGAGAGAGAGAGAGAGAGAGAGAGAGAGAGAGAGAGAGAGAGAGAGAGAGAGAGAGAGTAAATGACAAGTCAAAGTCAAAATAAAAAAATGACTGTATATTAAAGGGGAGGTTCAGTTTTTAACACATTTAGCCCCTTTTCTAGAGTGTCTAGGGTGCAATAGAACGATTGACACCAAAATTTGGATGATTGGTCCTGTCTCGAGTATACGGCTTCCGCTGTACGCTTAGCTGTAGACTTTTCACAAGCTGTGCAACTCTTCACGTTCAAACGTACAGCGGAAGTTTATAGGCGGCTGTGAGATGTCAGAGAAAATAGTTCCAGGATTTTCAAAATGCTTAATAAAACACGACAGGAATGGTTTTTCACGACGCGAATTGTTTTGCATGCCCATATAACAGCACTGATGACTCGGTGAGTAGCATATTTGAAAATAACAATGTTTTAGGTGGTTTTAGGGAACATTGTCAGACATGCACAAAGCTAGCCTGTCTGAAGCAGAAAAGGGGGGTTCTGAAATGTGTAAAAACCTAAATGTGTTAAAAACCGAACCTATCCTTTAATAATGTAATTTATTTTACCGTATAAATTAAAGGCTTCAAAAGTGGTGTTTACTGTTTCATCAGGGGACGCTGTCCCATTCCATATGGAGGTCCACCAGACTGGGAACACTGTTCTAAACCACAGTAAGAGCAGTGTGTGTGTGTGTGTGTGTGTGTGTGTGTGTGTGTGTGTGTGTGTGTGTGTGTGTGTGTGTGTTTGCATGTGTGTGTGCATGTGTGGTGCCATTTATGTCTAAACCATAGGTTCTCAAAGTGTGGCACAGGGAGCCAATGGCAGCCCGTGGAAAAATGTCTGGCATCTGATCATATCTGTAAAACTGTTAAAGCTATCCATCCATTGCTTTGAAAGAAAGAATCTGTTTCGCGGTGTTTATTGGCATCTGTAGGTATTCATTTATTGCAATAAATGTAAACTGTACAGATGCTTTATGGTCATGTAAATGTTTACAATGGGATTTTTTTTTTCATTTTGCATCCTACTTTTCATTTTGCATCCTACTGAGCATCCTACTGTATTACTGTGTGTGTGTGTGCATGTGTGTGTGTGTGTATGCCAGGGCTGCTCACCCTCTCCAGTGGTGCAGTGGAACAGGTGTGTGTGTGTGTGTGTGTGTGTGTGCGCGCGCGCGCCAGGGCTGCTCACAGTGGAACAGGTGTGTGTGTGTGTGTGTGTGTGTGTGTGTGTGTGTTATATGTGGCTCCTTGGTTGAGATTATACATATTGTACAGATTGTATTGTGTTGTGTACTGAGTGTTTTCTTTGTTCTTCTTAATTTGTCTTCCACTGCTTGTCCAGCAGGTGTGACCAGATGCTGAGCAAACAAGGTGAGCTGTCCTGACCCTACAAACTGTTTACACTGTTACTCCATAACTGTAAGATTCAAGGAGGTTTATTTGTCACATACATTGACTTACAAATGCATATGTAGTGAAATTGCATATGAAGAAGTTGCAAATTAAAATAGACAGTAAGAAAGACAGGTAGTAAAATAAATAAACAAAAGCTATTTTTAAAGATACTGTATATGCAGTAGATATAGGCAATAGCAGGCAATACAAGTCCATCCTTCAAGAAACAGTAATTGGGCATAGTCATGCTGCGAGAGGGAGACAACATGAGACGGAAAACCTTATCAATGTCCAAGCAAGTGTGGCCTTTGGGTGAAAGCGGAGCAGAAGGCTACCTTAATCCATAATCTTTGGCAGAGTCCTCAGCAAAGGCAGCCACTATTGTGTTATTATGTTTGTGTAGTATGTTTTTATAAATTTCATACTACTTACATGCAATGTGTCCTGATTAATTAAAATTCTGTCTCTTTTTAAAGAAATAGGTTATAATAAGATCCTTGGGAGAGTTAAAGAGAGTCATAATGCAATGATGAAGAAGAGGTTTGAGAAGGTATCTGAAGGCATCATCAAATCAGACACTCAGACACTCCTCAGTGATATCTACACAGAGCTCTACATCACAGAGGGAGAGAGTGAAGGGGTTAATAAGGAACATGAAGTGTGTCAGATAGAGTCAGCATCCAGAGCACAAAACACAGAAGACATACCAATCAACTGCAATGACATCTTCAAATCCTTACCTGGAGAGGAGAAGCACATCAAAACTGTGATGACGAAAGGTGTTGCTGGCATTGGAAAAACAGTCTCAGTTCAGAAGTTTATTCTTGACTGGGCAGATGGTTTAGCCAATCAGGATGTAGACTTTATGTTTCCCCTTCCTTTCCGTGAGCTGAATTTAATCAAGAATGATCAGTATAGTCTTCACAAGCTCCTGCTTGCCTTCCACCCTGAGCTGAAGTATCTCAATGATGATGAATATAAAGACTGTCAGATTGTGTTCATCTTTGATGGTTTGGATGAGAGTCGGTTAGCACTGAATTTTGAACAGAACATGATCTTATCTGATGTTAAAAAAACTTCATCCGTGAATATGCTGATAACAAGCCTGATTCAGAAAACTCTACTTCCCTCTGCATTAATCTGGATAACTTCACGAGCAGCAGCAACCAGTCAAATTCCTGCTCAGTATGTCGACCAGGTAACAGAAGTGCGTGGATTCAATGATCCACAGAAGGAAGAGTACTTCAGGAAGAAAATTAGTGATGAGAATCAGGCCAACAGAATCATCTCACACATTAAGGCATCCAGGAGTCTCCACATCATGTGTCACATTCCAGTATTCTGTTGGATTGCAGCTACTGTGCTTCAGGAGATGCTCAGAAATAAAAACATCAAAGATATTCCCAAAACTCTAACTGAAATGTTCATACAATTCCTACTTATCCAGACCACCAGGAAGGATCAAAAGTATCAGTGTGGAAACAAAACAGAGAAACAAGAGACACGTCTGAAATCTCAGAAAGGAATTTTACTGAAGTTGGCCAAACTGGCTTTCAAGAATCTGGAAAGTGGCAATCTGATGTTTTACAGTGAAGACTTGAGAGATTGTGGCATTGATATCAGTGAAGCATCAGTGTACTCTGGCATGTGCACTGAAATCTTCACGGAAGAATCTGTTTTTCAAGAGAGGAAGGTCTACTGCTTTGTGCATCTGAGCATCCAAGAGTTTCTAGCAGCTGTGTTTGTATTTAACTCTTATGTGAATGGGAACCTGGAGCCCCTAAAATCTCTCATCGGTGGAAAACACAAAGATAAATCTGTTTTATCTTCTCTGCATTCAGCTCTAGGGCGGAAACATCAAACTCATGTGTTACTTAAGAGTGCAGTTGATAAGGCTTTGGGGAGCCAAAATGGACACTTAGATCTTTTCCTTCGCTTCCTTATGGGGATCTCTCTGGAAAAGAATCAGAGACTTCTGCAAGGTCTCCTTAAAAAAATAGACAACACCTCTAAGAGCGTTGAGGAAACATGTCAGTACATTAAGGAGCTCAATAGAGAAGATCTTTCTCCTGAAAGATGCATCAATCTTTTCCACTGCTTGCTTGAACTTAATGATCATTCCATGCATGAAGAAATTCAGAAATTCCTGTCATCAAATAACTTTGAACAGAAGTTGTCTCCTGCTCACTGTTCAGCACTGGCCCACATGCTTCTGATGTCTGAGGAGGTGCTGGATGAGTTTGAGCTGAAGAAATACAACACATCAGATGAGGGCCGCAGGAGACTGATCCCAGCTGTGAGGTGCTACAGAAAGGCACGGTGAGTTTCTAATGGAAAGTGCATCAGCTTACATTATACCTCATCAATCTATACTTCCAATAATATTAATAATACTCTGTGGTAGATCAGTCAGCTTTTCCATTTCATCAGTTAACATACAATGTAATTTTCATCTGTTAGACACTTTTGAAATAAAATGGATTTGTATCAGCCCCTAATTATGCACAATAATCCTAAAACATCATATTTTGGTTGCGGTGCAACAAACAGAATGGTTCATGTTTCGATGGATACCACACAGACAGATTGGCTTTTGTTGGCAGTACTTGTAGACACAAACATCATATTTTTAACAGAGTTATATTTGTACACCTTTGTTGTTGTAAGTTTGTATTTACACTTTTTGGATAATTTACGTTTTGCAGACTTGCTGACTGCAAGCTCACAGATAAAACCTGTGGAATTATGGCTACTATTCTTCAGTCTCCAAACCCTCTGATAGAACTAGACCTGAGTTCCAATGACCATGGAGATTCTGGAGTTCAGCTTCTCTCTAAGGGACTGTCTAGTCCTCACTGCAAACTGAAGACATTAAGGTGGGTGGTAGATACAGTAACAGCAAAACATCCACACTAAATAAAATCTCTACATTTCTGAAACAGCACTGAACAGTCTGGATATTTGTTTACTTTTATCTGTCTTTATTTTGTGTTCCATTGAGCTACTGCCGTAACGACACTTACTATCAGAAAAGCATATCTGTCTGTCTACACACATATGAGTACACTTGCTGTCACTCTACACACACGTTAATTCTTTATTTGGATTGACAGATAGACATTTATCATGGCACAATCCAAATATGGCTTTAAGGACTTTCATACAACATTACCAGCATCTACCCATAATGTGTTCTAGGGGAAGAGATGACACCTACTCCTCCAAATGAAGAGGCTTCCAATTATGCTAGACACTGAGCAATACTTTGTGAATTGTTTGGCCCTTTTCTTAGAAAGTCCACAGATCTGAAGGCCCCACACACACATTTTATGCACATTTCCCAAACTACCATATATTAATGCAATAACTTTACAAGAGTAGCCACAGTTATTAGCATTGCACAGGGGTTGATATTTCAACAGTTTTGAAGCATAACAAGTGTCCATGTAGGCATCAAATGAGCATCCAATTTCTAAAATAATGACTGACTTGTCCATTCCATTGATTAATGTAGGATCAGGCATATTTGGTGAGTGATTGATGACATTCCCCAATGTTATGCACTGATCATATATGAGTGAAAACCAGTCCGTTTTAACACTTCCAGTGTCATGAATGGATGTAAAGTTAGTAGCATTGCGCAGCTCTTTCGCGGTTAGCGCTACTATACGGTCGTGCCGTGCGATGTATAGTCCCTTGTAAGCTGGGCAGCCATTTAATATATGCGCCATAGTCTATCTCTGCTGGTCGCGGTGCAACAAACAGAATGGTTCATGTTTCGATGGATACCACACAGACAGATTGGCTTTTGTTGGCAGTACTTGTAGACACATCATATTTTTAACAGAGTTATATTTGTGCACCTTTGTTGTTGTAAGTTTGTATTTACACTTTTTGGATCATTTACGTTTTGCAGACTTGCTGACTGCAAGCTCACAGATAAAACCTGTGGAATTATGGGTACTATTCTTCAGTCTCCAAACCCTCTGATAGAACTAGACCTGAGTTCCAATGACCTGGGAGATTCTGGAGTTCAGCTTCTCTCTAAGGGACTGTCTAGTCCACACTGCAAACTGAAGACATTAAGGTGGGTGGTGGTTACAGTGACAGGATATCCACTCATCTCTAATGGTTTTAACTCTGTTACACTTCGTTTGGAAGTATGGGAAATGGTGAAGTTACAGCGCGCAAGACTTAGAATCTTTGGATTTAGTGCTTGACAACGGGAGATGGAATTAACGACCGACTTACCAACTATACTTTAGAACTAGTAACAGCAGTTTATTTGGTAAGTTTTCTATTGAGACGATGTGTGTCGGAAATTAGTAGTTCAGCCATCAGCTAGCCACCTAGCCATCAAAACGAGCATATTGTTAGCCAAACCACATAGCACAAAAATGGCAACAGTGGTACCCATACGAAAAAGATTTCTATGAAACTTACATTTTTCCTACATGTTGTATAAGAATCTTATATATATTTTATAGGGGACTCAAAGCTCATACAAAATCCATATAAAATGCACATACTGTGAAACGTCATTGTACAATGTTTTTGTTATGTTGTATAAGAGTCTTATATGGGGTTTATAGGGGACTCAGGCCACATGCAAAATCCATATAAAATCCATATAATGTGAAACTTATACAACTTTGCACCATGTAAGAATTGTCTATGACACGTCCCATGTGAAAAAGATTTATATAAACTTTACAATGTTTTAGGCCTATATGTTGTATAAGAATCTCAGGGTGTGTAGGGCAGTCAAACCACATGTTTGCAATGTTTCTATATGTTTATGTTTTATGTGATTCACACATTGGTGAAATTAAAGGAATACTTTAACTTTTTATAACTTTTGGTCAGTCATCCTCTTCCCTGAAGTTACATATGGGTAAAGTCATTTTGGTCTGGCAATCCAAATTTTAGCTTTAGCTTAGCATAGGCACTGGAATGTAATGTAGCCAAAGAGTTGCTATCTGGCTACTTTACATTCCAGCACCTATGCTAAGCTAAAACGCATGCACTAGGGACAAAATGCTTTTACCCACATATGTAACTTCAGGGAAGAGGATGAATGATTCATTTTCATAAAAAGGTGAAATATTCCTTTAATTTCACCAGTGTGTGAATCACATAAAACATAGAAACATTGTAAAGTTTAAATAAAACTTTTCCATATGAGAAGTTATAAGCTTCATATATGCAATATATTTTGCATGTGGTTTGGCAGTCGTACAAATCCCATCTGAGATTCTTATACAACATAAAATACATATAAGATTCTTATAGGATATTGACATCAGATATTAGGCCACTGACAATTCACAAACTCACATATTAAAAAGCTATGTTTGAGGACGCCGTGGCTCAGTGGCTAGAGCGTCAGCCCATTACCCCGAGGACCCGGGTTCGATTCCGACCTGAGGTCATTTCCCGATCCCACTCCATCTCTCTCTCTCCCACTTGCTTCCTGTCATCTCTACACTGTGCTATCTAATAAAAAGCCCGAAACATATCTTAAAATATATATATATATATATATGTGTTTCATACCATATTCTTTATACATGGGGATGTCATGGTAGGTGTTGTCGCCACATTTTCTGTCAGACATCTGTGGTCTAGTGGTTAGGGCTTAAGACTTGTAACTATAAGGTTGACAGTTCGATTCCCGTCCAATGCGTCATCTAAACTATCAGTAGGCCTACTCTCCAGCATGCAGCCCACTGTACCAGGTCAGTATAGGTAACTTCACTGTCTGCTGTGTCTCACCAATTCCATGTGGGTTCATTATATTCTTATAAAAATATAAAGCCTGCATAGTTTTATATAAATTTCATGTATGTTACATGTATGTTTCATACACAAATCTATATATGTAATTTGTATGTCTCATATACTGAAACTTAATGTTTCTTATAATTTACTTATTCAAATCATATATATTGTGAGATTCATTCATATATGACTTACGGTAAATGAGAAACGGGCCACTTTTGTAGTATGTGCCATATAAGATTTGTATAGTAACATATGTTTCTGGCAGGAAAGGTTTTTATATGTTTTTATATGACACTTCTTATATGAATCTTTTTCATATGGGTATAAGCAGGATAATTAAGAGTCAGTTTCTGTAAGAATCATGCGGGTGGTGATACAAACCCTCTTCATATTCCCTTCAAATGTTGAATACCAGTAGACACATGCCTAAAAGGGACAAAACTGAATTTTTAAACATTGAGAATGTTCCTAGCAAAAGTTAGGGCTTCCCAAAATTTCAGCATAATTTTGAGGTACTGAAAATTCAGTTTTTTGCCTTCAAATATCTCGTTGTGCCTTAATCTTACCATCCTGAAATTTTGGCACATAAATGTTGGGGAAATAAACTTTTGAGAAATGGTGTCGCTTCTGTGGCATATTGAAGGCACTGTCCTTAAGGGCCTCTTCAAAATGGGACCTTTTACATTTTTGTACCGTTCTCGTGTGCCTCTCACAGTTCATATGACACTCAAAACCTTATTAGTTTGTATATTATATACACTTCGGAACCTCCTCTTTTAGAATTTGCTTAAAATATATGGGCATGAATTGGTTATGTTAAGCTAGAGGCAATTATTTTAGGCAAATATGAAATGAAGTGCCATTCTAGATGCTCATAGCTCTGTGCGCCATCACACAAACCAGTTGAAATTTGCCTACTTTGTTCGTCTGCACTCATATTATCTGTGGTCCAAATATCTAGGTGGCTTTTTGTTCTATCATCAAGTAAATTAATTTTATTTAGAGCAGATATGGACCTATGATAACTGCAATGGAGGGTTGTGCTGACGAACCAGATAAGCCAAAGTGGTAACCCTGTTTGAGAATTTTTTAGGCTGTGGATGTGGTGGAACAGTGGTTAGGTCACAGACTAACAACCAGTTGACCAGGGTTCAATTCCCAGGTATCACATCATTTATGTCTTGCTTTTGGTAAGAAAATTATTAGGCGACATTACTTGATTAGATAAAGAAGGCTACCACTCAAATATATTGCAAACAATACAAAAGTATCAAAACTAAGTGTCTTTGTCAGGGGAGTAAGAGGACAGTCAAGTATAGAACCACCATCTTATTAGCTTACAAGAGTGCTACGCTGTTTCTTTACAGGTTGTGCGATCAACACTCAATAGATGCTGCATATACTTTTCTTATTTGAAGATTTATTCTTTAAATCCGATGGCAAAATTTTGATTTGAAATATGAAAAGACGTTTTTTATATAAAATCAATTGTGAATCTTTATAACTGTTTGCTAAACCTATTATTCTTGGGAATGGTCTCCTTTGGGGTAGCAGACTAAAGGTAAATGACCAATATCAAATCAAATGTCTGTAAATGTATTACTTTGAAACAAAAAAAAAGTTGAATACACCCCTCAGACAATCTAGCTATTCAGCTTAGCCACTGCTATCAGAACCTACTTCAAGATTTAGAACATGAGAATAACACATCCCTCTTCAGATATCAAGACTGTACGCTAAGATCTAAGTTATTTTGAACAATACAATAGGCTCAGGCCACGTCTGAAGAATGGTTCCCTCAAAATGGGTGTTTTTGACAAGTTCAAGAAGACTCAGAATTTAGGATATGAGCAAAGTCAAGTACGTTAATCCAAAACTTGAGTACTGACAAGCAATTTGAAGATACACCTTTTGGTAAAGGGTGAGTCTGACTATGTGTGTAGGACTACACTTCTCTGTGATGGTGACTCAAAATGTCAATTACCCATAACCACCGGAGGCATCAAGGAAACCCTTATTGAGTTGCGTAGAGTGAGACATTTTCAGACATCAAATAAACTAAATGGTTGCATATCAGCGATCTCATTTCTGGTGCAATGGAAAACAGCAGCAATCTCATTGTTAAACAAGTTCACTTGGCGTGCAAAATTCAATGTTGATTTGTCACATAACTATTCTTAAGAGTCAGTTTCTGTAAGACTCATGCGGATTTCCATAGGGGCTGATACAAACCCTCTTCAGATCTCAATGTAAAAATTCTCATAGATACATATATGGGATAGATATTTAAAAATAACAATTTAAATGTTTTGGACCTTTCCTAAAAAAAACTAGGGACTTTTGAAATGACTCATGGCAAAGGTGGAAATTTGATGTTTTTCAAAATGCACAACTTTGCCTGTCCATATTTCAGTGGGCTTTTAAGACAGCACTCTGACATTTGGCAAAATCAGAGCATGGGTCCAACAGTTTTGAAACATATTTTTATGATGGTCACTAGGTCAACTTACAGCCATTAGGTGGCCATTGAAAACTCAACTTTTCAGTTTTGGAGCCTTGTTTTGGGGCCTCTCACTGCTTGTGCAAACAGGTAACCTTGCTCATTCATAAAGATATGAGCACATTGGGAGGTCCTGTTTTGAAATATAATTGGTTAAAGATTGCAACATTTTCAAGTACTGATAGAGAGGATGTTTCATTTGGCAAATATGAAATTGAAATTGAAATCAGACGACCATATCTTTGTGCGCCATCAGTAAAAAAGGTTGAAACAATTTTTATTATGTTGACATGTATCTAATCTATTTGTATTCTAAATATCCTGGAGGCATTTTGCTTTATTAACCATTAAATGCCATTTATTAACTGCATAAATTACATACATCGATAGGCCCTCTAGAAATACGTGAAATTGAAAACAGCACCATCAAGTGGACAAAGCTGAAAAAAAAACAAACAAAAAAAAAAACGGCAGTATTGAAGCCATGTTGGAGACACCTGACAAACATACAAAGGCGTGCTTGAGTCTCCAAGAGTTTTGGTGGTATTATAGTTTGAAGTTTCCAAATATTTTTTGGAATAGGGAGTGGGTTCATTCGAAGTCATAGTTTTCTTAGAAATATTTGAGATATTGAGGTATAATTTTGCACACCTTCCCTTGAGATGTGTGGCTACATAATTAAAAGTACACATTTAGGAAAGACATTCATCTATTTTGGGCCAAATTGCTATGACAAATATTTTTTTGAGTCAGAATAGGTGCCAAAAAGTCACTCACGAGTAGACCAAATTGAATGGCATACACTCTGCATAGTCTTTTCATCATGTGTATTTATTTTTATTGTGATCTAGTAAAACACACAGTGCTCTGTAAAATGCGATGTCTAACCCTAAAGAACTGCCAGTGTATAATGTCCAGGAAAGAGTGAGAAATTATATGACTTGCTAATAAACACTGAATCTAAATAATGGGGAAAAACCACCAGCATTATCTGCCATGTACTGAAATCAGATGAATTTTGAATTTTCCCACAGATTGGTAGGAATAGATATGCGACAACACTGTCTAACTGTCAAGTGATTGTGTTCAACAACAAGATAGTTGCTGTTTGTAATTGCAGAAGAATGGAGATTGCTGGTTTTCAAACACTTATCATAGTTGATGTCTGAACACTATGTCTCACTCTAAGCAACTCAATAAGGGTTACCTTGATGCCACTGGTGGTTATGGGTAATTGACATTTTGAGTCACCATTACAGAGAAGTGTAGTTCTACACACATGGTCAGACTCACCCTTCACTGTAGGGTGGGCCTGTAATTGTATGACAGTACAGGCAAAGTTCTCGTGTACTTGACTTTTACCATGGCTATAACTCGGGCTCCTCTTAATCTTGCCAAAAGCACTCCTTATAGTAGGAAAGAACACTTCTGCACAAGTGTTCTCAGTCTAATGTGATGTTCAAGAAAAATTTGATCTAAGTTCACCATCATTAGATCTGAAGAGGGATGTGTTGTCCTCATGTTCTGAGTCTTGAAATAGATTCTGTGAGCAATGTCCAAGCTGAATAGTTAGATTGTCTGAGGGGTGTATTCAACTTTTTTTGTTTCAAAAAAAGTGATACATTTACAGTCAATTGATTTGATATTGGTCAATTACCTTTAGTAATGCCCCAAAGGAGACCATTCCCAAGAATAATAGGTTTAGCAAACAGTTATAAAGACACACAAGTGATTTTATAAAAACGCACAAGTGTCTTTTCAAGTCAAAATTTTGGATTTAAAGACTACATCTTCAAAGAATAAAAGTATACGCAGCATCAACTGAGTGTTGATAGCACAACATGTAAAGAAACAGCCTATCACACTTGTAAACTGATAAGCTGGTGGTTCTATACTTGACTGTCCTCTTACTCCCCTGAGCAAGACACTTAATGTTGATACTTTTGTATTGTTTGCAATATATTTGAGTGGTAGCCTTCTTTATCTAATCAAGTAATGTTGCCTAATAATTTGCTTACTCAAAGCAATAAATAAATAATGTGATGCTTGAGAATTGAACCCTGGTCTGCTGATTGGTAGTCTGTGACATAACCACTGTGCCACCACATCTACAGTCTGATAGTGGCTCAAACAGGGTTAGAGCTTTGGCGTCTCTGGTTAGTCAGCACAACCCTCCATAGAAGTTATCATAGGTGCAAATCTGCTGTAAATAAAATTAATTTACTCGGTGATAGAACAAAAAGCCACCTAGATATTTGGACCACAGATAATATGAGTGCAGACGAACAAAGTAAGGCAAATTTCAACTGTTTTGAGTGATGGCGCACAGAGCTATGAGCATCTAAAATGGCACTTCATTTCATATTTGCCTAAAATAATTGCCTCTAGCTTAACATCACCAATTCATGCCCATATATTTTATTCAAATTCTAAAAGAGGAGGTTCCAAAGTGAATATATATAACAAACTAATAAGGTTTTCAGTGTCATATGAACTGTGAGAGGCACACGAAAATGGTATAAAAATGTAAAAGGTCCAATTTTGAAGAGTCCCTTAAGGACAGTGCCTTCAATATGCCACAGAAGCAACATAATTTCTCAAAAGTTAATTTCCCCGACATTTATGTGCCAAAATTTCAGGATGGTAAGATTAAGGCGCAATGAGATATTTGAAGGCAAAAAACGGAATTTTCAGTACCTCAAAATTATGCTGAAATTTTGGGAAGCCCTAACTTTTGCTAGGAACATTCTCAATGTTTAAAAATTCAGTTTTGTCCCTTTTAGGTATGTGTCTACTGGTATTCAAAATTTGAAGGGAATATGAAGAAGCAACATAATTTCTCAAAAGTTAATTTCCCCGACATTTATGTGCCAAAATTTCAGGATGGTAAGATTAAGGCGCAATGAGATATTTGAAGGCAAAAAACGGAATTTTCAGTACCTCAAAATTATGCTGAAATTTTGGGAAGCCCTAACTTTTGCTAGGAACATTCTCAATGTTTAAAAATTCAGTTTTGTCCCTTTTAGGTATGTGTCTACTGGTATTCAAAATTTGAAGGGAATATGAAGAGGGTTTGTATCACCACCCGCATGAGTCTTACAGAAACTGACTCCTAACATGTGGAAGTTTTCAAGATTCTACTGATTTCACTACATGGCAGATAATTCTGTTGTAACCCCCATTATTTAGATTCAGTGTTTATTAGCAAGTCATCTAATTTCTCTTTCCTAGACTTTAGATGCTGGCAGTTCTTTAGGGTTAGACAATGGATTTTACAAAGAACTATGTGCTTTACTAGATCACAATAAAAACAAATACACATGATCAAAAGACAATGCAGAGCCTGTCATTCAATTTGGTCCATTTTGTGAGTGACTTTTTTGCCGCCTGTTCTTACTCACAAAATGATTTGTCATAGCAGTTTGGCCCAAAATACATGAATCTCTTTCCTAAATCTGAGCTTTTGATTATGTGGCCACACACATCTCAAGGGAAGGTGTGCAAAATTATACCTCAATATCTCGAATATTTCTATGAAAACTATGCCTTCGAATGCACCCCACCTATTCCAAAGCAATGCCTGTGAGAATATTTGGAAACTTCAAACTATAATACCACCAAAACTGTTGGAGACTCAAGCATGCCTTTGAATGTAAAAAGTCCAGGTGCTAAGCTTGAAATTCAGGTGCCTCCAACATGGCTTCAATACTGACGTTTTTTTTTTTTTTTTTTTTTCCAGCTCTGTCCACATGATGGTGCTGTTTTCAATTTCACGTATTTCTAGAGGACCTATCGATGTATGTGATTCGTGCAGTTAATAAATGGCATTTAATGGTTAATAAAGCAAAATGCTTCTGAGATATTTATAATACAAATACATTAGATACATGCCAACATAATAAAAATTGTTTCAACCTTTTTTACTGATGGCGCACAAAGATATGGTCCTCTAATTTCAATGTCAATTTCATATTTGCTAAATGAAACATCCTCTCCATCAGTACTTGAAAATTTTGCAATCTTCAACCAATTATATTTCAAAACAGGACCTCCCAATGTGCTCATATCTGTATGATTGAGCAAGGTTACGTGTTTGCACAAGCAGTGAGAGGCCCCAAAACAAGGCTCCAAAAATAAAATGTTGAGTTTTCAATGGCCACCTATTGGCCGTCAGTTGAGCTAGAGACCATCATAAAAATATGTCTCAAAAGTGTTGGACCCATGCTCTGATTTTGCCAAATATCAGAGTGCTGTCTTGAAAGCCCACTGAAATATGGACAGGCAAAGTTGTGCATTTTGAAAAGCATCAAATTTCCACCTTTGCCATGTCATTTCAAAAGTCCCTAGTTTTTTTTAGGAAAGGTCCAAAATGTTTAAATTGTTATTTTTAAATATCTATCCCATATATGTATCTATGAGAATTTTTTCATTGAGATCTGAAGAGGGTTTGTATCAGCCCCTATGGAAATCTGCATGAGTCTTACAGAAACTGACTCTTAACTCCATGACATGCAGATACGCAATGCATCATTGCCTTAGAACTTCGAACATGCATTATTTTTTCTATATCTGCACGCCGTGTCGTTCATTATCCCTTACATAATACTTTACATTTTGGAAAGTCAGCAATAAGCATCCTACCCTGCTTGTGTCATTTTACTGAGTCCTGCCTTTGAGCCTTGTGTGATACTCCTGCACTTTTCAAGGCATTTTTCTTAAATAATATCCAGTGATCGCCCCTTCAATTCTGTGGGGGATCACAGGATCACCCCTTCAATTCTCAATGGGGCTGTACCCTATCTTTCAGATCTTTGAATTCTCATGGGCTTTTCAAATAGATATTCTTGTTAGCATTTCAATCATTATTAATTGAAGAAAACGCAAAGCGTTTGGCAATCGTTTCCTCTCTAGAGGGCACTATGCGCTATGCAATGTTTTGAAACATTTTGCTATAGTTTGTTTAAAACGCATATAAAAAATGTTTTGTTATCTTAACTCGAGATGAGTGATGATGTCCAGGAACGATATTGTAGCTTCAGTTTCTCATTCTGTTTTCTGAATGTGGCCCACACAGATCTGTGTCAGTGAAAAATAAACTCCATTGCACTGTCCCTGACTGTCTGGAGGAATGAACTGAAATGAGCGGAGCCAGCAGGCGGCGTACACATGGCTACTGCATTCTCTGAGTGATCTTGTTTATTGTTTGTTGTTGACTTACAGTAAAACAAATTAAAAAAAAAATCCATGACATGAACTGGGAACATTTCTGATAATTGGGTGACTTGGCATGGAATGACCCTGATGTCACACACTGTTAACCGTCATTTGTCTCTAATCATTTGGTGAAATTCTCTTGCAGATTTGATGATTGCAAGCTCACCGATAAGTTTTGTGAGATCGTGGCTTCAGTTCTACAGTCACCAAACTCCATGATAGATCTGGATCTAAGTACCAATGACCTGGGAGATTCTGGAGTTCAGCTACTCTCAAAAGGACTGTCTAATTCACATTGCAAACTGCAGATATTAAAGTGAGTGGTAGATATATTTTTTACAGTAATTTCACAAGAAATCCATGAAGATAATAAGATAATACTTTACGTTTTGGAAAATCAGAAATTAACATCCTACCCTGCTTGTGTCATTGTACTGAGTCCTGCATTTGAGCCAATTTGTGTGCACTTTTCATGGCAGTAATATCCTGTGATCGCCCTTCAATTCTGTGAGGGCAGCACCTCATCTTTCAGATCTTTGAATTCACATGGGGTTTTCAAATGGATATCCTTGTTAGCATTTCAATAAAGATTTTTTCATTCCTTATTGCATATATTGCCAGTTTGTATGAAAACAGAAAGACAAACTCAAGGAGGTTATATTTTCGTTAGGATTTGTTTGTTTGCCTGTTAGCAACTTTACAGTAAATGTTGTAGACAAATTCTTATGAAATTTTTACCAGTGGTGTGTCTATTCGAAAGGAAGAAGTCATTAAATTTTGGTGATGATCCGGATTACAGTAAGATATGAACTCATTATTTTTTTAAAGGATTCCTTAGGCTAACATTGACAGATGTCACGTCTGTCAGTAAACACCAGAACTATAGGGGGTGCGATTGTACATGAAATGGTCTGGATGTACAGTGCATAAACCGGTCTGGAATGCCATCTGGAATTTATTGCGTTTGTGACCATATTGGTTTGGTGGAGGTCTGCACTCTTTGCCTGACTTGATCATCTGCTTTCACATCATATGGCTCCGTGCAAAGCATTTGAAACATCTCCATTTGCAATTGTTTCCTCTCTAGAGGGCGCTATGTAATGTTTTGAAACATTTTGCTATAGTTCGTTTACTGTAAGACGCATATAAAAAATGTTTTGTTATCTTAACTCAAGGTTTGTGGCACAATATCATGGCTTCAGTTTCTCACTCTGTTCACTGAAGTTGGCCTATAAGGATCTGTGTCGATGAAAACTAAACTCCATTGTACTGTCCCTGACTGTCTGGTGGAACGAAATGAAATGAGCGGAGCTAGCAGGCGGCATTCGCCAGGCTATATTGATGATAGACCTACTTTTGTTGAACATAATGCTGCAGTCACCAAGTCATGTTTCAAGTATTTCAAGGTCCCATCACAGTTACTTTAACCCTCCAACCTTCAGCAAAAC
>JAODXP020000033.1:27701441-27703941 GCA_027497455.2 Sardinella longiceps | reverse complement strand
AGTCACACACACACACACACACACACACACACACACACACACACACACACACACACACACACACACACACACACACACCTGTTCATACTGGACTTGTGTGGCAACATCAGTCACACACACACACACACACACACACACACACACACACAGCTGTTCATACTGGACTTGTGTGAGAACACCAGTCACACACACTCCAGTTCAGATGATTCCTGTGACCCCTCTGACACACTGAGTCACACATTTCAGTTCACTGGTGATACTGAGATGCTATGGAAATACTCATATTTAAATTTGGTTTAAACAGCAATGTGTATGTGTACTATGGCTTATTATGTTTAGATCTTCATTTCTGTGACGGACGTCATGTTTTATTTGTATGGTGTGTAGGTGATGCTGACATGCTATGGAAATACTCAATATTTGATTTTTGTTATACATACTAGCAATGCTTTGATAATAATGAATGAATGTATTGTTTTGTTTTGTTTTTTTTTTAGATTGGTTTTGTTTTCTGAGTTACATGTAAATAAAATATGATCTGTATTCATGTGAAATATGTGCCATCATTTGTTTTTATCTCTTCAAATGAGTTCATCTGATACATGTATTCTTATCCTGCATCTGACCTCAGTGAGGTGCAATGTGCCTACATTTATCTACTTAAAAATTTTAACATTAACAAAAAAAAAAAGATTAATCATTATAATTTTACTCAGGGTCCCTCAAAACCAACAACATACACAACCCTCCACATCACACATGCACAACATAAACAACACACACTATTTGAGTAAGGTTTACCCACGCCACACCACCCCCTTGTTTTCTGTCTGATATGTTTTTTAGCTCTGTACCTGGCCTCAGTGAGGTGGGATGTGCAGACATTTATCTACTTAAAAAAGATTAATCAATCATCATAATTTTATTCAGTGTCTGTTTCCCTCAAAACCAACAACAGAAAAGAAACAAATTAGCAACAAATAAAAAAAATCACACCAACTTTATACAGCATGATGTATTTCAACAAACTATATTTATACATTTATCTTGATCATCTCATCATCGTTCATCTCAATTAGTACAGGTGGAAATCTACGACTCAAAATTGGCTAAAATCTTATTTTTCTCCATCTGTGAGACCTTTAGATGTCCCGCTAACGTCTCCACCACCCTTTGGTCCCTCCGCTACTTTTGGCGTCCCGCCACTCGCCTTCGGCCATTTTGCAACATTTCTTGCTGCTTGTGCAGCCTTGAGCATCTTGTTCTTGAAGGAGTATTTCTCCTTCTGGGCTGAGACTTGCTGGAGACGCCGGTCCTCCCTCTTTGTAGGTGTAGTACGTCTCCAGGGTGGTGACCAGCACCTGGGGTGGGGATAAGCACAACATCACACATTCAATAAGAACTTAAATCTGATTGGTCTCTCTCTAGGAGTGCAGTGTATCCCCATTCCTTAAAGGGATATTCCATCTTTTTATGAAAATGGGCAAAAGCATTTTGGTCTTAGTGTGTGTGTGTGTTTTTCTAGTTGGAAACCCCTACTTTATTGTTGAAGACCTTAACACACTGGCTGTACTGTCTTGTTATATAACTGTTTACTATAAACTTCTCCATCCCATCCTCCCTCCTCTCCATCCCATCCTCCTTCCTGCTTCCTGCTATCTACCCCCCCCCCCCCCCCCCACACACACACACACACATGCATGGACAAAGTAGCTGTAGGCTTAGGAAAATCAACTGGAAATAAAGAAAAGTAAGAAAGGAAAATAGACTGGTACCAGTAGCTTGTGGGCCTGGATGCCGTATCTCTTTCCGGCTTGGTTAGTTCACGTTGCTTATGGGGGGTGCCAGCGAGTAACTTCCACCTTGTTCTCCCCAGTGATGGTGAAGAGGAACATCGGCCTGCTGGCCACCAAGACCAGCCCTGAGGGCACCAATGGACCCGCCTTGGAAGCGGTGGCCCCCCTGCTGCCTCTCCATTGTCTACCAGCTGATGAACTTGGAGAAATGTGAACTTTGAGACTCTTAGTGAGTTATAAGGTTACTGCTAGCAAACAGGAAATAAATAATTGTGGTGCATTAGAATGGTGTTAGTGCATGGTGTGTTTTTTTCTCACCCTTGGCATGGCAGCTCTGAGGAAAAACCCAATGCTCATGTGGCCCTTGATAAAAATGAGTTTGACACCCCTGCTTTAACTGTTTTTATTGTGATTTAGAGATTGTACTGTATATGGGGACTTAAAGTTTAAGTCTATTGTCTGAACCAGGGCCGGACTGGAACACAAAAAATGGCCCGGGCATCTTTGGACATGGCAGCCCACTACAATTTTATTCAATAATAATAGCGTTGTGGCTAGCTAAAATAACATTGTAAATTGGATATGTTGCATGAACACGATAGATTTAAATAAACTAGCCCAATACTCTTCATGAAAAGTATGACTAATGACAGCCTCGGCCCAAAAATGACCGTCGGCCCAACGGGCATTGCCCTGTATGCCCT
>JAODXP020000033.1:27688941-27696441 GCA_027497455.2 Sardinella longiceps | reverse complement strand
AAACACATAAAAACTGTGATGACCAAAGGTGTTGCTGGAATTGGAAAAACAGTCTCAGTGCAGAAGTTAATTCTTGACTGGACAGAGAGTTTAGCCAATGAGGATGTAGACTTTATGTTTCCCCTTTCTTTCCGTGAGCTGAATTTAATCAAGGAGGATCAGTATACTCTTCACAAGCTCCTGCTTGACTTCCACCCTGAGTTGAAAGAACTGAATGATGATGAATATAAAGACTGTCATGTTGTGTTCATCTTTGATGGTTTGGATGAGAGTCGGTTGACACTGAACTTTGAACAAAACATGAACTTATCAGATGTAAAACAAACTTCATCTGTGAATGTACTGATAACAAGTCTCATTCAGGGAACTCTACTCCCCTCTGCACTAATCTGGATAACCTCACGGCCAGCAGCAACCAGTCAAATTCCCGCCCAGTATATTGACCAGGTAACAGAAGTACGTGGATTCAATGATCAACGGAAGGAAGAGTACTTCAGGAAGAGAATCAGTGATGACACTCTGGCCAAGAATATAATCTCACATATTAAGACATCCAGGAGTCTCCATATTATGTGTCACATTCCAGTGTTCTGTTGGATTGCAGCTACTGTGCTTCAGGAGATGCTGGGAAAGAAAAACATCAAAGACATTCCCAAAACTCTCACTGAAATGTTCATACAATTCCTACTCATCCAGACAACCAGGAAGGATCAAAAGTATCAGTGTGGAACTGAAACAGGGAAACAAGAGACATGTCTGACATATCAGAAAGATATTTTACTTAAGTTGGCCAAACTGGCTCTCCAGAATCTGGAAAGTGGCAATCTGATGTTTTATGATAAAGACTTGAGAGAGTGTGACATTGATGTTAGTGAAGCCTTAGTGTACTCTGGTATGTGTACCGAAATTTTCAAGGTCGAATCAGTCTTTCAAAAGAAGAAAGTCTACTGCTTTGTGCATCTGAGCATCCAGGAGTTTCTAGCAGCTTTGTTTGCATTTCACTCTTATGTGACTGGGAACCTGGAGCCACTGAAATCCCTCCTCAACGATGAGCATAGACCCCAACAACCCAACCCCTCTATGTTATCATCGCTTCAATCAGCACTGGGCTTACAATCACAAGATCATTTATATGTGTTGCTTAAGATTGCAGTGGATGAGGCTTTGAAGAGCAGGAATGGACATCTGGATCTTTTCCTTCGGTTCCTTATGGGCATCTCACTGGAGAACAATCAGAGACTTCTGCAAGGTCTCCTCAATCAAGTACACAACACCTCAAAGAGCATTAAAGAAACATGTCAGTACATGAAGAAGCTTAACAGTGAGGATCTCTCTCCAGAAAGATGCATCAATCTTTTCCACTGCTTGCTCGAATTGAATGATCATTCCATGCAAAAAGAAATTCAGAAATTCCTGTCATCGGACAACTTCAAAAAGAAGTTGTCTCCTGCTCACTGTTCAGCACTGGCCCACATGCTTCTGATGTCTGAGGAGGTGCTGGATGAGTTTGAGCTGAAGAAATACAACACATCAGATGAGGGACGCAGGAGACTCATCCCAGCTGTGAGGTGCTGCAGAAAGGCACAGTGAGTTTCTGCTTACAGTTTATTTTCATCTATATATTTTCACACTTTTGAAATAAAATGGATTTGTATCAGCCCATTATTAAGCACAGAAATCCTTAAGCATCATATATTAAACTGTGTTATATATTTGTATTTACACCTTTTGGATCATTTACAGATCTTACAATTTTAATGTTGTTTTGCAGACTTGCTGACTGCAAACTCACAGATAAAACCTGGGGAATTGTGTCTACTATTCTTCAGTCTCCAAACCCTCTGATAGAACTAGACCTGAGCACCAATGACCTGGGAGATTCTGGAGTTCAGCTTCTGTCTAAAGGACTGTCTAGTCCTCATTGCAAACTGCAGACATTAAGGTGGGTGGTGGTTACAGTAACAGCTGAACATCCACTCATCTCTAAATCAGGATATTCACTCATCTCTAAATCCTCTAAACAGTCTTGATATTTGCTTACTTTTACCTACCTCTTTATTTTGTGTTCCATCAAGCTACTGCATAACATCACTTACTATCAACAGTATTATGTAGCAAAAAAGTATATCTGTCTTGTTATACACATGGGTACACGTACTGTAACTTTACACACACACACACACACACACACACACACACACACACACACACACACACACACACACACACACACACACACACTGATGGAGCTGGAGAAATGATGACAATGACACACACACACACACACACACACACACACACACACACACACACACACACACACACACACACACACTGATGGAGCTGGAGAAATGATGATGATGAGGAAGATAATGAGCATGATGATGATGCCCATGACAAGTTTTATCAGCCAAGTATGGTGACATATGGAGATTGACTCCAACTATCGTTGGCTTTCTGCAGAGCATAATATGCAGTGAAATATTCATGTCAGTCCAGTCAAAAGGAGACAAAAACATAAATTCTGTGTCAACATTGTTTTAAGGGCTTTACATACAAAAGTGTAAAGTAACTGTCACTGCTACAGAACAACCCTACAACATGATACCACTGATTGATTGTTATAAAAGAAGATTTGCATTATTGCCTAGTGAAAATGGTAAAATTACTGTAATGTAATAAACATTACAGTGCATTGTTTTATTGTTTTTATATTTAATTTCTGATTTGTGTAAAATTCCTGCACTTTTCAAGGCAGTTTTCTTAAATAATATCATGTGATCACCCTTCAATTCTGTGAGGACAGCACCTCATCTTTCAGATCTTTGAATTCTCATGGGGTTTTCAACTGGATATCCTTGTTAGCATTTCAATTTTTCAATTTTTCATTCCTTATTGTATTTATTGCCAGTTTGCATAAAAACAGAATGACAAACTCAAGTAGTTACTTCCATCAAGGAGGTTATGTTTTTGTGGGGATTTGTTTGTTTGTCTGTTAGCAACTTTACGGCAAAAGTTGTGGACAAATTCTTATGGACTCAGGAATTTTTGAAAGGATTCCTTAGGCTAACATTGACAGACGTCACGTCTATAATTAAACACCAGAACTGTAGGGGGTGTGATTGTACATGAACAGGTCTGGATGTACAGTACATAAGCCGGTCTGAAATGCCATCTGGAATTTATATTGCACCAGTGACCATAGTGGTTTGGCGGAGGCAGACTCTTTGTCTGACATGACATGCTTTCACATCGTTTCACTTCTTGCAAAATGTCTGAAACCTCTCCATTGGCAATCGTTTTTTCTCTAGAGGGTGCTATGCAATATTTTGAAACATTTTGGTATAGTTTGGTAAAATGCATATAAAAATGTTTTGTTATCTTAACTCGAGGTTAATGATGTCCAGGCACACTTTTGTTGAGCATATTACAGCAGTCACAATGTCATGTTTCAAATATTTCAAGCTCCCTTCCCATCACAGTAACTTTAACCCTCCAACATTCAGCAAAACATGAAAATAAAAAAAGACAATACTGTCAGCAGAGTGTGTTTTTGGAGAATGCCAGGGTATTTATTTTCTTAATACTCTCTCTCTCTCAGGCTCTCAGATTGTCTCATCACAGAGAAGGGTTGTGTTTGTCTGGCCTCAGTTCTGACATCAAACCCCTCCCATCTAAAAGAGCTGGATCTGCGCTACAATCATCCTGGAGAATCAGGACTGAAGCTGTTATCTGCGAGACTAAAGGATCCTCACTGTAAACTGGAGATACTGAAGTATGTTCAGAAAGAAATGTTTGCAGGTTTAGATATGTTTAGTGTTTCTATTGTGGAGCCCATCTTCAAACTTGCCTGTTTTCAAAGTCATATTTGTGTAAAATAGAAAAAGAAAAGATCCAAGGCACTCTTCATATGTGAAAAATATAAAAAGCCTTTATTTACATGGCTATTTCATATAGAAAAAGTTAAAAACAATTGAGAGCAACAACCAGGCAAAGACAGCCGCTGCTCTAACACCAGTGCCCTCTTAGTGCCCTCAGGTAGACAGATTTTGAACACCTGAATGTGAAACAGTACCAATTTCCCAGTTAAACAGTTTGTACAACGGCCACTAGATGCCAATGTTTCTAGGGTTTGGTCCACATTAATACGAACACATTTGAAAACTAGAAAAGCGCTCAGAGAGCGCAGACCTCCGCCAAGGCAATGTGATCACAGACACAATATATATTCCAGATCATGTTCTGGATCACCGTTCGCCACCAAAATTTAATCAGCTCTTGCTTGTCCCAATATACACATTGTCCAAATCTGTGCCGTACTTTTTGAGTTATCCTGCTGACAAACAAACAAACAGACAAACCAACGAGACCGAAAACATAACCTCCTTGGTGGAGGTAACGAGACCGAAAACATAACCTCCTTGGCAGAGCTAATTAAGCAATAAACATTACAAACATACACAATAGACATTACAAGAATATTTACAAGATTATTCTTAATAATAAAAAACAGCAGACATTACAAAAAGGGACTGAAATCAATATCATCATTTAACCCAGGAAATGTAGTGGCCTGGAAATTGTATAGAAAGTTTCTCTCTGTAACAATAGTTTTAGTCTATCACCACCCCTGATGTTCTTCTTACATGTAATGCTCTCCAGGCCCTCAACCATAAAATAATCTGGATTGCTATTGTGCACATTATAGAAATGTTTGGCTATGGGATAATCCAAGTTAGCCTTTCTAGTAGCAGTTTTGTGTTCTGAGATTCTGTCTTTAAGTCTCCTCTTAGTTCGGCCTATGTAAAACATCCACAGGCACAAGATAAGCGATAAACCACGAATGTGGTGTTACAAGTAGTGCTGTCAGTTTAACGCGTTAATAACGGCGTTAACGCAAACCCATTTTAACGCCGTCAATTTTTTTAACGCGCGATTAACGCATTTGACCCGCCATTATCAATGGAATGTGAAAAAAAAATATCTCCGACATTCCAACACCTCCCGCCGTTTCAGTATGTCCTGTGTTTGTACTAGGTTTGAAGTAGGCCTACTGCTAAGCCTAGGACCTAGGCTACTCATGCCTACAGTAGCCTACACACACACTCCACACACAGGTGTAGATGTGTGTGCACTCTGTTCTGCTGCTCCGATGTCAGTGAAAATAAATATTTAACCGACACAAACGTTGACGTTCACTCGCATGTTCGCATATTTAGGTTGTTAATTAGATAGAGGATTAATGTTGTCACTTAGAAATCCCTTCTCTTGAACTGAATACCCCGCAAATAGGCTAATATCAGTTTCAAAATTGCTGCGCGAGTGAGAGAGGTGAAGGTCGGAGCGCAACTGAGAGAGAGAATGTTTGTGAGCGTCATTTGATGTCAGTGAAAACAAATATTTTACCGACACAATCGTTGACGCTCACTCGCATGTTCGCATATTTAGGTTGTTAACTAGCTTGAGGATTAATGTTGTCACTTAGAAATCCCTTCTCTTGAACTGAATACCCCGCAAATAGGCTAATATAAGTTTCAAAATTGCAGCGCAAGTGAGAGAGGTGAAACAGGTCGGAGCGCAACTGAGAGAGAGAATTTGTGCAAAGGAGAGGCATAGCCTATAGCCTACCTGATTCTGAACGTATGACCTTGTCACTAAAATGAGAGCTTCTTGCAGGGCAATTGCCAATATGGCAAAATGCATTTTAAAGGTATGCTCATGCAATGTACTGTAGGTTTACTCATGTACACCATAATGCCATATTTTCATTGAGCCTCTTTAAAATATAGGTTAGTATAATTTAAAGGGCCACCATCCATGTTTTGTTTTTTTGTTTTTTGTGTAAACATGTGAACTAGCAACATAAAAGACATCAACATCTCTCTGGCAGTACTTGAACATGTTAATAATTTCTGATGCTGTAACTGGGTTTTCTTTTATTTTAAATTGGTATTCACCCCCACCAATGAATGCTGATAACAGCATTAAAATGAAAATAAATAAATAAAAATGGGACAAAAAGAAATCGAGGGACATTTAGAATAGAAAGAAATTTGCGATTAATCGCGATTAATTATGAGTTAACTACGGAAAAAATGCGATTAATCGCGATTAAATATTTTAATCGCTTGACAGCACTAGTTACAAGTAATGAATAATTGTATGGTATATGTTTTGTTAGATTTGAAATCAGCAAACTGTTTGCTCTCTTTGATGTTTGAACAGTGATTGCAAAAACCACACTTATACAGTATGTACCTAGTATTTGTTTCTGGAGCCAGGTGGTCTTTTTGCTCACGTCAAGATGGCTCGGTACTAACTTGTCCCGCAGATTGGGGACAGACAGACAAACAGAATGACAGATGGACAGACAGGGAGATGAAGAGACAGAGACAGGATGATGAACAGATAGACAGACAGACAAGGAGATTATCATATTGCAGCATAAAAGAAAACAAAACAAAAAAAAAAAAATAAAAAATAAACACTAGGAGAGAATAGCCGTCATGTTCACAGGTTGGCAGAAACACCAATCACTCCGTCATCGGTGAAATGGTTCATGTGTGTGTTTGTTTTTCTTCTAGAACTGACCATGCTACATTAAACAGAACAAGACCACGTTTGCTGAGATGTAAGTTTGTATTGTTGTAAATCTGGGACTGTTCCCAGATTTATAGATTCCTATGAGTATTTGGTGGTAATGGCTTGTGTGTGTGTTGAGAGAGAGTGTATGTTAAGCATCAAATGTGTGTGTACGTGTGTGTGTGTGTGTTTATGTGTGTGTTACATGTGGATGTGTGTGTGTGTGTATGTGTGTTGTCTGTTTGTGTACATGTTGGTGTGTGTGTGTGTGTGTGTGTGTGTGTGTGTGTGTGTGTGTGTGTGTGTGTGTGTGTGTGTGTGTGTGTGTGTGTGTGTCCATGCTAACCATGCTACATTAAACAGAACAAGACCACGTTTGCTGAGATGTAAGTTTGTACTGTTCCCAGATTTATAGATTTCTATGACTGGATGAGTATGAGAGTGTATGTTAAAGCATCAAATGTATGTGTGTGTGTGTGTGTGTGTGTGTGTGTGTGGAGAGAGAGAGAGAGAGAGAGAGAGAGAGAGAGAGAGAGAGAGAGAGAGAGAGTGTATGTTAAAGCATCAAATGTGTGTGTGTGTGTGTGTGTGTGAGAGAGAGAGAGAGAGAGAGAGAGAGAGAGAGAGAGAGAGAGAGAGAGAGCTCATTCTCACATACTGTAATTAGATGTGATGAAATTATGGTCAAAATATGTGAAAGTGAAGAGTACATAGTCATAGTCACTTTAGCACTAGTAGTTACTAAACACATCATTGGTACAGTGAAACCAGTCTGCTCTCACCCGGGAATGTTTGTACACAGTGGTGTGTGAGTGTATTTCCTTTAAAGTGTTAGTGGCCAAGTCCACAATGCGGTCGTGGCGTGCAGTGTAAAGTCCTTTGTACATGGTGCAACCGTTTAGAATGTGGGCGACTGAT
>JAODXP020000033.1:27658941-27683941 GCA_027497455.2 Sardinella longiceps | reverse complement strand
TCTCTCTCTCTCACACTCACACACACACATACAGACACAGACACACAGGCACGAATGTTTGGACGTCGTCCACAGGAACATCAGTCTCTCTCTCTCTCTCTCTCTCTCTCTCTCTCTCTCTCTCTCTCTCTCTCTCTCTCTCTCTCTCTCTCTCTCACACACACATACACACAAACACACACACACACACACACACACACACACACAGACACAGACACAGACACATGTTTGGACGTCCACAGGAACATCAGAGTCTCACACACTCCTGTTCAGATTCTTGTGTGATGCTGAAATGCTTCTAGAATCTCTGACCTGAGATGACCTACAGTGACCCCTCTGACACACTGAGTCACACACTGCAGTTCATTTGATATGAAAATACTTATATTTGAATTTTGTTTAAACAACAAAGTGTATGTGTACTATGGCTTATTATGTAAATAAACACGCGACACGATTGAAAGTGCATATTTGCTTTGTTTTAACAATAACTTTGCATGTTAACAATAACTACAAAATAACAAAAGTGCAAAATAATTGTTATAACAATATCTATTTATTACATGTAATATTCGGCAAATTATAAGACATATTAAGTTTTGGAGACTGGTGCCGATATTTTAGTTTTAAATGTGATGCATCACGTCGGCTGCATCTGGGCCGCCAATTGACTACCCCTGATGTACTGTATGTGATACGAAAAAACTGTATATTTGAATTTTGTTTATGCATACAGCAATGCTTTTAGATTTCTATTTTTTTTTCTGACTAACATGTAAATAAAATATGATCTGTAGTCATGTGATAGATGTGTCATAATTAGTTTTTATCTCAAATGAGTGACCATGCCACATTGTCAAGGCTGTGTGCTCAGTCCATTGCTCTTCCCCCTGCTGCTCACACATGAGTGTAAAAGTGGCCAATCCAGCCCAAAGCAGCTCATCCCATTTGCAGATGAAGCCACAGTAGTGGATATGTTCTGTCTCTGGCTCTAAATACTGCAAAGCCTAAATAAGCCTATATGTAGGCTAAATGACATTTATATATATTATGCATATCTCCTATTAGGCTACCATTATTTACCACTATCTTTATTATTTACAATTTATCTGAATTTTCCCCATTTTCTGTATTATAATCGATGATTGTAAAAAAAATATTTCCTTTCATAAGACTCAAAATTTCTTGCACTTCCCCTGTCCTGGTAGGCTGAAATTTGTGTTATGTTTTTCATTTTATAAATAAAGTTTTGATGGGAGAATGCAGTGTGCAGAAACTTACATTTCTTTCATCTGATACATGTTTTATGTCCTGCATACATGTACATACATAAATCTACTTACATGTAAAAAAGATCCATCAGAGTTTTATTCAGTGTCTGCCTTTTTGGTCCTGCACCTGGCCTCAGTGAAGTTGGATGTGCATACATTGCATGTGCATACATCTTCTTTAAAAAATATTAATTATCATTATAATTATATTCAGTGTCTGCTCTCCTCAAAACCAACAAAAAAGAAACAAATTTGCAAAAAAAAAAAAAAATTCACACCAGTTCTTTTTCTTAACAAGGTATATTTCAGTTGTCTATACATTCATCTCAATCTTTCATCTGAAGTAGTAAAGACAAGTGGAAATCTATGACACAAAATTGGCTAAAATCAACATTTTTTCTCCATCTGGGAGACCTTTAGATGTCCCGCTAACGTCTCCGTCACCCTTTGGTCCCTCCGCTACTTTTGGCGTCCCGCCACTCACCTTCGGCCATTTTGCAACATTTCCTGCTGCTTGGGCAGCCTTGAGCATCTTGTTCTTGAAGGCGTATTTCTCCTTCTGGGCTGAGACCTGCTGGAGACGCCGGTCCTCCCTCTTCTGCTTGTAGGTGTAGTACGTCTCCAGGGTGGTGCCCAGCACCTGGGGGTGGGGATATGCACAACATCACACACTCAATTAGAACTTAAATCTGATTGGCCTGCCTCTAGGAGTGCAGTGCACCCCCATTCCTTAAAGGGATATTCCATCTTTTTATGAAAATGGGCAAAAGCATTTTGGTCTTAGTGTGTGTGTGTTTTTCTAGTTGGAAACCCCTACTTTATTGTTGAAGACCTTAACACACTGGCTGTACTGTCTTGTTATATAACTGTTTACTATAAACTTCTCCATCCCATCCTCCTTCCTTTCCCCCAACAGACCACCTTCAATCCCCCTAGTAGCCTCCCTAACCCAAGGGGGTACTGCAGGGAATACCACAGTAGGGCTGATGTTCAGAGACCCAATTCCCATTTCATTTGAAATATCTTTTATAACCCAGCCATAGCTTTTAACCTTAACCCCTCTCCTGTGTGCCGTGACCTATCTCACTGAGCCCTGTTTGGGTGATCAAGTGTTCCCTGTGAGAATATCCTGAGAATATCCTGATTGTCTCAATCAGAGACAATCTGATCCCCCCCCCCCCACACACACACACACATGCATGGACAAAGTAGCTGTAGGCTTAGGAAAATAAACTGGAAATACAGAAAGGTAAGAAAGGAAAATAGACCGGTAGCTTGTGGGCCTGGATGCTGTATCTCTTTCCTGCCTGGTTAGTGCACATTGCCTATGGGTGGCGCCAGCGAGTAAATTCCACCTTGTTCTCCCCAGTGATGCTGAAGAGGAGCATCGGCCACCAAGCTGGCCACCAAGACCAGCCCTGAGGGCACCAGTGGACCCACCTTGGGAGCGGTTGACCCCCTGCTGCCTCTCCACTGTCTACCAGCTGATGAACTTAGAGAAATGTCAACTTTGAGACTCTTAGTGAGTTATAAGGTTACTGCTAACAAACAGGAAAGAAATAATTGTGGTGCATTAGGACAGTGTTAGTGCCCTTGGCATGGCAACTCTCTGAGGAAAAACCCAATGCTCATGTGGCCCTTGATAAACATGAGTTTGACACCCCTGGTTTAACTGTTTCATTGTGATTTAGAGATTGTACTGTATATGGGGACTTAAAGTTTAAGTTTATTGTCTGAACCAGGGCTGGACTGGGACCAAAAAATGGCCCAGGCATCTTCAGACATGGTAGCCCACTACAATTTTATTCAATAATAATAACGTTGTGGCTGGCTAAAATAACATTGTAAGTTGGATAATGTTGCCTGAACACGATAGATTTAATTAAACTAGCCCAATACTCTTCATGAAAAGTATGACTAATGACAGCCTCGGCCCAAAAATGACCGTCGGCCCAACGGGCATTGCCCTGTATGCCCTATGGCCAGTCCATGCCTGGTCTGAAGTACAGTAAGCCTACTATACGCCTGTGCTGTGTTACTGTCACTTTAAGGAAGCCTCTCAATGCTGAAGGATGGACTTTAGTTCTGATGGAAGTCATCTGATCTATAAAACTTTACTACTGTCAGGAACACAAAGTTCACTCTGAGACATGTATCAGCTCGTGGAATATGTCTTATGCGTCTCAAAACCATCTCAAGGTGAGTGGCTTAAATAATTATTTTGTGTGTGAAATAAAATGATCACATTAAATGTTCATCTGACTTGTACTGTATTACAACTATGCACATGAAGATTACACTCCAATCAATCAAAAGCATAGTGTAGTAGCGCAACACAACAGTATGACTAAGACTGTTAATCAGTTACTGATTTGCAATGGAACACTGGTCTCCATTTTAACACCAGTCAACAACAGAGTCTGGTGGTGTCAGATTCTTTCTTGTTGTGTGTAGTTCTCATCATCATGAGGGGATCTTTCTAGATGGTTTAAGAGCAGAACTAAGATTATTTGACTTGAGCCTAGAAAATTTGCATTGTGTTGAATGGATTTACTGGAGTTTGAACAGCATACTGGCAGTTTCTCAATGAGCTAGACAGGAGCCTCCTGGCATAGATTGGTAATATTGTATTCATTGAAAATAGTGAGTTTTCCCCATGCAGGTTAAGGTACGAGTGAATCACCGTGATGAATATTATTTGGTGATAGGATCACCATTTTAGAATTTGTAGTAACGTGAATGTTTCACCATGCATGAATATATTGTGGTTTTTTTCTATCCCTA
The DNA here is from genome assembly GCA_027497455.2 of Sardinella longiceps. NCBI lineage: Eukaryota > Metazoa > Chordata > Actinopteri > Clupeiformes > Clupeidae > Sardinella > Sardinella longiceps. Next base: position 27,679,886 of record JAODXP020000033.1, on the reverse strand, counting down.
TCATAACAGTGACTTTCAAAGGGCTAAATAAATAGCCATGTCTGCCCATATAGACGATTAGTCCCAGTCCAGTGAGCAGTGAGATGCAGACTGGCTATAGGGTCCATCATGACCAGGGCAGACTCCCACAGACACAGAAATTGGAGACATCATCATTGGACTATCATTGGACTATGGCAGTGGTTCTCAAACTTTTTTGTCATTCCCTTAAGAAGGCAGAGAATTTTCACGCCCCACCTGGAAGGCTCAATTTGCGCACAATATCTCTGTGAGAAATACTTTGCGAGTATAGGATTTTTGTCAATTTTTGTTACTAATTCAAAGCCAAATTTCTCTCAAACCCTTCATCACACCAAGTAGAAATAACACCATTGGAAAGCTCAATTTACTGTGCTTATCTGACGTATAACTGTGAATTGGGGGGGCAAAGAGATGTCTCGCGCCCCACCTGTCATGTGTCTGCGCCCCACTAGTGGGGCCCGCCCCACAGTTTGAGAAACACTGGACTATGGGGAAGCCAGGCTAACAGAAACATAGGGCCTGATACAAAGTATTTTAATAAAAGTTATGATATTATTTTAGTAGTATTTTCTTTTTGTTGTTTGTTGTCTCAGTGAGACTGCAGATTGAATCCAGAGTCTGAGGGGGCAGCAGCTCACAGTTAGGATCTGAGACCAGAGTCTGCAGTACACAGCTGTGTTACCATGGAGACTGAGGAGGACATGGAAGTGCATGTGAAGAGGAAAACATCAACACAGACCACTGCAGGGTGAGTGAAGCAGGGAAAGCATGAACTTACTCACACAGACACACACATACAGACACAGACACACACACATGCACACGCACACACAGTATTTCACTATAATTGTTTTCAACTGACACCAACCACTCGTGAGCTGCATGTGTTTTAAAATAAAGGTTTACATTTATTTATTTATTTTTTGAGGACATGATTCTATTTCATCCTAAACACTCCAGATAAGGGGACAAACATGATAAAAAGTGAACTTCCACCTTAACATCTTAAAAATCTAAGAAAATCTACAGGAAAGGGGTCATTTTTAAGATGGCATCCAAGATAGTCGGAAGTAAGCTCATTCTGGCTGTCTCTTGAACACTATTTAGTTTACAAAGATGTTGGTGTTAGAAACAAATTGATACAAAAGGTTTTTCAACTGATTTCTATACCTTTGGGTTATAACATATTGGACATTTAATAAAATGTAACTTTAGGAAAGGGGTAGTTCAAAATTACATCTATAGTGGTCAGATGGTTGGGATTTAATCAAATTGACACACATTTCTGTAACTGATTTTGATTTCTACAAGCCCTCAATAACATATTGAAAATCCAGCAAAACCTGGCTTGAGGAATGGGACCATTTTCAAGATGGCACCCAATATGACTAAAACTGGCCACCTTGAACACTGCTTAGCTTAGGAAGATGTTGTTGCCGTCTAATCAGATTTAGAGGTCATGTGTGATGTGTAGGTCATTACATATATTACATATAGGTAACTTTTAGGTAACTTCCCCCTGGCTTGTAACTAGCTTGTACACCTCTAGGGAAATGTGTTGCCCAGCCAGAAAGCTCCTAATCTGTAGGTGTGTGCATAGTCGTGTTAGGAAGCTTGTGAGAGTCTACTGTGGGTGTAGTAAAGAGGGGACATCAGTTTACCTACAGTAACGTGGCTAGCCTGCACAATGCCTTCAGAGGCGGCCTGCCGTGGCGTAATTCAGCAGTTCACTTTTAGCGAGGGAAAGCAGCCACTCCCAGTCCACAGGAAATGGCCGTCGCCCCTTTGTGGATGAGATGTGACTGTGAGCGTGTTCTGTCTAAGCTATGTGCAATTCCCAAACAATATATCGTAACACATATCACTTTATTATAAAAAACTATTTCAACTCAAATTCAACCCTTTATGCTGGATAGTATTTGAGATTCAATGCCCTGGCAGCCATCTTGAAAATGACCACTTTCCAGAATTTCTTTGATTTCTACTATGTCATTCATCATGTCCAATTGAAAGAGAATCCATAAAAACAAACCTTTTGTATAATTTTGATTTTGAGGTTGAACAACCACATATTGACCAGTCTATACACATATTGAGATTTGGGTGATTTTTACACACACACACACACACACACACACACACACACACACACACACACACACACACACACACACACACACACACATTCTCTCTCTCATAATTTTCTTTTCTGTGTTTGCAGTCCACACACACCCAGGCCTCCATCTCCAGTACCCAGTGGTGTGTCCATGAAGAGTGACTGGTCCCTGCCTCAACTTCCCCATTTCAGCAGAGAACCAGAGCCATCAGGAACAGAGTGAGTTTAGACATACATGTATGGATTGAGACTTGGCTAGTAAACACACACACACACACACACACACACACACACACACACACACACACACACACACACACACACACACACACACACTCATTTATCATAATTTTTTTTTTCTGCCTTTGCTGTCCACACACTCTCAGGCCTCCATGTCCAGTGCTCAGTGATGTGTCAATATGTAACACACACACACACACACACACACACACACACACACACACACACACACACAGACATCACCATGTCAACATAACACTCTCTCTCTCTCTCTCTCTCTCTCCTTACACACACACAAACACAAACACACACACAATCATTTATCATAGTTTGTTGTTTTCTGTGTTTGCAGTCCACACACACCCAGGCCTCCATCTCCAGTACCCAGTGGTGTGTCCATGAAGAGTGATGGGTCCCTCCCCCAACCTCCCCATTTCAGCAATGAACCATCAAGAATAGAGTGAGTTTAGACATTGATATTGGACACCACACACACACACACACACACACACACACACACACACAAACATGTAATACTCAAACACATCAACATGTCAACATGTAACACACACACGCGCGCGCACACACACACACACACACACACACACACACACACACACACACACAACAAAATGTAATACTTTTACACACTTACACACACACATCACCATGTCACATACACATGGACTAAGGCCCAATCCCATTTCTATTCCCTAACACTAGCACTCGTTTTCGAGTTCCCTCCAAGATGAGACACCCCTCGATTGTGTAGTGAGAAGTGCGATCTTCCCCTAATAAATGGGACAGCACTTCGCATAAAAACGTCTTCACCTGTTTCATGCGTCTATCGTTAACACTGAACGGATATAAGGCTCTTAACCGGGGTAAACTGTTCAAAAGCCGTCATCGACAGTTATCATCACCCACATGAGAGGCTCTGGTAATTCTGGTGAAAGATTTGCGCACTTTGAAAAATATCGATCTTTCTAATAGTCATGTTTTAACACACCAGTGCGGAATTCAACTGAATTTACATCAAACGAAGATATCCCAACATTAAAATATATATATACATGCTTAATTGCAATAGTAGCTATATTTTTTAAGTTCTTATCCAGAGCTGAGAGAACGGGACACAGCTCGGGCAGTCGGACACAGATCGGGTACCGATACGCAGTTCGCAAAGAATCGTGGGTTATTTCATCTTCACTTCAACTTCACTTCGTTCGAAGTCTGCACCCGACCTCCCTCCGTTTGAAGGGGCGATTTGAAGGGCTGAAAGCCACTATCCCTCGGTCCCGAAAGTATTGGGACACCCTACACTTACACATGAACGCGCAAACCGAGTGTTAGGGCCAAAATCGAGGGGAAGTGATAGTGAAGTGATAGAAATGGGACTGGGCCTAAGATTTGGCTAGTAAAAACAAATCTTTTGTATAATTTTGATTTTGAGGTTGAACAACCACATATTGACCTGTCTATATACACAATTGAGATTTGGGTGATTTTTACACACACACACACACACACACACACACACACACACACACACACACACACACACACACACACACACACATTCAATTCAATTCAATTCAATTCATTATTTGTAGAGCGCTCAAATACAGTACATCGTCTCGCGGCGCTTTACAGACAGTACGGGAAGCATCCATGAGAATCAGGGGCAAGGAAAAACTTGTAAATAATTTGTTTTGTAGGAAGAAACCTTGGGCAGATCCACGCCTCATGGACTCAGCCTACCTGCCTGGGGCCTAATAAAGTATCCGTAAAGTCTGATGCATAGATTGACCATGGTTAACACAAAACAGTATGAGTACTGAATGTAGTCAGAGATGATATACATATAGTTCATTGGGTGTTGGTCGCCATCTAGGTAGTGGTCATCAGGGGGCCATCAGGCCAGTTCCATCACGGCCCTTAGAGAAAAGGGGAAGATGGTCCTGGTGTGTGGCTCCAGAGAGGTTGGTCAGCATCCGTAGTGTGGTAGGGTTGGGCACATACACACACACACACGCGCACGCATGCACACACACACACACACACACACACACACACACACACACACACACACACTGGCCAGTTCCATCAAGAATGGAGCGAGTTTAGACATATGGATGGAGATTTGGTCATACGCACAAATATATACACACACACGCACACACACACAATTACATTGGCACGTACATGCACACAGGCACACACACACACAGATTGCATATTACTGTGACATCTTTTCTAATTCCTTTGTCTTCTGTCCCTGCAGTGTGTTGAGATCTTCAAACCCTCAGTCTCCTCTTGATGATGATGGTAATAAGGGTTCAATAGAATTCAATGATCCTGGTTTGTTTGTAACATAAGACCAGCATTATCACAATTGGTTTACATTGTAGAACAGACCCTACTCGATTGTGCTGTAAGTGCTTTCAAGTACAAGTAATTTAGATGAACTGCATTTGAAACAAGAGCAGTAGATTTGATTGTTTGTTTTGGAATGTGTAAGTTCTAATAGTTATTAATCAGCCAAATACAAGTATGCCTTATCCATTTGACAGTTGCCATTATAGATAAAAAAAAAAACACATCTTAACAAAGTGCTACCTAGCAGTAGTTATAGTAGTAGCAGTAGTAGCAGACACACACAGTGTAATGTAGTTTAAACTAAAAAAGCGCTCAGAGAGCCCAGACCTCCGCCAAGACAATGTGGTCACAGACACAATATAAATTCCAGATCATGTTCTGGATCACAGATAGGCACCAAAACCGTATCACTTCTTGCTTGTCCCAATATACACATTATCAGAAAATATCATCCAAATCCGTGCAGTACTTTTCGAGTTATCCTATTAACAGACAGACAGACAGACAGACAAACCAACGCGACCGAAAACATTGCCTCCTTGCCGGAGGTAATAACCCTCTGTGCATTTGCCAACATTTTTTAGAGACTAGTCGTCATGTAGGCCTACAGATTCAGCACTCAACATTCCAAGTTCCACTGGCAGTAATGTGTGCCAAGCCATAGATATCCATACAAATTTCCAAATTATTTACTACAATAAATTGTTCAACATTGTTATTTGATTATTGTCTTTCAAAAATCAGTAGGTGTAACCCATATTTCTGTAAGAGTTTGTGTGTGTTTAATTCATGTAGAGGCGATAACGGAGAAAGTAATTGCAGCAAAGTTCAAATTCGACATTCAATGGATACGCGAATATGCATCACACCGTTGCAATATCGGCTGTTTGTCTAAAGTAAAACTAACTTGAATTTTGTCTCATGGAAGCTAGGCATGATATTCATCCAAACATGAAACCGCTTGCAAGCATGAAATGAGACTTGACACTCTGATAAAGTTATTCGTTTGTCATAGTCTCACTCGGACTGTGGCTCGACTATTCATAACAACTACTAAATGAGACTACTAAATTTCATTGGCATCCATTAGTGTTTATCGTTGGTTATTCGTGGATGTCGTGGTAGTAGCAAGGTAGTAGGCTAACGTTGGGTTACAGCTAACGGGCCAGTACTGCTTGATCAGCTGTAAACCACAGAATGGACCAATATTTCCCCCTTTTCATAGAGTGATAGCCTACCATCCCAACAGCTGCGTAGGGCTATAACCAGGTTATACTCACAATAAAGCCAAACAGCACACTTATCGGAGAAATTGACGTGAATGTTTACCAGGCGATGGAAGTAAAATCAACAATGTTATGAGCTCTTTAGCCTTAGATGGCCGAATAGCGATTGTCCCTGCATACCAATGTTTAGTAAGAAGACTACAAGACTACAAATGCACAAACCTTTCCTTGTAAACTGCAAAATCCATTGCCGAAGGACCGATGTGTTAAAACTTTTTCCCCGAACTATTCCCAGTTCTGCTAGGGGGCTTCCACTGCTCACGTCTACCCACACTGGCTCGGCAATGATAGGCTACTATCCCACAATGAACCGGCACGGCTAATACTATCCCTGATGAAAAAAAAACTACGCAGATTGGCAATGAAAGAATGATAGAATGAAATGAACACTACCGGTAATATAACTAGCTATGAACCGACACGGTGCCTACTGGAATACTAGATGGCGGGGCAGTGTAATGTGAAGTGTAACCCATGTGAAAATGAACAATTTGCAAAATAAATTCCAGATAGTGTTCCAGTCAACCAATCATCACCAAAATTTAATCAGTTCTCACTGGTCCCAATACAGCCGTTGTGCAAAAATCCCATCCAAATCCATGCAGTACTTTTCGAGTTATTTTGTACACAGACAGACAGACACACACACACACTCACACACAGACACACACACGCCGAGCAAAACATAACCTCCTTGGCGGAGGTGTTCATTTAAAAGTATAATATTTAAGTGACAGATGGCACAAACTTGAATGAGAGTATGAATACATGTATATTGGCTGGGTTTATCCTTCCCAGTGGAGAAATTGCGCAGACTTTATGTAGCGATGTTTTCCCATATGATGTTGTATATTCTCTGTATATAAATATCTGTAAATTATTCCTTCTTAAATTCATTCTTATGTATTCTCCACAGCTGTGAAGGTCCTGGGAAGAGTTAAAGTGAATCATAAAGCCAGTCTGAAGAAGAGTTTTGAGAAGGTATCTGAAGGCATCATCAAATCAGAAACTCAGATACTCCTCAATGAGATCTACACAGAGCTCTACATCACAGAGGGAGAGAGTGAAGGGGTTAATAAGGAACATGAAGTCTGTCAGATAGAGTCAGCAGCCAGAACACAAAACACAGAAGACACACCAATCATCTGCAACGACATCTTCAAGCCCTTAACTGGACAAGAGAAACACATCAGAACTGTGATGACCAAAGGTGTTGCTGGCATTGGAAAAACAGTCTCAGTGCAGAAGTTCATTCTTGACTGGACAGATGGTGTAGCCAATCAGGATGTAGACTTTATGTTTCCCCTTTCTTTCCGTGAGCTGAATTTAATCAAGAATGATCAGTATAGTCTTCACAAGCTCCTGCTTGACTTCCACCCTGAGCTGAAGGAGCTGAATGATGATGAATATAAAGACTGTCAGGTTGTGTTTATATTTGATGGTTTGGATGAGAGTCGGTTGACACTTAATTTTGAACAAAATATGAACTTATCAGATGTAAAGCAAACTTCATCTGTGAATGTACTGATAACAAGTCTCATCGAGGGAACTCTACTCCCCTCTGCACTCATCTGGATAACCTCACGGCCTGCAGCAATCAGTCAAATTCCTACCCAGTTTATTAATCAAGTTACTGAAGTGCGAGGATTCACCGATCCACAGAAGGAAGAGTACTTCAGGAAGAGAATCAGTGATAAGAATCAGGCCAACAGAATCATCTCACACATTAAGACATCCAGGAGTCTCCATATCATGTGTCACATTCCAGTATTCTGTTGGATTGCTGCCACTGTGCTTCAGGAGATGCTGGGAAAGAAAAACATCAAAGACATTCCCAAAACTCTAACTGAGATGTTCATACAATTCTTGGTCATCCAGACCACCAGGAAGGATCAGAAATATCAGAGGGGAACTGTCACAGATAAAAAGAAACTCCTGAAATCTCAAAAAGAAATTTTACTGAAGCTGGCACAATTGGCTTTCAACAATCTAGAGAGTGGGGACCTCATGTTTTATCAGGAAGACCTGACCAAGTGTGGCATTGATTTCGGTGAAGCTTCAGTGTACTCTGGTATGTGCACTGAAATCTTTAAGATAGAATCAATTTTTCAAAAGGGGAAGGTTTACTGCTTTGTGCATCTGAGCATCCAGGAGTTTCTGGCAGCTTTATTTGTGTTTCACTCATATGTGACTGGGAACCTTGAGCCACTTAAACCCCTCATCAGTAAAGAACATGAGAATCAGCAGGATAGATCATTTTTATCTTCTCTTCAGTCCACACTAGGTTTGAAAACTGACATTCATGTATTACTTAAGAGTGCAGTGGATGAGGCTTTGAAGAGCAAGAATGGACATCTGGATCTTTTCCTTCGTTTCCTCATGGGCATCTCACTGGAGAACAATCAAAGACTTCTGCAAGGACTTCTGAACAAAATACACAACACCTCTAAGAGTATTGAGGAAACATGTCAGTACATTAAAGAGCTCAATAGAGAAGGTGACTCTGCCTGAAAGATGCCTCAATCTTTTCCATTGTTTGTCTGAATTGAATGATCATTCCATGAATGAAGAAATTCAAAAATTCCTGTCATCAAAGAACTTCAAACAGAAGTTGTCTCCTGCACACTGTTCAGCACTGGCCCACATGCTTCTGATGTCTGAGGAGGTGCTGGATGAGTTTGACCTGAAGAAATACAACACATCAGATGAGGGACGCAGGAGACTCATCCCAGCTGTGAGGTGTTGCAGAAAGGCAAGGTGGGTTTCTGATGGGAAGGTCATCAGCTTACAAAGTCATTATATATCATCAATCTATGCTTTCAATAATATTAAAATCATATTCTGTGGCAGATAAGTCAGCTTTTCTATGTCATCAGTTAACAGACAATGTCATTTTCATCTGTTAGACACTTTTGAAATAAAATGGATTTGTATCAGCCCCTAATAAAGCACAATAATCCTAAAATGTCATATTTCAAAGTGTTGTCCATTTGTACACCTTTTGGATCCTTTACATATCATACATTTTTAATGTTGTTTTGCAGACTTGCTGACTGCAAGATAACAGATAAAACCAGTGGAATTGTGGCTACTATTCTTCAGTCTCCAAACCCTCTGATAGAATTAGACCTGAGTTCCAATGACCTTGAAGATTCTGGAGTTCAGCTTCTCTCTAAAGGACTGTCTAGTCCTCACTGCAAACTGCAGACATTAAGGTATGTGGTAGATACAGTGACAGTAGGATATCCAGACATCTGTAAATCATTTCTGAAACAACACATTTTGGGTCATTCACATATGGGTCATTCCATGCCAACTCAACTAGTGTCTCCCAGTTCATGTCATAGATTTTCTTGAAAAAAATCACACATATTCTTCAGTTTAAGTAGTGTCATCATGCCAAATCTCAGAGCTGTACACCAAACACTTTTTTATATATAAAATTTTGAAATATGCCAGTACAGGCAAGACCACCTCCCTACATTAACCCTTGCCAAATAAAGAAATTCTACTTGACAAAGCTGTAATTTTCAACAAGCCAAGGTATCACCCTAACAATGATTTCTAGTCTGACTTTTGCTTGTTTTATGTAGAATATGGCGAGCTATGGTGGAAAATGAATTCTGATACTGAAATGTCTAATGTTCATATTTCCAAATTAATATTTCATTGAATTTTCAACATTGTGCCACAAAACTTTCTGAGAATGCAGTGGTACTCACATTCTTGAAATACTATGAGTAGAACATGTTTGCATGCAATTATAAGCAAGATACAGTGGCTTAAACATGGCTTCTGACTAAAAGAAGACATTTTTTGGCCATCTTTAGACCACTATATTTCATAAAGGGAAAGGTTGCATCCCTTCCATTTTTTTTTCTGAGAAAGATGGATTTTTCCTCAGAAACATATCAAAATTTCGGAGATGTGTTCTGTCTCGTTACCCCATTCATGATTTTCTAAAGTCATCAAACATACCTCTGGTGATAGTCAATTTCCTGTGGATTCCTTACACCATAGGTTCTCAAAGTGCGGCCCGGGGCCGATGGTGGCCCACGAAAACATTTTTGGCGGCCCGCCATCAGATCTGATAATGCCTGTGAAACTGTTTTAACTTTACATTGTTTTGAAAGAATGAATCTCTGTTTAGTGGTGTTTAGCATCGTCTATGGTCAATTATTTATTATTTATGTATTATAACTTTGGGAAACCCTGCCCACCATGTGCTGGTTTGTTTATGTAGCCATGTGCTCTGGATCATTGTGTCTGATTTATTCAATATCTTGTTCCTGAATGATTTTTTTTCACAATTATTTACACATAAATATTGATTATTTGAACATTGCAAAGTGTCAAATATGAACATAGAAGGAAGGAACAGGCCTATCCACATACTAAAAAACTAGAGAGCACTTTCTTTTATCCAACTTCAGAAGTTTATCATTCATAAAAGCAGGGACATAATATTAGACCCACTCTCCCATCAAATCCAAATGTTTCAGAATTTCAAAGAATACATGATAAATAATTATATTAGTATTACTAAACTGCCAAGTAAATAAGTGTTCAAAATGTGTTGAATGTATCACTTTCTTTGTTTAAAGGCATATGATTTTTAAACAGCATCACTATCATTATTGATGACAATTTTTTCAGTTGAGAAGCAATGCATGCTCCGAGTAAGCAGATGTCCCAATCAATTACTTACATTACAGCAACATTAACTGACCAGCATGATTCACCTCTCAGCAAATGTTTCACATGCTGTGGCATACCATTTCCTGCTGTACTCAGTAAGGGTTTGAACATGCAATCTTACCATACTCCATGTGTTCATGCTCACATTCCCTAACAAAGTTAGCCTACACACGTCATTTTCACTTTTGTTGAAATTTAGCATTAAAGTGAAAATTACCATAACACATAACACAAACCTTGTGTGGTTTGAACATCACCAGTCTAGCTTTGGAATTATGGGTAATTGACCTCAATTATAGCCAGGTGTGGCTGAGAAAGGCAACCATGATTGAGAAGCCCGACACATTTGCTTAGAGGATGTGGCACATTAGAAACATAGCTAAGAATACACATGCTGTGAGGCAGGTGTCTAAAATACATCACACACGCCACATATCAAGCAGTGCATGCATTTAGCATTGCTGATAGATACTGATGTTAAAAGAAAATACAATTATGTTATTTTTATGATTGATAGTTCTTATCTGATTTAGGAAAATTTACCTTGCAATTGACTCACAATATAATAGTTTCATTTGTTTAAATTAGTTTAAAATACTTAGTTTAAACAATATGTAATAGAAATGAGATAGATAAACATTGTCCCGCATCACTTTATGTAGCCTTTCATTTCGATATATTTCAGAATTCAAATGCTATTATAAAGATAATGGTAATACAATTTACATTCCGGCATGAACTGGCCACATTGTTGATATTTAATATCAGATAGCATGTCAATATGTTGTGATTTTCTTCAAGATTTTTTTCTGAGGACCTAGACACTGTCCATGGTCTTCTGTCTAACCAGAAAAAGGGAGTCACCAGATGAAGAAAAATCCTAAATGTCACAGTGGGAAGAGCATATGGCTATATCAACAAAGAAGCACATGGTTTGTGTAAACAAACACCCATGGCAACCCAGGGAAAATGACAATCACCATAGATAGGTTTGATGTCTTCACAAAATCTAAAAAGAAAGAATGGGATGTAACACATCTCTGAAATTTTAGTATGTTTCAGAGAAAAAGATGATCTTTTTCAGGAAAAAAAATGGAAGGCATCGGACATTTCCCTTTATGAAAAACAATAGTCCAAAGTTGGCCAAAAATACCTTATTGCAGCAAGTGGCCATGTTTGAGCCACTGTATTTTGTTCTTTGTTTATGGCACACATTTTCAAATTTTTTTACTAAAAGATCAGTGGTCAAACTGCGTTCCCAGAAAATTTTAAACTTGAAAAGTGAAACCTCACTGAAATATTGAATTTTGAAAGTGATTGATTTGCGTTTGGGCATATGCTCACATTTCATTCCAAAATACCTATGATATACATATAAACAAATTAAATCCAACTACAAAATTCTTAATAGGGTCATATCTAAACATGGTGAAAATTACAGCCTTATCCAGTGAAATTCCTTTATTTGGAAAGGCTTAACATATAGAGGCACATTTTCCCATACAGCTATATTTCATCATTTTATTATTCAAAAACGGTTTGGAGTACAACTCTGAGATTTGGCAGGACAGCAGAAAACAGATTGGACTACATGCATGATTTTTTTCAAAAAAATCCATGGCATGAACTGGGAAAATTTCTCAAAATTGGGTGACTTGGTGTGGAATGACCCATATCTTACATTTTTAATGTTGTTTTGCAGACTAGCTGACTGCAAGCTCACAGATAAAACCTGGGGAATTGTGGCTACTATTCTTCAGTCTCCAAACCCTCTGATAGAATTAGACCTGAGTTCCAATGACCTTGGAGATTCTGGAGTTCAGCTTCTCTCTAAAGGACTGTCTAGTCCTCACTGCAAACTGCAGACATTAAGGTGGGTGCCAGTTACAGTGATAATAGGATATCCACACTAAATAAATTCTGAAACAGCACTGAACATTCTGGATATCTGCGTTTTTGTTTATTATGTTGCTAAAAAGTATATACAGTATGGGCCCTATCTTGCAGGCGGCGCACCATGCCTTCGCGACTCGCGCAAACTGTCGTTGCTATTTTGTGCGAGCGCATGGTTCGTTTTTCTGTCAAGTAATTCACGTTGTCTAACTAGCAAGTGACTTTGCGTCCTCGGAGGTGTGTTGAAGGTGTGGCTAGGCGCAAAGCGCAAAAGATGCTATTATACAGACACAGAAAGGGATCCGCCAGTGACTGGAAAACCTGGTCATTCGTCAGTCAGGCATTCCTGAAATGCTATTTTATGGACGCACAATGCAATAGGTAATGCAGTCCTTGTTCCAGCATAACAATGACGGCCACAACAATTATAATTACAATCGGAAAATCATTATGATGCTCAGGAAGATGCGGTTAACCACAATTTATTAGCCTGCAACAGAAAACGTGTGAGGATATAAGAAGGGGGGACGTTAAATGGAGAATCAAGTTTACTTTCGCTTTCAAATGAATATTCCGATATATCTATCAGGACTAAATCAGCTTCCTTCGTGTCTTGTGCAGCCTGTAGACATCAATTTAATATTACCATACCCATTACGACTCTGACTATGACGAGACCCGACGTGTGAGCTTGCTCGCTATTCAATATTTTAATTTCTTTAAATGCACAAGGAGGAGATCAGCTGGTATGATAGCAATTCACCAGGCGCTTTGCGCTGTTCGTTCTTAAAGGGAATGAGAGATTGATCTGTCATTGGTTATGTCTGTGTTACACCCATAACACACCCATGATTAATTAGGCATCCTAAGTCCCAACCTTTTTGGACTTTGCGCCGGCGCGAAGTTCATTTTCTGCGCTGTGAAAATAGCAAAATCCCGCCGGCACGCCCCCAAAACCATATGCGCCATCCGCCAAACAACATTTGACATTGCGTCGTCAAAATAGGGCCCTATGTCTTTCTCACACACAGAGATGTATAGTAACGAAGTAGAACTACTTAAGTAGCCTACTTAAGTGCTAAAATGCAGTATCTGTACTTTACTGGAGTATTCTTTTTTTCTCCTACTTCCACTTTTACTTTACTACATTTTTTTCATGAATTTAATACTTCTACTTCGTTACATTTTTGATGTGCTGATTAGTTACTCGTTACTTTTATAAAAAATGTTACCACATCCAATGATAGTCTATCAATGCAGACGAGAGCATCACCAGGTTTTCATAATCATTATTGGACGATTGAAGCGGTATACGAGACCCCATGCTCCTCTTCGACCTTTCGGAGTACTGAATGCAGTCAATGGGGAACGATTAGTGAGGGTCAGTCTACTGCTCCATTTCGAGATAGAAGGAGTACACTAAGTTCTTTAACTTCAAATGATTTTAGTAAGGGGAATGGTGGTGACCATCCCTGGCCCTACTTAGAGTCCATGGCCAAACAGACTATTTCAGCCAAATAAATGTAAAACAATATGATATTCAAACTTTTGGCTGCTTTCTTTAATATACACAGTACTTCAAGGCCCAGTCCCATTTCTCTTCCCTAACACTAACACTCGTTTTCGAGTTCCCTCCAAGATGAGACACCCCTCGATTGTGTAGTGAGAAGTGCAAATCTTCCCCTAATAAATGGGACAACACTTGCGTAAAAACGTCTTCACCTGTTTTACGCGTCTGAACGGATATAAGGCTCTAAACCGGCATAAACTGTTCAAAAGCCGTCATCCACAAATTATCATTGAGAAAATCACCCACATGAGAGGATCTGGTAATTCTGATTTGCGCACATGAGAGGATCTGGTAATTAAGATTTGCGCACTTTGAAAAATATCGATCTTTTTAATAGTCATGTTTTGATACACCAGTGCTGAATTCAACTGTATTTACATCAAACTAAGATATCCCGACATTAAAAAATATGTATACATGCTTAATTGCAACAGTAGCTATCGTTTTGAAGTTCTTATCCAGAGCTGAGACAACGGACACAGCTCGTACATTCGGACACAGATCGGGTACCGACGCGCCCTTTGAAAAATAACGATCTTTTTAATAGTCATGTTTTGACACACCTGTGCGGAATTCAACTGAATTTACATCAAACTAAGATATCCCGACATTAAAATATATATATACATGCTTAATTGCAATAGTAGCTATATTTTTGAAGCTCTTATCCAGAGCTGAGGACAGAGATCGGGTACCGACACTCAATCATTTGTTTAGCTGATCAGTTCGCAAAGAACCGTGGGTAATTTCATCTTCACTTCAACTTCACTTCGTTCGAAGTCTGCACCAGATCTCCCTCCGTTTGACGGGGCGATTTGAAGGGCTGAAAGCCACTATCCCTCGGTCCCGAAAGTATTGGGACACCCTACACTTACACATGAACGCGCAAAGCGAGTGTTAGGGCCAAAATCGAGGGGAAGTGATAGTGAAGTGATAGTAATGGGACTGGGCCCTACTTTTACTTTCAGTACTTGAGTAGCAATTTTTTAAATACTTTTACTTGCAATACTTAAGTACAAAACATTTTGAATACTTTAGTACTTCCACTTGAGTATGATGTTTAGAGACCACTTCTACTTCCACTCAAGTCATTTTTTTGATATGGTACTTTTACTTCTACTCCACTCCTCTACTCCAGTACTTTATACAACTCTGCTCACACACACACACACACACACACACACACACACACACACACACACACACACACACACACAATCACACACACAAACACAGACACAAAGAGCTCATACTATCACAGCTGACACATTGACCTTAACTACATTCTCTTTCTCTCTCTCTCTCTCTCTCTCTCTCTCTCTCTCTCTCTCTCTCTCTCTCTCTCTCTCTCTCTCTGTCTCTCTCTTTCTCTCTCAGGTTTTCTGGTTGTCTCATCACAAAGAAGGGATGTTCATATCTGGACTCAGCTCTGACATCAAATCTGTCCTCTCTGAAAGAACTGGACGTGATCAATAATCACCTTGGAGAATCCAGACTGAAGCTGTTATCTGCTAGACCTGAGGATCCTGTTTATAAACTGGAGATACTCAAGTAGGTTTGGAAATAAATCTCACTGTTGCACATTGGAATTGTCTGTTTCTATTGTAGGTCTGTATGCGCTCTAATATGCAAGTTTTCCTCTGGTGTAGTGTGGCACTTTTTGGCCAGCACCTCCAATATAGCCAAAGCAACGTATGCTTTTTTTCTCTTTTTTTCCACTGGTGCAGTGACCTTTGTTTCAGTTTTATTGTATGAAATGTTTTATTTTGCATCACCATCCAGGAATGTGACCAGACAGGGAGATTAGAAGACAAACAGGCATACTTAATTGTCACTCACTACTGTTTTACAGTAAATTATTTGTTTGTACAAACCGGTTTCCAAAAAAGTTGGGACACAAATTTTAAATAAAACCAGAATGTAATGATTTGGAAGTTTCAAATTTCAATATTTCATTCAGAATACAACCTAGATAACATATCAAATGTTTAAACTAGGGAAATGTATCATTTTAAGGGGAAAATAAGTTGATTTCCAATTTTATGGCATCAACACATTTCAAAATAGTTGGGACAAAGCCATGTTTACCACTGTGTGGCATCCCCTCTTCTTTTTATAACAGTCTGCAAACTTCTGGGGACTGTGGAGAGAAGTTGCCACACGCACTCATACAACCCCATACCATCAGAGATGCAGCCTTCGGAACTGAGCTCTAACAATAAGCGATAACTACTTGGGTTGTCCTTGTCCGGATGGCATGGCGTCCAGTTTTCCAAAAAGCACTTTGAATTTTGATTCGTCTGACCACAGCACACACTCTAAAAACTGTTGGGTTGAAAATAAGTTATTATAACCCAACAGATGGGTCATATATGGCCTTTCCCAACATTGGGTTGGATCAACCCAAGCCATTAGGTTACAGAATATAACCCAACATGTTGGGTTAGATATTCAACCCAACAGCCATGTATGACCCATCTGTTGGGTTATAATAACTTATTTTCAACCCATTAGTTTTTAGAGTCCATTTTAAATGAACCTTGGCCAAGAGAAAACAGCTGCGCTTCGAGATCATCTTTAGGAATGGGGAACTGGTGATCCTCTGCCCATCTTGACTTCTCAGAGACACGGGCACTCTGAGAGGCTCTTTTCATACCCAATCATGTTGCCAATTGACCAAATAAGTTGCAAATGGGTCCTCCAGCTTTCCCCTATATGTATATCGTATTGCTACCTGTCCCAACTATTTTGGAATGTGTAGCTCTCATAAAATCTAAAATGAGCCAATATTTGGCATAATATTTCAAAATGTCTCACTTCCAACATTTGCCATGTTATATTCTATTGTGAACAAAATATAGGTTTATGGGATTTGTAAATTATTGGATTCCATATTCATTCACAATTTGTACAGTGTCCCAACTATTTTGGAATCCGGTTTGTAATTTGAAGAACACTGTTAAGACAGAATATTGCCTCAGAAAAGAAATTGTTACAGTAAATTCTCATAATCCTAAAATGTCATATTTTAAACAGTGTTGTAGGCCTATATTTGTACACATTTTGGATAATTTACATATTATACATTTAATGTTGTTTTGCAGAATTGCTGACTACAAGCTTACAGATAAAACCTGGGAAATTGTGACTACTATTCTTCAGTCTCCAAACCCTCTAATAGAACTAGACCTGAGTTCCAATGACCTGGGAGATTCTGGAAATCAGCTTCTCTCTAAAGGACTGTCTAGTCCTCACTGCAAACTGCAGACATTAAGGTGGGTGGTAGTTACAGTAACAGCTGAACATCCACACATCTCTACATCCTTTCTGAAACAGCACCTTTTCGATCATTTACATATCTTACATTTTTAATGTTGTTTTACAGACTTGCTGACTGCAAACTCACAGATAAAACCTGTGGAATTGTGGCTACTATTCTTCAGTCTCCAAACCCTCTGATAGAACTAGACCTGAGTTCCAATAACCTGGGAGATTCTGGAGTTCAGCTTCTGTCTAAAGGACTGTCTAGTTCTCACTGTAAACTGCAGTCATTAAGGTGTGTAAAGGCTGATAACGTAATAATTTCCAATAATGTATTAACTGACTAACGTAATAGCTTAACATCCACACATCTCTAAGTCATTTCTGAAACAGCACCTTTTCAATCATTTACATATCTTACATTTTTAATGTTGTTTTACAGACTTGCTGACTGCAAACTCACAGATAAAACCTGTGGAATTGTGGCTGCTATTCTTCAGTCTCCAAACCCTCTGATAGAACTAGACCTGAGTTCCAATGACCTGGGAGATTCTGGAGTTCAGCTTCTGTCTAAAGGACTGTCTAGTTCTCACTGCAAACTGCAGTCATTAAGGTGTGTAAAGGCTGATAACGTAATAATTGCCAATAATGTATTAACTGACTAACGTAATAGCTTAACATCCACACATCTCTAAGTCATTTCTGAAACAGCACCTTTTGGATTATTTACATATCTTACATTTTTAATGTTGTTTTACAGACTTGCTGACTGCAAAATCACAGATAAAACCTGTGGAATTGTGGCTACTATTCTTCAGTCTCCAAATCCTCTGATAGAACTAGACCTGAGTTCCAGTGACCTGGGAGATTCTGGAGTTCAGCTGCTGTCTAAAGGACTGTCTACTTCTCATTGCAAACTGCAGACATTAAGGTGTGTAAAGGCTGATAATGTAATAATTGCCAATAATGTATTAACTGACTAACGTAATAGCTTAACATCCACACATCTCTAAGTCATTTCTGAAACAGCACCTTTTGGATTATTTACATATCTTACATTTTTAATGTTGTTTTACAGACTTGCTGACTGCAAACTCACAGATAAAACCTGTGGAATTGTGGCTACTATTCTTCAGTCTCCAAATCCTCTGATAGAACTAGACCTGAGTTCTAGTGACCTGGGAGATTCGGGAATTCAGCTTCTCTCTAAGGGACTGTCTAGTCCTCACTGCAAACTGCAGACATTAAGGTGGGTGGTGGTTAACAGCTGTACACTAAATAATGCTAAATAAAACCTCTAAATAACTCATATAATAATAACACTCGTATGTAAACCCTTTCTGAAACAGCACTGAACAGTCTGGATATTTGTTTAACTTCTAACTTTTTTGTGTTATGTATTATATTAAATATTAAATATGTTTTCGCCAGTTATATGAAATATGTTGTCGCTTGGCTACTGCACTCTCTGAGTGCTCTTGTTTATTGTTTGTAGTTGACTTAAAACTTTGCAGAAAAATGGATTACAGTAATCCACAAGGATTACTTCATGCTTCAAATATATTCCTGTTTTGATTTTCGAATTGGAAATAACTGAGTTGGCTCTGACGAGTCTGTCTAAGTAAAACTAAATCATCATTTGGGTGTCATAGTTGATGATAGACCTACTTTTGTTGAACATATTGCTGCAGTCACCAAGTCATGTTTCAAGTATTTCAAGCTCCCTTCCCTTTATCCCACTTTATTTTAAGGATCACATGTTAGGCAATTATGCATGCCTAATTACAGTTTTTCCCAGTCACTTTGGTACAATTCTCGAATCATCCTTACTTTTTGAAAAACAGTAACTGCATTTCTCAAAACAATTTGGACAAATGGCAGAACACCATGGATTGCCAGCAAAAGCAAGTCTCTGGCTCAAAATCCTTGGTAACACTTTGCGGTAAGGGTACATGAATTATCATGAATTCATGCATGATTTCATTCATGATTCATTTGTGAATAATGCATTACTTCATCTATGAATATCTAATGACTCATCAGGTATTAGCATGAATTCATTGTTTATCATTAATGACCTCCTGCTGAAATAACAGATGATCTTAAGCATTAATTACTCTGGGTACATCATCATGAGTCATGACTAATTACACATGATCATGATGTTTTTGTTCAAAAGAATTTGATATAATAAAAGTACTTATTTAGCCTACTTTGGCCTAGTTCCTCATATCTATCCCATACGTCAACTACATTTTTACCAATTTAACCATGTCAACACTTTAGTTGAGGGGGCACAAACATGATGAATTCATCATGATCATGCTAATAATCATGACTCATGCTAATTAATCATGACTCATGATGATGTACCCAGAGTAATTAATGCTTAAGATCATCTGCTATTTCAGCAGGAGGTCATTAATGATAAACAATTAATTCATGCTAATACATGATGAGTCATTAGATATTCAGAGGTGAAGTAATGCATGAATCACGAATGAATCATGAATGAAATCATGCATGAATTCATGATAATTCATGTACCCTTACCGCAAAGTGTTACCAAATCCTTAAATCATCTCTCAAAATTAAATATTTGTGTCAATAAGCATGTCACTCCATCAGAGGGAAAGGTTATTGTGTCATCATGTGTGAACATAACAGTCAAATTGTTTAGTCATGTTGTCAATGTAACAGTGCACACATGAGGAGTTTTCTGATGTAAACTATGGTTATAAACATTATATAAACCAAAACATTTGGGTGATAAGTATTGTATGTTGTAAATGACATCTTAGTGTATGTGAAAGATTGTTTGAATAGAATGGAGAAGATTCAAAATTAGGCTACTACTTTTTATTTGTTGACAAACCATGTCATTGTGCTACAGAAAGGAAAAGACAGCACTAAAAAAGCTAAATGTGAACATAGGATAAATTTGTTTGGGAAAACCATACATGTAGTGCTATATAAATTGCAAGTCAGTCTTCTTACACCTTGCTTACATGCATTATTTTGCTTATATGCTTCTGTCATTGACCTATTATGACAACATATTCAACCATTTGCATGTAAAGACTTATATGATGAACCAATGCCTAAATGTAATGGGGTGTGAGACAATTCAACAGAAAATTGTACACAAGTTTTTGCATGGATGTACCAATGCATTTGCAATTTGAGGAAACCAATGAGAAACTGCTTTTTTGATGTGTACATTTGACATGATGATGTGAGGATTGAACAAGTTTTGAGTATTTCAATTCTGATCTGAGAAATGTACCAAAGCTACAGAGAAAAACTGTAATGTCTGTATTAGTGATTTGTAAAGCATGTATTAAGCAACATCAGCCATTTGTTAGGCATGTATTCACAAATTTCTTATTCATGATGAATTAGACCTTTATTAATTATATAACCATAATAAGGACTTAGTAGGCCTTGATCTCTGCTTACGAATGAGCTGTAACTGCCAGAG
>JAODXP020000033.1:27626441-27648941 GCA_027497455.2 Sardinella longiceps | reverse complement strand
TCTTCTCCTACTCTCTCTACCGTCTTCACTCTTTCCCTGTTCCCTCTGTTTTTTTATTCTTATTTCCTACTTTCTGCTCTCTCCATCTCCTCTCTTTCTGTTCATCTTTCAACACACACACACACACACACACACTCACACACACACACACACACACACACGTTTGCTTTTTCTCCTCTTCCTCTCCCTGCTTCTACTCCTCCCTTTACTCTCTGTTTCTCTTCATGTCTTTCTATTCTCTCTATCCCTCTCTCTCATCCCTCTATCTGTATCCCATCCTCCTCTCTGACCCCTCTACTCCTCCTTCTCTTTCTCTCTTCTCTTCCCCTTTTCTCTTTCTTCATCATTCCATCATCTCTCATCTCTCCCTCCATCCCTCTCCCCTCTATCTGCTCTCTCTTTCCTCCTGCCCCTCCTTTATCCCTCCTTCTCTCTCTCTTTTCTCCTCTCATCCCTCTGTGTGTTTCCTATCCCCTCCTCTCTCTTTTATCTCTCTCTCTCTGCTCTCCTCCTTTGTCTCTTTGTATTAATCCTCCTCTCTATCTTTTTCCTCTTTCACCTCCTTCCTTTCTCTTCACTCTCTTCCTCATTCCATCATCTTTCTCTCTCTGCCTGCTCTTACTCCTCCCTTTCTTACCCTGTGTTTTTCTTCATGTCTTTCTGTTCTCTCTATCCCTCTCACTGTCCCTCTATCTGTATCCCATCCTCCCCTCTGACCCCTCTACTCCTCCTTCTCTTCCCATTTTCTCTTTCATCATTCCACCATCTCTCTTCCCTCTACCTGCTCTCTCTTTCCTCCAGCCTCTCCTCTATCCCTGCTTCTCTCTCTTTTCTCCTCTCACCCCTCTCTGTCTGCTTCCTATCCCCTCCTTTCTCTCTCTCTCTCTGCTCTCCTCCTTTATCTCTTTTTATTAATCCTCCTTTCTTTCTCTGTTTCCTCCCCCCTCCTTCATCTGCCTCTCTTTCTCTCTCTCTATCTGCTCTCCTCCTTTATCTCTTTTTATTAATCCTCCTTTCTTTCTCTGTTTCCTCCCCCCCTCCTTCATCTGCCTCTCTTTCTCTCTCTCTATCTGCTCTCCTCCTTTATCTCTTTTTATTAATCCTCCTTTCTTTCTCTGTCCCCCTCCCCCCCTCCTTCATCTGCCTCTCTTTCTCTCTCTCTATCTGCCATCTCTCTCTTCTTGTACCTCGTCATTCTCATTCATTTATCTCTCTCTCTCTCTCTCTCTCTCTCTCTCTCTCTCTCTCTCTAGGGTCTGCTGCCACACACACACACACACACACACACACACACCACCACCAAGGTTTGGAGATCCACAGTGGCGCCAGAACCCTGCAGGAACGCCAGAGTCTCACACACACACACACACACACACACACACACACACACACACACACACACACACACACACACACACACACACACACACACACATACGTACACACACACACAGGCACAAAGGAACACCAGAGTCTCACACACTCCTGTTAAGATTCTTGTGTGATGCTGAGATGCTTCTAGAATCTCTGCCCTGAGATGACCTACAGTGACCCCTCTCGAGTCACACACTGCAATTAACTTGTGATACTGAGTTTCTATGAAAATATATTGTATTTGAATTTGTTAAACAATAATGTGTACTATGGGTTTTTATATAAATGTTTTTTTTGTTTTTTTTTTAGGCATGTAAAAAGAGATCTGTATTTCTGTGACATAGGCTACATGTCATATTTATGTATTGTGTGTGTGACATGCTATGGAAACTGTATATCTGATTTTTTTTTCTATACATACAGCAATGGTTTGATAATACTTAATCGTTCACTTTTTTTCATTTTTTTCTGACTTATTACATCTAAATTAAAAGATGATCTGTATTCATGTGAAAATATGTGTTATCATTTGTTTTTATCTCTTCAAAGGAACCACATTGTCAAGGCGATAAATGAAGTTTTGTTGGGAAAATGCAGTTTGCGGACACCTGCCTCTCTTTGATTTGATATGTTTCTTTTTGTCCTGCAATTAAAAATTAATAAAAATAATAATAATAATAAATTAAAAAAAATAAAAATTGATCATCATAATTTTACTCAGTGTCTGCTCCCTCAAAACCAACAACACACACAACCCCTACAAACACACATGCACAACACACACACACACAACCCCCCACAACAGACACACATGCACAACACAGACACAACGCATCACACAAACACTATTTGAGTTAACGTTTACCCACCCCACCTCCATGTTCTCTGTCTAATATGTTTTTTAGCTCTGCAGTTGGCCTCAGAGATGCGATGTGCATACTGTACATTTATCTACTTTAAAATATTCATCATCATCATCATCATCATCATCATCATCATCATCATTTTATTCAGTGTCTGTCCACTCAAAACCAACAACAATAGAAAAGAAACACATTGGCAAAAAAAAAATCACAAGGTACAACAAGGTATATTTCAGTTGTCAGACATACAAACTATATTTATACATTCATCTCATTCATCTGAATTAATAATGATAGGTGGATATCCATGACATAAAATTGGCCAAAATCTTAAACATTTTTTTCTCCATCTGGGAGACTTTTCGATGTCCTGCTAACGTCTCCACCACCCTTTGGTCCCTCCGCTACTTTTGGCGTCCCGCCACTCGCCTTCGGCCATTTTGCAACATTTCTTACTGCTTGGGCAGCCTTGAGCATCTTGTTGTTGTTCTTGTATTTCTCCTTCTGGGCTGAGACCTGCTGGAGACGCCGGTCCTCCCTCTTCTGCTTGTAGGTGTAGTACGTCTCCAGGGTGGTGCCCAGCACCTGGGGTGGGGATATGCACAACATCACACATTCAATAAGAACTTAAATCTGATTGGTCTCCCTCTAGGAGTGCAGTGCACCCCCATTCCTTAAAGGGATATTCCACCTTTTTATGAAAATGGGCAAAAACATTTTGGTCTTAGTGTGTGTGTGTGTTTTTCTAGTTGGAAACCCCTACTTTATTGTTGAAGACCTTAACACACTGGCTGTACTGTCTTGTTATATAACTGTTTACTATAAACTTGTCCACCCCATCCTCCTTCCTTTCCCCCAACAGACCACCTTCAATCCCCCTAGTAGCCTCCCTAACCCAAGGGGGCACTGCAGGGAATACCAC
The DNA here is from genome assembly GCA_027497455.2 of Sardinella longiceps. NCBI lineage: Eukaryota > Metazoa > Chordata > Actinopteri > Clupeiformes > Clupeidae > Sardinella > Sardinella longiceps. The sequence continues at coordinate 27,645,782 of JAODXP020000033.1, read as the reverse complement.
AGTAGGGCTGATGTCCAGTGATCCAATTCCCATTTCATTTAAATTATCTTTTATAACCCAGCCATAGCTTTTAACCTTAACCCCTCTCCTGTGTGCCGTGACCTATCTCACTGAGCCCTGTTTGGGTGATCAGATGCAGAGTGAACTGCTGTTTGAAGTGTTCCCTGTGAGAATATCCTGATTGTCTCAATCTGAGACAATCTGATCCCCCCCCCACACACACACACATGCATGGACAAAGTAGCTGTAGGCTTAGGAAAATAAACTGGAACCACCGACCAAGCTGGACACCAAGACTCGCCCTGAGGGCACCAGTGGACCCGCCTTGGGTGCGCTGAACCCCCTACTGCCTCCCCGCTGTCTACCAGCTGATAAACTTGGAGAAATGTGAACCCAGAGACTCTTAGTGAGTTATAAGGTTACTGCTAACAAACAGGAAAGAAATAATTGTGGTGCATTAGGACAGTGTTAGTGCCCTTGGCATGGCAGCTCTCTGAGGAAAAACCCAATGCTCATGTGGCCCTTGATAAACATGAGTTTGACACCCCTGGTTTAACTGTTTCATTGTGATTGAGAGATTGTACTGTATATGGGGGCTTATAGTGTAAGTTTATTGTCTGAACCAGGACCGGACTGGGACCAAAAAATGGCCCGGGCATCTTCGGACATGGCAGCCCACTACAATTTTATTCAATAATAATAACGTTGTGGCTAGCTATATAACATTGTAAGTTGGATATGTTGCATGAACATGATAGATTTAATTAAACTAGCCCAATACTCTTCATGAAAATTATGACTAATGACAGCCCGGCCCAAAAATGACCATCGGCCCAACGGGCATTGCCCTGTATGCCCTATGGCCAGTCCATGCCTGGTCTGAAGTACAGTAAGCCTACTATACGCCTGTGCTGTGTTACTGTCACTTTAAGGAAGACTCTCAATGCTGAAGGATGGACTTTAGTTCTGATGGAAGTTATCTGAGCTATAAAACTTTACTACTGTCAGGAACACAAAGTTCACTCTGAGACAGGTATCAGCTCGTACAGGTGGAATATGTCTTATGCGTCTCAAAACCATCTCAAGGTGAGTGGCTTAAATAATTATTTTGTGTGTGAAATAAAATTATCACAATAAATGTTCATCTGACTTGTACTGTATTACAACTATGCACATGAAGATTACACTCCAATCAATCAAAAGCATAGTGTAGTAGCGCAACACAACAGTATGACCAAGACTGTTAATCAGTTACTGATTTGCAAAGGAACACTGGTCTCCATTTTAACACCAGTCAACAACAGTCTGGTGGTGTCAGATTCTTTCTTATGGTGTGTAGTTCTCATCATCATGAGGGGATCTTTGTAGATGGTTTAAGAGCAGAACTAAGATTATTTGACTTGAGCCTGAGTTTGAACAGCATACTGGCAGTTTCTCAATGAGCTAGTGTAACGGAGTCCAGCTAGCTCGGCGGTAGTACGTGTAAATCCTCATCACCCAATTCCATGGGCGCTTCTAACACGCTGAGTTAGAAGCTCGGGCTTTTAGCTCAGTTGGTTCGAGTGTTCCACTCCCACGCTGGGAGTTTGTAGCTTGCGGGGTGGCAGGTTCGAGACCCGTGTGCGGTTGCGTACCGCCACCGGCTACACTAGACAGGAGCCTCCTCGCGTAGCTCGGTAATATTGTATTCATTGAAAATAGTGAGTTTCCCCCATGCAGGTTAAGGTAAGTGTGAATCACTGCACTGAATATTATTTGGTGAGAGGCTTACCATTAAATGAATTTGTAGTAACGTGAATTTTTCACCATGCATGAATTTATTGTGTGATTTTTTCTCTGCCCTTTCCACCTCGACTAGCCCTATCATAACAGTGACATTCAAAGGGCTAAATTAATAGCCATTGTGACTTATCCTTAGTAGATATATAATATTTCCAATACAATTTTTTTATATACAGTATTTATATCCACTCTCTGTCGATTTGATCAATGGAGGATTCAAACGGGATGTTATGCGTCATGAAGTTTATTCTACCATGGGATCAGACCCAGGCTCAGTATTAACAAGGTTACTTCTTTCCAGATAACAGACTGTCTGTAATTCCATCATAAACAGATCATATGGCCTATAGATGCGATATCTTTCCAATCTAAGTAGTCCAGTGACTTGGGCCCACAGCAAATTGTGAGCTATCTTATTCATAACCCTCCCATACAGTAGCCTAATTGTCAGATCACTCTCTAATGCAGTGTTTCTCAAACTGTGGGGCAGGCCCCACTAGTGGAGCGCAGACAGGTGGGGCGCGAGACATCTCTTTGCGATTGACGGTTGTTTCACCATGCTCCCCGAATTCACAGCTATTTGTCAGATATGCGCAGATGACAGTAACTTTAGCTTTCCAATAGAGTTATTTGCTAGTTGCTGTGATGATTGGTCCGGAAGAAATATGGCTTTGAATAAGTAACATGAAAATCCTAACATTGACCAAAATTGTGCGCAAATTGAGCTTTGAGAAAATTCTCTGCTTTCCAAAGTGGGAAATGGCAGAAAAAGTTTGAGAACCACTGCTCTAATGTAACCTGGAGGGCTGGTTGCCCATACAGATGATTAGTCCCAGTCCAGTGAGCAGTGAGATGCAGACTGGCTATAGGGTATTGGCATCCATCATAACCAGGGCAGAAGCCCACAGACACCTTTGGGCTTAGGATGATCAGCATTGGACATGACCTGTCATTTGCTCTTGTTTAAAGCTAGTTTGTGGAGACTGGGCAAACAGAAACTTTTATCTAATAAAAGTTCTGAAATTATTTTAATGGTATTTTCTTTTGTTGTTTCAGTCCCAGTGAGACTCCAGAGTGAATCTGAGTCTGCAGTACACAACTGTGTTACCATGGAGAAATCCACACAGACAACTGCAGGGTAAGTTAAGCAGAGAGCAGGTAAAGCATGAACACACACACACACACACACACACACACACACACACACACACACACACACACACACACACACACACACACACACACACAAAGACCCCCTCTCTTGCACACATATACTGGCCCAATAAGCATTCTTTATTACAGTGCATGCAAAGCGATGCACTGTACTGTTCTCCGTTGGCTTCTTCTTCTTTTTATTATTACAGTGCATGCATAGCGATGCACTGTCTTGTTATCCGTTGGCTTCTTCTTATTACAGTGCATGCAAAGCGATGCACTGTACTGTTCTCCGTTGGCTTCTTCTTCTTTTTATTATTACAGTGCATGCATAGCGATGCACTGTCTTGTTATCCGTTGGCTTCTTCTTCTTATTCTTATTACAGTGCATGCATAGCGATGCACTGTCTTGTTATCCGTTGGCTTCTTCTTCTTCTTCTTATTCTTATTATTCTTCTATGCACGCTTTTTCTCAATAACCGTTTCACCTAGAAACTTCATTCAAACTTCATCTTGTAGGTCTCAATTTCTATTGTTATGCTAAGACTTTTCTCTTTTCTACTATTTTTACTTTTTCCACTATCTGCGATAAACGAGCGAAAAAGAGCTTTTTTCCAGAAATGATGGAATTTTGATAGTTCCATAACAGAATTCTACTTCCTACTGTTGCTTCCCTTAACTACTGTAAACATTCTATTATTGCTTTCTTGACTACTGTAAACATTCCAGAGAACTTTCAGCAGACTAGTGGAACTTCTAGGATTCTATTTCCACGAACATTCTGTTATCTGCTTTATTAACCTTTCCAGTTCATTTCTATTAAACTAATGGGCTATTTAAGGTTTTTTCACTTCCATTTGCTGAGGCAAAGGGCTCGCGAAGCGAGCCTCTTTGCCTTTCCCCTCTTCTACTGTCTTTTTCTATTCAATTCTCTGTATCATCTATTCAACTTTTGACAACTTTTTCATCTTTGTCATTTTTTTCTTTGATTCTCTGTATTATCTGTTCAACTTTTGGCAACTATTTACCTCTTCACATTTTTGTCTTCAATTCTCTGTATCATCTATTCACTTTTTCAACAACATTTGACATTTTTGCCTTTTTCTCTTCAATTCTCTGTATTAATCTATTCAACTTTTTGCCAACTTTTTACTGTACATCTTTGCCTTTTTCTCTTCAATTCTATGTATCATCTATTCAACTTTTTGGCAACCTTTCAAGCCTAGTCTACATATTTTCCTTTTTTTCTCTTCAATTCTCTGTATTATATTCAACATTTTTTGCAACTTTTTTTTTTTTTAACATCTTTTCCTCTTTCAACATTTTTAAACAAATTGACACAAACCAACTTTTTATGTAATCATCAACAACGAACCATTTGACCTTTTACCACTAATTCAACTACTGATACAGGCCATGTTCATTCGAACGATCAGCAACTATCTTTTTTTTCAACTATTCAATAATCACCCATTCATCAACATTAACAATAGTCACTGCTAACAACTCCCATGATAACCTAGCAATATACATAGCAACCAACAAGATCAATGTAGCAACCAAAATATCCGCCCTCGCAATGGCCTAGTAGCAACCTCAGACACCCCTACAATGTCCTGGGAACCAGTTCCACAATGATGACATGGCAATTGACATAGCAACCAACATGCTCAACATGGCAAACAGCATAGCAACCACCATATCTGCCCTAGCAACAGCCTAGCAACTGCCTCCAGCAGCCTTTACAACCATTCCAGCAATAATGATGTAGCAATAAACATAGCAACCAACATGATCAACATAGCAACCAGCATAGCAATCTACATGTCCACCCTAGCAACTGCCTAACAACAACCTTAAGCACTAATGCCACCTTCCAGGAAGCACTTCCACAATGATGACCTAGCAATGAACATTGCAACTAACATGATCAACGTAGCAACCAGCATAGCAACCAACATATCTGCCCTGGCAACAGCCTAACAACAACCTCAAGTAGCCCTGCAATGTCCTAGGAACCGCTTCCACACTGATGACCAAGCACTAGCCATAGCAACCAACATAACAAGCAGCATAGCAACCACCATATCCGCCCTAGCACGACATTTGACATTTTTGCCTATTTCCCTTCAACTTTTTGCCAACTTTTTACTGTACATCTTTGCCTTTTTCTCTTCAATTCTCTGTACTATCTCTTCAACTTTTTGGCAACCTTTCAGGCCTAGCCTACATATTTTCCTTTTTTTCTCTTCAATTCTCTGTATTATATTCAACATTTTTCGCAACTTTTTTTCCTAATCTTTTCCTATTTCAACTATTTCCTATTTCAACATTTTTAAACAAATTTATACAAAGCAACTTTTTATGTAATCATCAACAACGAACCATTTGACACAGCCAAAGGCTGCGTCCACCTTTTATCACGAATTTAACTACTGATACGGGCCATGTTCATTCGAACTGTCATCAACTATCTTTTTTTTTCAACTATTCAATAATCACCCATTCATCAACATTAACAATACCCACTGCTAACAACTCCCATGATGACCTAGCAATATATCAACCAACAAGATCAATGTAGCAACCAACATATCCGCCCTCGCAATGGCCTAGTAACAACCTCAGACACCCCTATGGCAATTGACATAGCAACCAACATGCTAAACATGGCAAACAGCATAGCAACCACCATATCCGCCCTAGCAACAGCCTAGCAACTGCCTCCAGCAGCCTTGCAATGTCTTTAGAACCACTCCATCAATAATGATATAGCAATGAACATGGCAACCAACATGATCAACATAGCAACCAGCATAGCAACCTACATGTCCACCCTAGCAACTGCCTAACAACAACCTTAAGCACCAATGCCACCTTCCAGGAAGCACTTCCACAATGACCTAGCAATGAACATTGCAACCAACATGATCAACATAGCAACCACCATAACTTACCTGGCAACAGCCTAGCAACAACCTCAAGAAGCCCTGCAATGTCCTAGGAACCGCTTCCACACTGATGACCAAGCACTAGACATAGCAACCAACATGATCAATGTAACAACCAGCATAGTAACCACCATATCCGCCCTAGCAACGGCCTAACAACAACCAAAAGTACCTTTGCAATCAACATAACAACCAATACAGCAACCAGCACCATTTTCTTTTTTTTCAACTATTCAACAACATGATCAAGGTAGCAACATTTTCTTTGCTACTTGACTAGTAACTTTGATTGCCTAAACAAGTTTCCTCTTTACTCTACTTTTCTACTTTTTTTCTACGATCACTTTCTAAGTGTACTTTTTTAAACGTTTGCATGCACTGTGTAATTCCTTGGAATTGCAAATCTAGTTATTATTATTCTTCTATGCATGCTTTTTCTCAATAACCGTTTCACCTAGAAACTTCATTCAAACTTCACCTTGTAGGTCTCAATTTCTATTGTTATGCTAAGACTTTTCTCTTTTCTACTATTTTTACTTTTTCCACTATCTGCGATAAACGAGCAAAAAAGAGCTTTTTTTCCAGAAATGATGGAATTTTGATAGTTCCATAACAGAATTCTACTTCCTACTGTTGCTTCCCTTAACTACTGTAAACATTCTATTGTTGCTTTCTTGATTACTGTAAACATTCCAGAGAACTTTCAGCAGACTAGTGGAACTTCTAGGATTCTATTTCCACGAACATTCTCTTATCTGCTGTGTTAACCTTTCCAGTTCATTTCTATTAAACTAATGGGCTATTTAAGGTTTTTTCACTTCCATTTGCTGAGGCAAAGGGCTCGCGAAGCGAGCCTCTTTGCCTTCCCCCTCTTCTACTGTCTTTTTCTTTTCAATTCTCTGTATCATCTATTCAACTTTTGACAACTTTTTCATCTTTGTCATTTTTTTCTTTGATTCTCTGTATTATCTGTGGCAACTATTTACATCTTCACATTTTTGTCTTCAATTCTCTGTATTATCTATTCACTTTTTCAACGACATTTTACATTTTTCCTTTTTCTCTTCAATTCTCTGTATTAATCTATTCAACTTTTTGCCAACTTTTTACTGTACATCTTTGCCTTTTTCTCTTCAATTCTCTGTATCATCTTTTCAACTTTTTGCCAACCTTTCAAGCCTAGCCTACATATTTTCCTTTTTTTCTCTTCAATTCTCTGTATTATATTCAACATTTTTTGCAACTATTTTTTTCACATCTTTTCCTATTTCAACAATTTCCTATTTCAACATTTTTAAACAAATTGACACAAACCAACTTTTTATGTAATCATCAACAACGAACCATTTGACCTTTTACCACTAATTCAACTACTGATACAGGCCATGTTCATTCGAACGATCATCAACTATCTTTTTTTTTCAACTATTCAATAATCACCCATTCATCAACATTAACAATAGCCACTGCTAACAACTCCCATGATGACCTAGCAATATACATAGCAACCAACAAGATCAATGTAGCAACCAACATATCCGCCCTCGCAATGACCTAGTAGCAACCTCAGACACCCCTACAATGTCCTGGGAACCAGTTCCACAATGATGACATGGCAATTGACATAGCAACCAAATGCTCAACATGGCAAACAGCATAGCAACCACCATATCTGCCCTAGCAACAGCCTAGCAACTGCCTCCAGCAGCCTTTACAACCATTCCAGCAATAATGATATAGCAATGAACATAGCAACCAACATGATCAACGTAGCAACCAGCATAGCAACTTACATGTCCACCCTAGCAACTGCCGAACAACAACCTTAAGCACCAATGCCACCTTCATGGAAGCACTTCCACAATGATGACCTAGCAATGAACATTGCAACCAACATGATCAACGTAGCAATCAGCATAGCAACCACCATAATTTCCCTGGCAACAGCCTAGCAATAAACTCAAGAAGCCCTGCAATGTCCTAAGAACCGCTTCCACACTGATGACCAAGCACTAGACATAGCAACCAACATGATCAATGTAACAACCAGCATAGCAACCACCATATCTGCCCCAAGCAACGGCCTAACAACAACCAAAAGTACCCTTGTAATCAACATAGCAACCAACACAGCAACCAGCACCATTTTCTTTTTTTTCAACTATTCAACTACATGATCAAGGTAGCAACATTTTCTTTGCTACTTAACTAGTAACTTTGATTGCCTAAACAAGTTTCCTCTTTACTCTACTTTTCTACTTTTTTTTCTAATGTCACTTTCTAAGTGCACTTTTTTAAACGTTTGCATGCACTGTGTAATTCCTTGGAATTGCAAATCTAGTTATTACAGTGCATGCAAAGCGATGCACTGTACTGTTCTCCGTTGGCTTCTTCTTCTTTTTATTACAGTGCATGCAAAGCGATGCACTGTACTGTTCTCCGTTGGCTTCTTCTTCTTTTTATTATTATTACAGTGCATGCAAAGCGATGCACTGTACTGTTCTCCGTTGGCTTCTTCTTCTTTTTATTATTATTATTATTCTTCAATGCTCGCTTTTTCTCAATAACCGTTTCACCTAGAAACTTCATTCAAACTTCATCTCGTAGGTCTCGATTTGTGTTGTTATGCTATGACATTTCACTTTTCTACTATTTTTACTTTTTCTACTATCTGCGATAAACGAGCGAAAAAAGTGCTTTTTTTCACAAATTATGGAATTTTCAGAGTTCCACAACAGAATTCTACTTCCTATTGTTGCTACCTTAACTACTGTAAACATTCTATTGTTGCTTTCTTGACTACTGTAAACATTCCAGAGAACTTTCAGCAGACTAGTGGAACTTCTAGGATTCTATTTCCACAAACATTCTGTTATCTGCTGTATTAACCTTTCCAGTTCATTTCTATTAACCTAATGGGCTATTTAAGCTTATTTCACTTCCATTTGCTGAGGCAAAGGGCTCGTGAAGCGAGCCTCTTTGCCTTTTCCCTCTTCTACTGTCTTTTTCTTTTCAATTCTCTGTATCATCTATTCAACTTTTAACAACTTTTTCATCTTTGCCATTTTTTTCTTTGATTCTCTGTATTATCTGTTCAACTTTTGGCAACTATTTACGTCTTCACCTTTTTGTCTTCAATTCTCTTCAATTCTCTATTCACTTTTTCATCAACATTTGCCATTTTTGCCTATTTCCCTTCAACTTTTTGCCAACTTTTTACTGTACATATTTGCCTTTTTCTCTTCAATTCTCTGTATTATCTCTTCAACTTTTTGGCAACCTTTCAGGCCTAGCCTACATATTTTCCTTTTTTTCTCTTCAATTCTCTGTATTATATTCAACATTTTTTGCAACTTTTTTCCACATCTTTTCCTATTTCAACTATTTCCTATTTCAACATTTTTAAACAAATTTACACAAAGCAACTTTTTATGTAATCATCAACAACGAACCATTTGACGCAGCCAAAGGCTGCGTCCACCTTTTATCACTAATTTAACTACTGATACGGGCCATGTTCATTCGAACTGTCATCAACTATCTTTTTTTTTCAACTATTCAATAATCACCCATTCATCAACATTAACAATAGCCACTGCTAACAACTCCCATGATGACCTAGCAATATATCAACCAACAAGATCAATGTAGCAACCAACATATCCGCCCTCGCAATGGCCTAGTAACAACCTCAGACACCCCTATGGCAATTGACATAGCAACCAACATGCTAAACATGGCAAACAGCATAGCAACCACCATATCCGCCCTAGCAACAGCCTAGCAACTGCCTCCAGCAGCCTTGCAATGTCTTTAGAACCACTCCATCAATAATGATATAGCAATGAACATGGCAACCAACATGATCAACGTAGCAACCAGCATAGCAACCTACATGTCCACCCTAGCAACTGCCGAACAACAACCTTAAGCACCAATGCCACCTTCCAGGAAGCACTTCCACAATGACCTAGCAATGAACATTGCAACCAACATGATCAACGTAGCAACCACCATAACTTACCTGGCAACAGCCTAGCAACAACCTCAAGAAGCCCTGCAATGTCCTAGGAACCGCTTCCACACTGATGACCAAGCACTAGACATAGCAACCAACATGATCAATATAACAACCAGCATAGTAACCACAATATCCGCCCTAGCAATGGCCTAACAACAACCAAAAGTACCCTTGCAATCAACATAACAACCAATACAGCAACCAGCACCATTTTCTTTTTTTTCAACTATTCAACAACATGATCAAGGTAGCAACATTTTCTTTGCTACTTGACTAGTAACTTTGATTGCCTAAACAAGTTTCCTCTTTACTCTACTTTTCTACTTTTTTTCTACAATCACTTTCTAAGTGTACTTTTTTAAACGTTTGCATGCACTGTGTAATTCCTTGGAATTGCAAATCTAGTTATTATTATTCTTCAATGCTCGCTTTTTCTCAATAACCGTTTCACCTAGAAACTTCATTCAAACTTCATCTCGTAGGTCTCGATTTGTGTTGTTATGCTATGACATTTCACTTTTCTACTATTTTTACTTTTTCTACTATCTGCGATAAACGAGCGAAAAAAGTGCTTTTTTTCACAAATGATGGAATTTTCAGAGTTCCACAACAGAATTCTACTTCCTATTGTCGCTACCTTAACTACTGTAAACATTCTATTGTTGCTTTCTTGACTACTGTAAACATTCCAGAGAACTTTCAGCAGACTAGTGGAACTTCTAGGATTCTATTTCCACGAACATTCTGTTATCTGCTGTATTAACCTTTCCAGTTCATTTCTATTAAACTAATGGGCTATTTAAGCTTATTTCACTTCCATTTGCTGAGGCAAAGGGCTCTTTGCCTTTTCCCTCTTCTACTGTCTTTTTCTTTTCAATTCTCTGTATCATCTATTCAACTTTTAACAACTTTTTCATCTTTGCCATTTTTTTCTTTGATTCTCTGTATTATCTGTTCAACTTTTGGCAACTATTTACGTCTTCACCTTTTTGTCTTCAATTCTCTTCAATTATCTATTTACTTTTTCATCGACATTTGACATTTTTGCCTATTTCCCTTCAACTTTTTGCCAACTTTTTACTGTACATCTTTGCCTATTTCTCTTCAATTCTCTGTATTAATCTTTTCAACTTTTTGGCAACCTTTCAGGCCTAGCCTACATATTTTCCTTTTTTTCTCTTCAATTCTCTATATTATATTCAACATTAGGCTATGTAATCATCAACAACGAACCATTTGACGCAGCCAAAGGCTGCGTCCTAGCCTGGCGAATGCCAAACTAAAATCACAAGTGATATTTAGTCTGGGGACCTACCTATTGCATTTCTCGTAGCGGAAGCATCGTTTACAATTGTCCATAGCCGTTTATTGGGCGCTACGAATGTCTATCATAGCGTCTGTACATACCTCGGAGCCAATACAAGAGCCACCACGTGACGTAAAATGCGATTGAGGGCCGTACAAATCCCTTTTTGTTCTGCAATTGGATACCGAAAGCAGGCGAGAAAAACGGCCATGGTCTCCATGCTCCTCTGCAGAGTGAAATGAAATAAGCGTGCAAAGGAGCATGGGAATTCCCAGGCTAGCTGCGTCCACCTTTTATCACTAATTTAACTACTGATACGGGCCATGTTCATTCGAATTGTCATCAACTATCTTTTTTTTTCAATTATTCAATAATCACCCATTCATCAACATTAACAATAGCCACTGCTAACAACTCCCATGATGACCTAGCAATATATCAACCAACAAGATCAATGTAGCAACCAACATATCCACCCTCGCAATGGCCCAGTAACAACCTCAGACACCCCTATGGCAATTGACATAGCAACCAACATGCTAAACATGGCAAACAGCATAGCAACCACCATATCCGCCCTAGCAACAGCCTAGCAACTGCCTCCAGCAGCCTTGCAATGTCTTTAGAACCACTCCATCAATAATGATATAGCAATGAACATGGCAACCAACATGATCAACGTAGCAACCAGCATAGCAACCTACATGTCCACCCTAGCAACTGCCGAACAACAACCTTAAGCACCAATGCCACCTTCCAGGAAGCACTTCCACAATGACCTAGCAATGAACATTGCAACCAACATGATCAACGTAGCAACCACCATAACTTACCTGGCAACAGCCTAGCAACAACCTCAAGAAGCCCTGCAATGTCCTAGGAACCGCTTCCACACTGATGACCAAGCACTAGACATAGCAACCAACATGATCAATGTAACAACCAGCATAGTAACCACCATATCCGCCCTAGCAACGGCCTAACAACAACCAAAAGTACCCTTGCAATCAACATAACAACCAATACAGCAACCAGCACCATTTTCTTTTTTTCAACTATTCAACAACATGATCAAGGTAGCAACATTTTCTTTGCTACTTGACTAGTAACTTTGATTGCCTAAACAAGTTTCCTCTTTACTCTACTTTTCTACTTTTTTTCTACTATCACTTTCTAAGTGTACTTTTTTAAACGTTTGCATGCACTGTGTAATTCCTTGGAATTGCAAATCTAGTTATTATTATTATTATTCTTCAATGCTCGCTTTTTCTCAATAACCGTTTCACCTAGAAACTTCATTCAAACTTCATCTCGTAGGTCTCGATTTGTGTTGTTATGCTATGACATTTCACTTTTCTACTATTTTTACTTTTTCTACTATCTGCGATAAACGAGCGAAAAAAAGTGCTTTTTTTCACAAATTATGGAATTTTCAGAGTTCCACAACAGAATTCTACTTCCTATTGTTGCTACCTTAACTACTGTAAACATTCTATTGTTGCTTTCTTGACTACTGTAAACATTCCAGAGAACTTTCAGCAGACTAGTGGAACTTCTAGGATTCTATTTCCACGAACATTCTGTTATCTGCTGTATTAACCTTTCCAGTTCATTTCTATTAAACTAATGGGCTATTTAAGCTTATTTCACTTCCATTTGCTGAGGCAAAGGGCTCGCGAAGCGAGCCTCTTTGCCTTTTCCCTCTTCTACTGTCTTTTTCTTTTCAATTCTCTGTATCATCTATTCAACTTTTAACAACTTTTTCATCTTTGCCATTTTTTTCTTTGATTCTCTGTATTATCTGTTCAACTTTTGGCAACTATTTACGTCTTCACCTTTTTGTCTTCAATTCTCTTCAATTATCTATTTACTTTTTCATCGACATTTGACATTTTTGCCTATTTCCCTTCAACTTTTTGCCAACTTTTTACTGTACATCTTTGCCTATTTCTCTTCAATTCTCTGTATTATCTCTTCAACTTTTTGGCAACCTTTCAGGCCTAGCCTACATATTTTCCTTTTTTCTCTTCAATTCTCTATATTATATTCAACATTAGGCTATGTAATCATCAACAACGAACCATTTGACGCAGCCAAAGGCTGTGTCCTAGCCTGGGGAATGCCAAACTAAAATCACAAGTGATATTTAGTCTGGGGACCTACCTATTGCATTTCTCGTAGCGGAAGCATCGTTTACAATTGTCCATAGCCGTTTATTGGGCGCTACGAATGTCTATCATAGCGTCTGTACATACCCTCGGAGCCAATACAAGAGCCACCACGTGACGTAAAATGCGATTGAGGGCCGTACAAATCCCTTTTGTTCTGCAATTGGATACCGAAAGCAGGCGAGAAAAACGGCCATGGTCTCCATGCTCCTCTGCAGAGTGAAATGAAATAAGCGTGCAAAGGAGCATGGGAATTCCCAGGCTAGCTGCGTCCACCTTTTATCACTAATTTAACTACTGATACGGGCCATGTTCATTCGAACTGTCATCAACTATCATTTTTTTCAATTATTCAATAATCACCCATTCATCAACATTAACAATAGCCACTGCTAACAACTCCCATGATGACCTAGCAATATATCAACCAACAAGATCAATGTAGCAACCAACATATCCACCCTCGCAATGGCCCAGTAACAACCTCAGACACCCCTATGGCAATTGACATAGCAACCAACATGCTAAACATGGCAAACAGCATAGCAACCACCATATCCGCCCTAGCAACAGCCTAGCAACTGCCTCCAGCAGCCTTGCAATGTCTTTAGAACCACTCCATCAATAATGATATAGCAATGAACATGGCAACCAACATGATCAACGTAGCAACCAGCATAGCAACCTACATGTCCACCCTAGCAACTGCCGAACAACAACCTTAAGCACCAATGCCACCTTCCAGGAAGCACTTCCACAATGACCTAGCAATGAACATTGCAACCAACATGATCAACGTAGCAACCACCATAACTTACCTGGCAACAGCCTAGCAACAACCTCAAGAAGCCCTGCAATGTCCTAGGAACCGCTTCCACACTGATGACCAAGCACTAGACATAGCAACCAACATGATCAATGTAACAACCAGCATAGTAACCACCATATCCGCCCTAGCAACGGCCTAACAACAACCAAAAGTACCCTTGCAATCAACATAACAACCAATACAGCAACCAGCACCATTTTCTTTTTTTTCAACTATTCAACAACATGATCAAGGTAGCAACATTTTCTTTGCTACTTGACTAGTAACTTTGATTGCCTAAACAAGTTTCCTCTTTACTCTACTTTTCTACTTTTTTTCTACTATCACTTTCTAAGTGTACTTTTTAAACGTTTGCATGCACTGTGTAATTCCTTGGAATTGCAAATCTAGTTATTATTATTCTTCAATGCTCGCTTTTTCTCAATAACCGTTTCACCTAGAAACTTCATTCAAACTTCATCTCGTAGGTCTCGATTTGTGTTGTTATGCTATGACATTTCACTTTTCTACTATTTTTACTTTTTCTACTATCTGCGATAAACGAGCGAAAAAGTGCTTTTTTTCACAAATTATGGAATTTTCAGAGTTCCACAACAGAATTCTACTTCCTATTGTTGCTACCTTAACTACTGTAAACATTCTATTGTTGCTTTCTTGACTACTGTAAACATTCCAGAGAACTTTCAGCAGACTAGTGGAACTTCTAGGATTCTATTTCCACGAACATTCTGTTATCTGCTGTATTAACCTTTCCAGTTCATTTCTATTAACCTAATGGGCTATTTAAGCTTATTTCACTTCCATTTGCTGAGGCAAAGGGCTCGCGAAGCGAGCCTCTTTGCCTTTTCCCTCTTCTACTGTCTTTTTCTTTTCAATTCTCTGTATCATCTATTCAACTTTTAACAACTTTTTCATCTTTGCCATTTTTTTCTTTGATTCTCTGTATTATCTGTTCAACTTTTGGCAACTATTTACGTCTTCACCTTTTTGTCTTCAATTCTCTTCAATTATCTATTCACTTTTTCATCGACATTTTACATTTTTGCCTATTTCCCTTCAACTTTTTGCCAACTTTTTACTGTACATCTTTGCCTTTTTCTCTTCAATTCTCTGTATTATCTCTTCAACTTTTTGGCAACCTTTCAGGCCTAGCCTACATATTTTCCTTTTTTCTCTTCAATTCTCTGTATTATATTCAACATTTTTTGCAACTTTTTTTCCTCATCTTTTCCTATTTCAACTATTTCCTATTTCAACATTTTTAAACAAATTTACACAAAGCAACTTTTTATGTAATCATCAACAACGAACCATTTGACGCAGCCAAAGGCTGCGTCCACCTTTATCACTAATTTAACTACTGATACGGGCCATGTTCATTCGAACTGTCATCAACTATCTTTTTTTTTTCAACTATTCAATAATCACCCATTCATCAACATTAACAATAGCCACTGCTAACAACTCCCATGATGACCTAGCAATATATCAACCAACAAGATCAATGTAGCAACCAACATATCCGCCCTCGCAATGGCCTAGTAACAACCTCAGACAGGCCCTATGGCAATTGACATAGCAACCAACATGCTAAACATGGCAAACAGCATAGCAACCACCATATCCGCCCTAGCAACAGCCTAGCAACTGCCTCCAGCAGCCTTGCAATGTCTTTAGAACCACTCCATCAATAATGATATAGCAATGAACATGGCAACCAACATGATCAACGTAGCAACCAGCATAGCAACCTACATGTCCACCCTAGCAACTGCCTAACAACAACCTTAAGCACCAATGCCACCTTCCAGGAAGCACTTCCACAATGACCTAGCAATGAACATTGCAACCAACATGATCAACGTAGCAACCACCATAACTTACCTGGCAACAGCCTAGCAACAACCTCAAGAAGCCCTGCAATGTCCTAGGAACCGCTTCCACACTGATGACCAAGCACTAGACATAGCAACCAACATGATCAATGTAACAACCAGCATAGTAACCACCATATCCGCCCTAGCAATGGCCTAACAACAACCAAAAGTACCCTTGCAATCAACATAACAACCAATACAGCAACCAGCACCATTTTCTTTTTTTCAACTATTCAACAACATGATCAAGGTAGCAACATTTTCTTTGCTACTTGACTAGTAACTTTGATTGCCTAAACAAGTTTCCTCTTTACTCTACTTTTCTACTTTTTTTCTACGATCACTTTCTAAGTGTACTTTTTTAAACGTTTGCATGCACTGTGTAATTCCTTGGAATTGCAAATCTAGTTAAGTTCTCTATTCTTATTATTCTTCCTATGCACGCTTTTTCTCAATAACCGTTTCACCTAGAAACTTCATTCAAACTTCATCTTGTAGGTCTCAATTTCTATTGTTATGCTAAGACTTTTCTCTTTTCTACTATTTTTACTTTTTCCACTATCTGCGATAAACGAGCGAAAAAGAGCTTTTTTTCCAGAAATGATGGAATTTTGATAGTTCCATAACAGAATTCTACTTCCTACTGTTGCTTCCCTTAACTACTGTAAACATTCTATTGTTGCTTTCTTGACTACTGTAAACATTCCAGAGAACTTTCAGCAGACTAGTGGAACTTCTAGGATTCTATTTCCACGAACATTCTGTTATCTGCTTTATTAACCTTTCCAGTTCATTTCTATTAAACTAATGGGCTATTTAAGGTTTTTTCACTTCCATTTGCTGAGGCAAAGGGCTCGCAAAGCGAGCCTCTTTGCCTTTCCCTCTTCTACTGTCTTTTTCTATTCAATTCTCTGTATCATCTATTCAACTTTTCGACAACTTTTTCATCTTTGTCATTTTTTTCTTTGATTCTCTGTATTATCTGTTCAACTTTTGGCAACTATTTACCTCTTCACATTTTTGTCTTCAATTCTCTGTATTATCTATTCAACTTTTTGCCAACTTTGTACTGTACATCTTTGCCTTTTCCTCTTCAATTCTCTGTATCATCTATTAAACTTTTGGCAACCTTTCAAGCCTAGTCTACATATTTTCCTTTTTTTCTCCTCAATTCTCTGTATTATATTCAACATTTTTTGCAACTTTTTTTTTTTTTTACATCTTTTCCTATTTCAACATTTTTAAACAAATTGACACAAAGCAACTTTTTATGTAATCATCAACAACGAACCATTTGACCTTTTACCACTAATTTCTACTGATACAGGCCATGTTCATTCGAACGATCATCAACTATCTTTTTTTTTCAACTATTCAATAATCACCCATTCATCAACATTAACAATAGTCACTGCTAACAACTCCCATGATGACCTAGCAATATACATAGCAACCAACAAGATCAATGTAGCAACCAACATATCCGCCCTCGCAATGACCTAGTAGCAACCTCAGACACCCCTACAATGTCCTGGGAACCAGTTCCACAATGATGACATGGCAATTGACATAGCAACCAACATGCTCAACATGGCAAACAGCATAGCAACCACCATATCTGCCCTAGCAACAGCCTAGCAACTGCCTCCAGCAGCCTTTACAACGATTCCAGCAATAATGATATAGCAATGAACATAGCAACCAACATGATCAACATAGCAACCAGCATAGCAACCTACATGTCCACCCTAGCAACTGCCTAACAACAACCTTAAGCACTAATGCCACCTTCCAGGAAGCACTTCCACAATGATGACCTAGCAATGAACATTGCAACTAACATGATCAACGTAGCAACCAGCATAGCAAACAACATATCTGCCCTGGCAACAGCCTAACAACAACCTCAAGTAGCCCTGCAATGTCCTAGGAACGGCTTCCACACTGATGACCAAGCACTAGACATAGCAACCAACATAACAAGCAGCATAGCAACCACCATATCCGCCCTAGCAACGGCCTAACAATAACCAAAAGTGTAGCTGGCCTTGTGTAACGGAGGCCAGCTAGCGCGGCTAGCGCGGCGGTAGTGTGTAAATCCTCATCACCCAATTCCATGGGCGCTTCTAACACGCTGAGTTAGAAGCTTGGGCTTTAGCTCAGTTGGTTAGAGTGTTCCATTCCCACGCCGGGATATTGTAGCTTGCGGGGTGGCGTGTGCGGTGCGGACCGCCACCGGCTACACTTGTAATCAACATACTGTAGCAACCAACACAGCAACCAGCACCATTTTCTTTTTTTTTCAACTATTCAACTACATGATCAAGGTAGCAACATTTTCTTTGCTACTTAACTAGTAACTTTGATTGCCTAAACAAGTTTCCTCTTTACTCTACTTTTCTACTTTTTTTCTAATGTCACTTTCTAAGTGCACTTTTTTAAACGTTTGCATGCACTGTGTAATTCCTTGGAATTGCAAATCTAGTTATTATTATTATTCTTCAATGCTCGCTTTTTCTCAATAACCGTTTCACCTAGAAACTTCATTCAAACTTCATCTCGTAGGTCTCGATTTGTGTTGTTATGCTATGACATTTCACTTTTCTACTATTTATACTTTTTCTACTATCTGCGATAAACGAGCGAAAAAAGTGCTTTTTTTCACAAATTATGGAATTTTCAGAGTTCCACAACAGAATTCTACTTCCTATTGTTGCTACCTTAACTACTGTAAACATTCTATTGTTGCTTTCTTGACTACTGTAAACATTCCAGAGAACTTTCAGCAGACTAGTGGAACTTCTAGGATTCTATTTCCACGAACATTCTGTTATCTGCTGTATTAACCTTTCCAGTTCATTTCTATTAACCTAATGGGCTATTTAAGCTTATTTCACTTCCATTTGCTGAGGCAAAGGGCTCGCGAAGCGAGCCTCTTTGCCTTTTCCTCTTCTACTGTCTTTTTCTTTTCAATTCTCTGTATCATCTATTCAACTTTTAACAACTTTTTCATCTTTGCCATTTTTTTCTTTGATTCTCTGTATTATCTGTTCAACTTTTGGCAACTATTTACGTCTTCACCTTTTTGTCTTCAATTCTCTTCAATTATCTATTCACTTTTTCATCGACATTTGACATTTTTGCCTATTTCCCTTCAACTTTTTGCCAACTTTTTACTGTACATCTTTGCCTTTTTCTCTTCAATTCTCTGTATTATCTCTTCAACTTTTTGGCAACCTTTCA
This sequence comes from Sardinella longiceps, assembly GCA_027497455.2. NCBI lineage: Eukaryota > Metazoa > Chordata > Actinopteri > Clupeiformes > Clupeidae > Sardinella > Sardinella longiceps. The sequence goes on along the minus strand of JAODXP020000033.1, from coordinate 27,626,450 downwards.
GGCCTAGCC
>JAODXP020000033.1:27608553-27618553 GCA_027497455.2 Sardinella longiceps | reverse complement strand
TCATCAGGCTTCATCAGGCCTTGTTAGGATAGGTGGAGGTGCACAGAACCACTACTGAGAGTAACCACAGGTGCTCCTTAAATCATTGAAATTGAAAAGGATACCTGCACCCCTGCACAGGGACTCTCAGGTGATCATGTAAGGGCAAAATTTGCATTTGATTATTTATTCTTTACATTAATGTTACAGAAAACATATTGCTCTCAATGTGCATTTTGGCCATGTTCAGGATAGAAATTAAAAAAGAAAACGTCACATAAGACAAGTCAAATTGGCATTTTTAAAAAGAAGAATTCATGGAGAGTAAAGAAAAAAATATAAAAAAAATCTGTGGACAATCCCACAAGGTGTTCTGGTGCTCTGAAAATGACACCCAAAATGATTTGTCAGACTTGTGCGGTCTTCTGTTCAAACACTGATAGAGTTTCCTTTCTATTTATTGCTTTTTATGAGAGTGTTTCTACTTATCTCTACAAGGGAAAAAAAAACAAGAACCTACGTTGGGTACAAATATGTCTTCTGAAGGCCTAAACAGAGCACAGCCAAAAACTCCTATAAAATTTGTATCATCTTTGAGGGAATGCTATGACCATGCAGGATCATCCATACCAAAACTGACAGTTTTGCTACAGACTATTCCTATTTATGTACCAGCATGCAAAATTGTAAAAGTAAAAATGGCTGTAACATGGAAAGTATACATCTTACATTCAAATAAATTTACAGTGTTTCTCTTAAGTACCATGGGTACATTTGGTGATTTTTTTCAGATTTTTTGAGACCTAAGTGCGCGGGCTCTTGTTGAATTGACGTGGAATGACCCAGAATGGAAATGTCACTCACCCACCTTCACACATCCACACACATGCTCATCATTACTGAACTAAATTCACACACACACACACACACACACACACATACACAAATGCACACTCACACACACATGCACACACTCATAACCATCACTAAATTGAAGGTGCTTTAATCATTTGGGGGTCAGTGGTGCCTTTCCATTCTGAACATTCAAACATTGAACTGAATATTCACTCTCCATAATATCCACAATTAGATATGATGAAAGTATGGTCAAAACATGTGAAGGTGAAGAGTACTGTACATAGTGACTTTGTGCCACTTAATTAGTGTGTGTGGTGTGTGTGTGTGTGTGTGTGTGTGTGTGTGTGTGTTACATGTTGATGTGTTTGAGTATTACATGATGTCCTTCTCTTCTTTTCTTCACTCACTTTTCTGTCATCCCTCCTTCATTCTCATCTTCTTCTCTCTCTCTCTCTCTCTCTCTCTCTCTCTCTCTCTCTCTCTCTCTCTCTCTCTCTCTCTGCGTGTTTGTGTGTGTTTATGTGTTACATGTTGATCCTCCATTTTGCTCCCTCATTCTTCCTCTTCTCTTCCTCACTCGCTCTTTCCTATTCCTCACTCATCCTCTTGCTTACGCTTCCTTAATTCTCATCCATCTGATGTGTGTGTGTGTGTGTGTGGTGTGTGTGTGTGTGTGTGTGTGTGTGTGTGTGTGTGTGTGTGTGTGTTACATGTTGATATGTCTGTGTGTGTTGCATGTTGATGTGTGTGTTTGTTATTGATGTGTCTGAATGTGTGAGTATGTTGACACGTGTGTGTGTGTGTGTGTATGTGTGTGCAGTATGTGTTACATTTTGAGGTGTGTGTGTGTGTTTTACATGTTGATGTGTGTGTTTTTTACATGTTGCATGTGTTGCATGTGTGTGTGTGTGAGTGTGTGTGGTGTGTGTGTGTGTTACATATTATTGGTGTTACATGTCGGTGTGTGTGTTACGGCCCTAAAAAGGTACGCAACATGGAAGAGGACACAGAGTATAAATTAAACAAGCAGTTTATTTACAAACAGAAAATACAGTTGTAGATAAAACATAAGACAAAAACAGATAGGCAGCGTTTGGGCTTAAGGCCTCAGCAAAGGCTAAGGCAAGCGCCCAGAATAGAGTGTGACGGGACAAGTGTATCCATGCTCGCTGCCAACAGGGACTATATTATATATACTATATTATACAGGCTAAGGATAGAGTGTGACGGGACAAGTGTCTCCATGCTCGCTGCCAACAGGGACTATATTATATATACTATATTATACAGGCATATTTAAGGCATCAGGCATCAAGTGTCTCCATGCTCGGTGCCAACAGGGACTGAAGGAGTGGAGGCATATTTAAGGCATCAGGCCACCTGTGCACCGGTGCACCCAATTCAATTTGGCACCACCAGCACACCTGTATTGGAACACAGAAACGAGACTGAGAGAGACAGGGAGAGAGGCTACGCCCACGGGGTGTCACAGTGTGTGTGTGTGTGTGTGTGTGTGTGTGCATGTGTTTGTTGGTGAGTGTGTGTGTGTGTGTGTGTGTGTGTGTGTGTGTGTGAGTGTGTGTGTGTGTGTGTGTGTGTGTGTGTGTGTGTGTGTGTGTGTGTGTGAGTGTTGTGCTGTAGACCTCCTTCTCTTCTCTTCTTCATCTCTCACTCCTTTCTTCCGTTTCATCTATCTGCCCCTTCTTCCTCTTTTTCTCTTATTCCCTTATTTCCTACTGGTTCTGCCCTGTGTGTGTGTGTGTGTGTGTGTGTGTGTGTGTGTGTGTGTGTGTGTGTGTGTGTGTGTGTGTGTGTATGTGTGTGTGTGTTACATGTTCTGTTCTTCACTTGCTCTTCTTCATCTCTGACTCTTATCTTCTCCTTCCTTCTTTTTTCATCACTCACTCTTATCCTCTCCCTCATCCCTAACTTCCTCTCTTCTTTTCGTCCCTCACTCTTATCCTCTCCCTCATCCCTAACTTCCTCTCTTCTTTTCATCCCTCACTCTTATCCTCTTTGCTCAATCCTTCCTTCCTTCTCATCTCTGCCCCTTCCTGAGTGTGTGTATGTGTGTGTGTTGCATGTTGGTCTGTGTGTGCTTCTTTCTCCTCCCTTCATTCTTTTCTTTCCTCCTCCTTTCTGCTCCCTCATTCCTTCTCATCTTCACTCACTCTTCTTCATCCCTCTCTCCTTCCCTCTCTCTTATTCTCTTCCCTTGTTCCCTCTTTCCTTCCCATCTATATATACCTTCCTGTGTGCGTGTGTGTGTGTGTGTGTGTGTGTGTGTTACATGTTGGTGTGTGTGTGTGTGTGTGTGTGTGTGTGTGTGTGTGTGTGTGTGTGTGTGTGTGTGTGTGTGTGTGTGTCAGCGTGTGTGTGTGTGTGTGTGTGTGTGTGTGTGTGTGTGTGTGTGTTACATGTTGATGTGTGTGTTTGTTACATGTCGGTGTGTGTGTGTGTGTGTGTGTGTGTGTGTGTGTTACATGTGGATGTGGGTGTGTGTGTGTGTTTTTGTGTTACATGTTGGTGTGTGTGAGTGTGTGTGTTTTGTGTGTTACATGTTGGTGTGTCTGCCTGTGTGTGTGTGTGTGTGTGTGTGTGTGTGTGTGTGTGTGTGTGTGTGTGTGTGTGTGTGTGTGTGTTACATGTTGATGTGTGTGTTTGTTACATGTTGGGGTGTGTGTGTGTGTGTGAGTGTGTTACATGTTGGTGGGAGTGTGTGTGTGTGAGTGTGTGTGTGTTTCTTTCTCATCCCACTTTTACTGTCCTCCTCCTTTCTGCTCCCTCACTCCTTCTTTTCTCTTCTTCTATCACTCCTCTTCATCCCTCCTATCCTCTTCTTCATTCCTCTATCCTTCTCTTCTTTTCATCCCTCTCTCCTTCTTTTTTTCATCCCTCTCTCCTTCTCTTCTTCCCTCTCTCTTATTCTCTTCTCTTCCCTCTTTCCTTCCCATACACCTTCCTGTGTGTGTGTGTGTGTGTGTGTTTCTTTCTCATCCCATCATTCTATTTCTTTCCTCCTCCTTCCTGCTCCCTCATTCCTTCTCTCCTTCTCTTGTTTTCATCCCTCTATCCTTCCCCTCTTCCCTCTTTCCTTCCCATCTATATACACCTTCCTGTGTGTGTGTGTGTGTGTGTGTGTGTGTGTGTGTGTGTGTGTGTGTGTGTGTGTGTGTGTGTGATACATGTTGGTGTGTGTCTGTGTGTGTGTGTGTGTGTGTGTTACATGTGGGTGTGTGTGTGTGCTTGTGTGTTTTTATTCTCATCCCATCATTCTTTTACTGTCCTCCTTTCTGCTCCCTCACTCCTTCTTTTCTCTTCTTCTATCACTCCTCTTCATCCTTCCTATCCTCTTCTTCATCCCTCACTCCTTCTCTTCTCTTCTTTTATCACTCCTCTTCCTCATTCCTCTTGACCTCTTCCTCATCCCTCACTCCCTCTATTCTTCCCTCTCTTCTCCTCTTCATTACCTTCCCATACACCTTCCTGTGTGTGTGTGTGTGTGTGTGTGTGTGTGTGTGTGTGTGTCTCCATATTCTGATGAGGATGTTTCTCTCCTCTCCTCTTGTCTGCAGATGCCTGTAAACTCACACTGGACCCAAACACAGCACACTGTTGTCTCTCTCTCTCTGAGGGGAACAGAAAGGTGACATATGTGAATAAGGAGCAGCCGTATCCTGACCACCCAGAGAGATTTGACTACTACTGTCAGGTGTTGTGTAGAGAGGGTCTGTCTGGACGCTGCTACTGGGAGGCTGAGTGGAGTGGGGATGATGGGCCTCGTATAGCTGTGGCCTATAAAAGCATCAAGAGGAAAGGGACCAGTGATGATGTCATAATGGGACGGAATGCCAAGTCCTGGAGTCTGCGCTGCTCTCCTAACAGTTACACTGCCTGGCACAATAATAAACACACTGACATACCTGCCCCGTCCCTCCCGCTCCAGAAGAGTAGGAGTTTACCTGGACTGGCCGGCCGGCACTCTGTCCTTCTACAGCGTCATCTCTGACACACTCACACACCTGCACACGTTCCACTCCACATTCACTGAGCCCCTCTATCCAGGGTTTTGGGTTGGCTCCTCAGTGTCCCTGTGCCAGATCACATGAGCTCCTCCTCCAACAGGTACGTCCACCTGTCATCTGCTCAAACAGTTTTCACACTTTCATACTTGTCTTTCTCATCCCTCCATCAGTCCTCCACCCCTCTCCTCACACTGCCCCCTGTGTCACTCCATCCCCCTCTCTTCATCCTCCTTTTCTTATCACTCTTCTCTTCTTTCTCTTCCTCTCTTCTCACTACCCCTTTTTCTTATTTTCTTCTCCTACTCTCTCTACCGTCTTCACTCTTTCCCTGTTCCCTCTCTTTTTTATTCTTCTTTCCTACTTTCTGCTCTCTCCATCTCCTCTCTTTCTGTTCATCTTTCTCTTCTCTCTTCCTCATCCCTCCATCTCTCCTACATAATAAAGTCTGTGTTGCCTGCTTCCTCTTGGAGTAGACCTGAACACACACACACACACACACACACACACACGTGTTTGTTTTTTCTCCTCTTCCTCTCCCTGCTTCTACTCCTCCCTTTACCCTCTGTTTCTCTTCATGTCTTTCTATTCTCTCTATCCCTCTCTCATCCCTCTATCTGTATTCCATCCTCCTCTCTGACCCCTCTACTCCTCCTTCTCTTTCTCTCCTTCCCCTGTGTGTGTGTGTGTATGTTCAGTGTCTACTACTGGAGGAAGCAGTATGTGTGTGTGCGTGAATGTGTGTGTGTGTGTTTGTGTGTGTGTGTGTACGTGAATGTGTGTGTGTGTGTGTGTGTGTGTGTGTGTGTGTGTGTGTGTGTGTGTGTGTGTGTGAGGTGAGACGAGAGAGAAGAGAAGAGGGAGAGAGGGAGAAATGAGGTGAAAGAGGGGAAAACTAATATAGCACACACACACACACACACACACTCACACACACTCACACACACACACACACACACACACACACACACACACTCACACTCACTCACACACACACTACACACACACACACACACACACACACACACACACACACACTCACTCACACTTACACACACACACACACACACTCACACTTACACACACACACACACACACACACACACACACACACACACACACACACACACACACACACACACTGTTCTTTCCCTTGACTCCTTTTCCTCTCCCCTGCTTCTACTCCTCCCTTTCTTACCCTCTGTTTCTCTTCATGTCTTTCTATTCTCTCTATCCCTCTCTCTCATCCTTCTGTATTCCATCCTCCTCTCTGACCCCTCTACCCCTCCTTCTCTTTCTCTCTCTTCTCTTCCCTTTCTCTCATCATTCCACAATCTCTCATCTCTCCCTTCATTCCTCTCCCCTCTATCTGCTCTCTCTTTCCTCCTGCCCCTCCTTTATCCCTCCTTCTCTCTCTCTTTTCTCCTCTCATCCCTCTGTGTGTTTCCTATCTCCTCCTCTCTCTTTTATCTCTCTCTCTCTGCTCTCCTCCTTTGTCTCTTTGTATTAATCCTCCTCTCTATCTTTTTCCTCTTTCACCTCCTTCCTTTCTCTTCACTCTCTTCCTCATTCCATCATCTTTCTCTCTCTGCCTGCTCTTACTCCTCCCTTTCTTACCCTCTGTTTCTCTTCATGTCTTTTCTATTCTCTCTATCCCTCTCACTGTCCCTCTATCTGTGTCCCATCCTCCCCTCTGACCCCTCTACTCCTCCTTCTCTTCCCATTTTCTCTTTCATCATTCCACCATCTCTCTTCCCTCTACCTGCTCTCTCTTTCCTTCAGCCTCTCCTCTATCCCTGCTTCTCTCTCTTTCTCCTCTCACCCCTCTCTGTCTGCTTCCTATCCCCTCCTTTCTCTCTCTCTCTCTGCCTCTCCTCCTTTATCTCTTTTTATTAATCCTCCATTCTTTCTCTGTTTCCTCCCCCCTCCTTCATCTGCCTCTCTTCTCTCTCTCTCTCTGCTCTCCTCCTTTATCTCTTTTTATTAATCCTCCATTCTTTCTCTGTTTCCTCCCCCCTCCTTCATCTGCCTCTCCTTCTCTCTCTCTACCTGCCATCTCTCTCTTCTTGTACCTCGTCATTCTCATTCATTTATCTCTCTCTCTCTCTCTCTCTCTAGGGTCTGCTGCCACACACACACACACACACACACACACACACACACCACCACCACCAAGGTTTGGAGATCCACAGTGGCGCCAGAACCCTGCAGGAACGCCAGAGTCTCACAACACACACACACACACACACACACACACACACACACACATACGTACACACACACACACACACACACACACACACACACACAGGCACAAAGGAACACCAGAGTCTCACACACTCCTGTTAAGATTCTTGTGTGATGCTGAGATGCTTCTAGAATCTCTGCCCTGAGATGACCTACAGTGACCCCTCTCAAGAGTCACACACTGCAATTCACTTGTGATACTGAGTTTCTATGAAAATATATTGTATTTGAATTTGTTAAACAATAATGTGTACTATGGGTTTTTATATAAATGTTTTTTTTTTGTTTTTTTAAGGCATGTAAAAAGAGATCTGTATTTCTGTGACATAGGCTACATGTCATATTTATGTATTGTGTGTGTGATGCAACCGACATGCTATGGAAACTGTATATCTGATTTTTTTTCTATACATACAGCAATGGTTTGATAATACTTAATCGTTCACTTTTTTTCATTTTTTTCTGACTTATTACATCTAAATTAAAAGATGATCTGTATTCATGTGAAAATATGTGTTATCATTTGTTTTTATCTCTTCAAAGGAACCACATTGTCAAGGCGATAAATGAAGTTTTGTTGGGAAAATGCAGTTTGCGGACACCTGCCTCTCTTTGATTTGATATGTTTCTTTTTGTCCTGCAATTAAAAATTAATAAAAATAATAATAATAATAAATTAAAAAAAATAAAAATTGATCATCATAATTTTACTCAGTGTCTGCTCCCTCAAAACCAACAACACACACAACCCCTACAAACACACATGCACAACACACACACACAACCCCCCACAACAGACACACATGCACAACACAGACACAACGCATCACACAAACACTATTTGAGTTAACGTTTACCCACCCCACCTCCATGTTCTCTGTCTGATATGTTTTTTAGCTCTGCAGTTGGCCTCAGAGATGCGATGTGCATACTGTACATTTATCTACTTTAAAATATTCATTATCACCATCATCATCATCATCATCATCATTTTATTCAGTGTCTGTCCACTCAAAACCAACAACAATAGAAAAGAAACACATTGGCCAAAAAAAAATCACAAGGTACAACAAGGTATATTTCAGTTGTCATACATACAAACTATATTTATACATTCATCTCATTCATCTGAATTAATAATGATAGGTGGATATCCATGACATAAAATTGGCCAAAATCTTAAACATTTTTTTCTCCATCTGGGAGACTTTTCGATGTCCTGCTAACGTCTCCACCACCCTTTGGTCCCTCCGCTACTTTTGGCGTCCCGCCACTCGCCTTCGGCCATTTTGCAACATTTCTTGCTGCTTGGGCAGCCTTGAGCATCTTGTTGTTGTTCTTGTATTTCTCCTTCTGGGCTGAGACCTGCTGGAGACGCCGGTCCTCCCTCTTCTGCTTGTAGGTGTAGTACGTCTCCAGGGTGGTGCCCAGCACCTGGGGTGGGGATATGCACAACATCACACATTCAATAAGAACTTAAATCTGATTGGTCTCCCTCTAGGAGTGCAGTGTATCCCCATTCCTTAAAGGGATATTCCACCTTTTTATGAAAATGGGCAAAAGCATTTTGGTCTTAGTGTGTGTGTGTTTTTCTAGTTGGAAACCCCTACTTTATTGTTGAAGACCTTAACACACTGGCTGTACTGTCTTGTTATATAACTGTTTACTATAAACTTCTCCATCCCATCCTCCTTCCTTTCCCCCAACAGACCACCTTCAATCCCCCTAGTAGCCTCCCTAACCCAAGGGGGCACTGCAGGGAATACCACAGTAGGGCTGATGTCCAGTGATCCAATTCCCATTTCATTTAAATTATCTTTTATAACCCAGCCATAGCTTTTAACCTTAACCCCTCTCCTGTGTGCCGTGACCTATCTCACTGAGCCCTGTTTGGGTGATCAGATGCAGAGTGAACTGCTGTTTGAAGTGTTCCCTGTGAGAATATCCTGATTGTCTCAATCTGAGACAATCTGATCCCCCCCCCCCCCCCCCCCACACACACACACACATGCATGGACAAAGTAGCTGTAGGCTTAGGAAAATAAACTGGAACCACCGACCAAGCTGGACACCAAGACTCGCCCTGAGGGCACCAGTGGACCCGCCTTGGGTGCGCTGAACCCCCTACTGCCTCCCCGCTGTCTACCAGCTGATAAACTTGGAGAAATGTGAACCCAGAGACTCTTAGTGAGTTATAAGGTTACTGCTAACAAACAGGAAAGAAATAATTGTGGTGCATTAGGACAGTGTTAGTGCACGGTGTGTGTGTTTGTCTCACCCTTGGCATGGCAGCTCTCTGAGGAAAAACCCAATGCTCATGTGGCCCTTGATAAACATGAGTTTGACACCCCTGGTTTAACTGTTTCATTGTGATTTAGAGATTGTACTGTATATGGGGACTTAAAGTTTAAGTTTATTGTCTGAACCAGGGCCGGACTGGGACACAAAAAATGGCCCGGCCATCTTCGGACATGGTAGCCCACTACAACTTTATTCAATAATAATAGCGTTTTGGCTGGCTAAAATAACATTGTAAGTTGGATATGTTGCATGAACACGATAGATTTAATTAAACTAGCCCAATACTCTTCATGAAAAGTATGACTAATGACAGCCTCGGCCCAAAAATGACCGTCGGCCCACCGGGCATTGCCCTGTATGCCCTATGGCCAGTCCATGCCTGGTCTGAACTACAGTAAGCCTACTATACACCTGTGCTGTGTTACTGTCACTTTAAGGAAGACTCTCAATGCTGAAGGATGGACTTTAGTTCTGATGGAAGTCATCTGATCTATAAAACTTTACTACTGTCAGGAACACAAAGTTCACTCTGAGACAGGTATCAGCTCGTGGAATATGTCTTATGCGTCTCAAAACCATCTCAAGGTGAGTGG
>JAODXP020000033.1:27601053-27606053 GCA_027497455.2 Sardinella longiceps | reverse complement strand
TATACACACACACACAGTCACACCACACACACACACAAACACGTACATGGGCACGTACATGCACACGCACACAGGCACACACACAGATTGCATATTACTGTACCATCTTTTATAACTCCTTTGTATTCTGTCCCTGCAGTGTGTTGAGATCTTCAAACCTCAGTCTCCTCTAGATGATTATGATGGTAATAAGGCTCCAGTAAAAATGCAATGTTCCTGGTTTGTTTGTAACATAAGACCAGCATTATAACAATTGGTTTCCATTGTAGAACAGACCCTAATCGGATGTGCTGTAAGTGCATTCAAGTACAAGTAATTTAGATGAACTGCATATGAAACAAGAGCAGTAGATTTGATTGTTTGTTTTGGAATGTGTATGTTTTTTTCAAAGTTCTAATAGTTATTAATCAGCCACATACAGTATGTCTTATCCATATGACAGTTGTCATTATTATACAGATAAACAAAAACACATCTTAATAAAGTGCTTCTTAGCAGTAGTTGTAGTAGGAGAAGTAGTAGTAGACACACACTCAGAATAATGTAGTTTAATTTAACTGACAGATCAGTAATATGGAGCTGTTCATTTAAAAGTATAATATTTAAGTGACAGATGACACAAAGCTGAATGTGAGTATGAATACATGTATATTGGCTGGGTTTATCCTTCCCAGTGGAGAAATTGGAGCAGACTTTATGTAGCGATGTTTACTATCTGTATATAATTATCTGTAAATTATTTCTTCTTAAATTCATTCTTGTGTATTCTCCACAGCTGTGAAGGTCCTGAAAAGAGTTAAAGTGAACCATAAAGCCAGTCTGAAGAGGAAGTTTGAGAAGATATCTGAAGGAATCATCAGATCAGAAAATCAGATACTCCTCAATGAGATCTACACAGAGCTCTACATCACAGAGGGAGAGAGTGAAGGGGTGAATAAGGATCATGAGGTTTGGCAGGTAGAGTCAGCATCCAGAGCACAAAACACAGAAGACACACCAATCAACTGCAATGACATCTTCAAGTCCTTACCTGGACAGGAGAAACACATAAAAACTGTGATGACCAAAGGTGTTGCTGGCATTGGAAAAACAGTCTCAGTGCAGAAGTTTATACTTGATTGGACAGATGGTTTAGCCAATCAAAATGTAGACTTTATGTTTCCCCTTTCTTTCCGTGAGCTGAATTTAGTCAAGAATGATCAGTATAGTCTTCACAAACTCCTGCTTGACTTCCATCCTGAGCTGAAGGAGCTGAAGGATGATGACGATTACAAAGACTGTCAGCTTCTGTTCATCTTTGATGGTTTGGATGAAAGCAGATTACCTCTGAATTTCCATCAAAACAAAGAAAAGTTTTCTGATATCAAGAAATCGTCATCAGTGAACATTGTTATGACAAACCTCATTCAGGGGACTCTACTTCCTTCTGCACTCATCTGGATAACCTCACGACCAGCAGCTGCTAATCAGATCCCAACTCAGTATGTGGACCAGGTAACAGAAGTGCGTGGATTCAATGACCCACAGAAAGAGGAATACTTCAGGAAGAATATCAGTGATGAGACTCTGGCCAATAAAGTAATTTCACATATTAAGTCATCCAGGAGTCTTCATATCATGTGCCACATTCCAGTTTTCTGTTGGATAACAGCTACTGTGCTTCAGGAGATGCTGGAACAGGACAACAGCCAGGAAATCCCCAAATCTCTGACTGAAATGTTCATAAACTTCTTGCTCATCCAAACCACCAGGAAGAGTCAGAAATATCAAAGTGGATCTGAAAGAGCTAAAGAGAATACTTTGGGATCTCAGAGAGAAATGCTACTGAAGCTAGCAAAATTAGCTTTCAAGAATCTTGAAAATGGAAATCTCATGTTTTACGAAGAAGATCTAGCACAGTGTGACATTGATATCAATGAGGCGTCAGTGTACTCTGGCATGTGCACTGAGATCTTCAAGGCAGAATCTGTGTTTCAGCAGAGGAAGGTCTACTGTTTTGTGCATCTGAGCATCCAGGAGTTTCTGGCAGCTGTGTTTGTATTTCACTCTTATTTGACTGACAACTTGGAGTCACTGAAGCCCCTTATCGGTGACAAACATAAATCCTTTTTATTGTCACTTCAGTCAGCGCTAGGGATGACCACACAAGACCCACATGTCTTCCACGTCTTGCTCAAGCCTGCGGTAGATGAGGCTTTGAAGAGCAAAAATGGGCACCTGGATCTTTTCCTCCGCTTCCTTACAGGCATCTCTCTGGAGAGTAATCAGAGACTTCTTCAAGGTCTTCTGAATAAAATGCACAACACTTCAAAGAGCATTGAGGAAACATGTCAGTACATTAAGGACCTCAACAGAAAAGGTCTCTCTCCTGAGAGATGCATCAACCTTTTCCACTGCCTGTTTGAAATGAATGACCATTCCATGCACAAAGAAATACAAAGATACCTGTCATCAGCAAATGACAGCAAAGAAAAATTGTCTCCTGCTCACTGTTCAGCACTGGCCCACATGCTTCTGATGTCTGAGGAGGTGCTGGAGGAGTTTCAGCTGAAGAAATACAACACATCAGATGAGGGACGCAGGAGACTGATGCCAGCTGTAAGGTGCTGCAAAAAGGCAATGTGAGTTCCAGATGGAGGCATTTATAATAAAAAAAAAACCAACACACTACACTTCTGTTTTCCTCACCTTCATATTTCTTTTTCATGTTCTTTTCTGCAGACTTGCTGCTTGCAAACTCACAGATAAGTCATGTGAAATTGTGGCTACAGTTCTGCAATCACCAAACTCCCTGTTAGAGCTGGACCTGAGTACCAATGGATTGAGAGATTCTGCAGTTCAGCCTTCTCTCGAAGGGACTGTCTAGTCCCTACTGCAAACTGCAGACATTAAGGTGGGTGGTAGTCACTGTAACAGCAGGACGTCTGCACTGAACTAATCAGCTAATTTTCTTACAGCTCGCATACTGACATCTTACTGATCTTCTTTTGAACATGCATTTGTGAATTTAAAAAGTTGAACGACTGCTAAGATTTCTACAAAAAACAGTCTTGGAACAAAATATATATTTTATTTTTGAATTCATGTATTTTGAGTGTATCCGTTTTTTTACCACTGAGCAACTGCAGAGAGCATAGACTGCAATAAGATTTCAATGACAGATTTGTGTTTAAAGCTACTGGCATGAACAGGCCATAGCTTGAGGAAAATGTTTTGCACTAACGTGGTTCATCAATGTCTCAGAGATTAGGAAACAAATACGATACAAATTTACATACAGTTCCCCTTTAGTTGGTGTAAAGTTTAGTTTAGATGACTAAAACATTGAAATCTATGGTTTTAATGAAAATGCTTGCATGTTTGTACATGTGGTATGTTGTGTAGCAAAAGTATTGTGAAAAGTTGTGGGTGCTAGGTAGATCCAGAAGTGGCCACCTCATGCTGTCATTTGTACCATTAAGAATTTAAGCTATAGCCAGCTAATAGTTTTACAAGCCAAATTTAGCCACCATCTGGCTGAGGTAGAATCATTTGCATCATGTAATACTTCTATTGGACACACAGAGACATAGTGCTACAATACACACGGAAAATAAACAATAGGCTATTCGAAATCAATCTGCACACCGGTGTTCCAACATTACTCATTAGAATCATGTCCTCATGCCTGGTGGCCTACTTTCAGTAGGGAGAAATAGGCTGCACTATGAAAAGTTTGCCCCGTATTGCAAAGCTTTGTATTTGTACTAAGCACAAGCCTTTACACAGTTATTCCCATGCTACAAGATGTTTCAGTATATAGATATAAAGCTGATCAGTCTGTAAACACTCTGATACCTGAATATAACATGATTAAAAAGTCAAGTGAATAGGAGGGACTTGTTCAATTTAATTCTGAAGCTATCTTGAAAAAAGACGTTATTTGTGTTTGTCCCAGAACTAGTGTGAGGTACGCCTACCATTCAATATGATTTCAGATATCACAGAGCTACTGAACATTGCAGTTGAAGACATTGGGTACAAAACTGTATAGTACAATTATTATTAAAGAGAACCTATGCAGGATCCGGTGGCGTCATCCAGTAAGCTAACAACCAAACAAAGCAGTTATTAAGCGTTTCTGCCAATAATCCTCCATTTAGAATTGCATAGTCAATGGTGATGATCGCCGCTAACAAAATGTATCGACAGTTGAATGCGCTGAGAAGTCACAAATCGCGTTGTAATTCAAACCAGAGAAATTCTAATAAGGGTAAACGGGCTCTGTTCAAACAGTAAACTCTGGCTAAGTCACGTGACCTAGCTTGCTTGCTAACCAAAACTTACGATAGCCGGGAGGCGCTCCTGATCTGGCATAGGCGGTATCTGCCTCTAGGAGGGTCGGACAATCTCGTGAAGGGGCTCGTTTTACTCCGGTACATGTCATTTATCAAGTCTAGTGAGTTCTAGGCAATTTACATAAAGGTGTAATGAGTAGGAAATGTCGAAGTTTTACCTAAATGTTGCATGTGGTGGCTTTAATGTAAGAATATAGGCTCTTTTTTGTTCAGGTATCAATTCATGTATCATATAGGAACCGGTTTATCAATGTAGGTCATCTATGTGGAATTGCTGTATGTTGTATGACCTCGCAGGTCACTTTGTAACCTCTCTCTCTCTCTCTCTCTCTCTCTCTCTCTCTCTCTCTCAGGCTGTCTGGTTGTCTCCTCACAGAAAAGGGCTGTACATGTCTGGCCTCAGCTCTGACAACAAACTCATCCTGTTTAAAAGAGCTGGATGTGATCAACAATAATCTTGGAGAATCAGGACTGAAGATGTTATCTGCTAGACTGGAGGATCCTGGTTGTAAACTGGAGATGCTCAAGTATGTTTAGGTGTAAATCATGTCGCACATTCACTTTAATTCAGTTAAATTTGTTGAACATTTGCCTCGTGCTGCATTACAGACAGTACAAGCAGCACCCAAGCAGTAACGGGCAAGGTAAAGCTTCCTTCTATTT
>JAODXP020000033.1:27532950-27598453 GCA_027497455.2 Sardinella longiceps | reverse complement strand
TTGAAATTTCAAGTATTTTTTAAGTTATATTTTGGTGAACAAGCCTTTTGTTCAACTTCCAACATATTGGCACAATTTTTCAGAAGCTCACATATAGCCAGAAAACCATGTGAATAGAAAATACATTTTCCTGTAGAATTCAAAAATCAGCTCAGATCAGATGTATCTGGTTTTATTTTCCCCTCCAAAGCTTTGAAAATGGCAATAAATTCTATACTTGTTTGGACATCACCTTTCAGGGCTTCTTGTGCAAAAACTCATGAGACAAATTTATCGGAGTATTTTTCCTATTCACATATGGATTTTGCAGTCCTGTTTGTGCATTAACTTTTGTTGATATTGTTATCACACTGTCAGAGCATTTTTTAAAAAACAGGTATGATTTTTACGAAGGGCCATATTCATCCTCTCATTTCACCACGTGGACAGTTAGCAAGATTTTTTTAAATTTTACTATGAGTCATTCAGTATCTGAGGAACACCTCATCCAAAATTTGGTGTTGTTGCTGAGTCTCGTTATTTAGATATGATTTTTTGAAAATATTGTCAGTGAATCCACTGAATTAAAGGAGAAATCCTACCCAACAACTTACTTTCATTTCTATTTAATTCTGCCCCATTCACTCAGCATTAGTTTGTTTGTTATTTGGTCTATAATCAATTTTTATGTTCTTTTCTGAAAGACAGCATTCAGGTAACTGGAACAATGGGCCTATTGGCTTTATGCTGGATTTCTCCTTGCTTATCTGCAGTACCACATTGCGCCATATGTGGTGCACTTTCAATACAATGGAAGTCAATGTAAATCAGTGGAGTTACTGACAATATTTTCAAAAATCATATCACAATAACGAGACTCAGCAACACAAAATTTTGGACAGATGTTCCTCAGATACTGAATGAGTCATGGTAAAATTTAAAAAAAATCTTGCAAACTGGTCCACATGGTAAAATAAGAGGATGAAAAAACAGCATTTTCCAAAAATTGAGAACCATCTTTGAAGAAATGCTCTGACAGTATGATAAACATTATCAACAAAGGTTAATGCATAAACAGGACCGCAAAATCCATATTTGCGTGGGAAAAAACTCGTGGATAAATTTGTCTCACTTCCTTTTTGAACAAGAAGCCCTGAAAGGTGGTGGTGTGAAATCACACATAGAATTTACAGCCATCTTCAGAGCTCTGGAGAGGGGAAACTACACAAGATACATCTGATCTGAGTAGATTTTTGAACTCTACAGGAAAATGTGTTTCTATGCACATGGTTTCATCATTGTGTGTGAAATACTAAAAGAGCCAGTTATGTTGGAAGTTGGACAAAAGGCTTGTTCACCAAAATGCTTAAAATTACTTGAACTTTCAAATGGCTGTACTTTTGCAACCATTAGTGATACAGACTTACTATTTCAGATTCAAGCATAGGTTGAGTATACAAACAACTGTAATTTTTTTCTCAGATTTTTCAGAGGGTGACCGTCCATCACTGGTTGATTTCTGGGCAATTCCAGCGTTATGGACGTGACATTTTCGTGCATTATTGATGAACAAAAGGCCAGATAACCTCCGCAAACCTAGCAGTATTTCACAATTTTTTTTCATATTCTTCTGCAAACTCCATGGCTGAATACAGGCAAACAGAAAAAATTAATATCATGATTTGCATCATAAGAATATGAGCCTTTCAATTTGCGTTATGGACGTGACGAAAAACGGACAAACTTTTGAGAGAGCGTAGTTTTTGCTGTGAAGTGTGTGAAATTTCTAGAGAAATGTAAATATTACTACATTCATACCAAACAGGACACCTCAGTAAAGACAGAGAAAGACTTAATTTCAAATGTAAATGTAAAAAAAGTTGGTTTTCATTGGGAGACATGGCGTTATGGATGTGACGTTATGGACGTGACGTCTGGAAAAACCCTCCAAAACGATACAAAACAATTGTGAACGGTGGATTTTAACCTGTAACAAGAGAAATAGTAATATAACAATGAAAAATAACTGATAGCATTGCAGCTTTGTGTGTGTTATCACCCACTTATGCCCATTATAAGCCCCTCCATAGACTTACATTATAGCTGAATAGGGTAAAAATTTTAACAAACAGATATCCTTTCGAAACTTGCTCAGTTGAATATTTACATCGAGACAATACTTTTTTGTATTGGAAGTTTTCTGAAAGAATTTGGATGTCCATGTAGGTGAGACTTAAAGTTTTAAGGTGAGGTTTACTTTTTCGTGGAATTGCCCATATATATATATATATATATATATATATATATATATATATATATATATATATATATATATATATATATATATATATAGTGTAGTATTAGTCCAAACATGGATTAATTAAAAAAAAAAATGATGCATAAATGGTTACCTGTCCATCACCATGGCTGGAACTGCATACCCAGTATAAATGGTTGGTGATTGATCTCACCCACGAACGCAGTTCACTGTTGTCCTTTTTATTGGAGATGGTCACCAGTTTCTTCTTTAGACCTAGTCAGAGATCAAACACAACATGAGTTTCCATGAATCCAGCCACAACTGGCGATACACATGAGTGGAAAGTGAAGATACAGTAAATATGATACATACTCTTACTGACATGCCATGGATCGTATTCATGGCGGATGTTGGCATAGCTTTCACGCATCATTTTCCTTATAGATGGGGATCTGTCCGTCACCATCACCCCAACGTCCACTCCAAGGTAGAGGAGGTGATTCAGGCCTCTCTGAAAGCCCATTGCCTCCATTGCCACCGAACTTGATGCTTCTGTAACCTTGTACCAAAGTAAAAATGGATTTGGGTCAATTCACAGATCATGTGCATGTACATAGTCCCAACATATTGCATTGAAAGAAATGTTATAATTATTCCACAGAAGATGTCTGAAATTATTTACCTGCACTAGTTCAAAGTGAACAATTTCTTTAGTGGCATCATCTTGAAATGAATGCGTCGAGTATTTGCAGCTGTAGCCTTTTTAAGAAGAAAACAATTCTGTGAATATTTGGTTAACAGATATATGTTTCAAAGTCAATCAAAGTCATGAACATCAATGCTTACCAGGGCTATCGCACCGTGCATCTCCACAAAGTTCAAGTTTATTTCCGGAGACAGAAAGTTGGGAGATCCTCTCCAAAATCTTCTGCTGTTGTCCCTTGTAAGCATGGTTGACCACTGGGATGAGTTACTTAGTCTGGATGGCGTAAAACTGTGTCTTGCTGGGTAGCTGCAGGTTAATCAGTTCAGCCCACTCGCTGATGTCGGAGTATGTGGCTCCAGTGAAAAATGTGGAAGCGCAGACCAAAAGGTTGTTGCGGGCCATATTCCTCTGGTCGACGCATGATGCCCATTCCCCGCTGTGCCCATTCAAACAGCTCCAATGTATTCTTATCTGGCTGCCCCGTGTAGCTATCCGCTTCTCCTCAATGGCAATGCCACACTGACAACATCTTTGGAACAGCTCCATCAGTTTAGTCTCATCCACCAGCCACTTTCTTCCTGACCATCCAGTGTTGCTGCCAGAGCTGGAAGAAGAGCCAGATCCCGGGCTTGATGGGGTGGTATCACTCATGGGCACAAAACTGAGATCAGCAGGATCCCCCAGGTCCATTTCCTCAAAACTAAGGCTCATGTCTTGCACAGATGTGTCTGCATGACCTGAAGCCCCTTCCTCGACTTCTTCCTGTTGATGACAGAACAGGTGTATCATGTATTGTCACATTTTTCTGTTTAAAACAGTAGCTTTTGCTTATCTCATCAACCAAAAACATTATATGAAATGAAATTACACTACAGATTGTGTGACACTGCTGGGTTCCAACAAGTGAGTTGACACAGGGGGAGAACTTTCCAGCCTTTCCTTGAAAGCAGGGTCCCCGCGGGTCCTTAAAAAGTCTTAAAAAGTCTTAAATACAATAATCGGTTTTTAAGGCCTAAAAATGTCTTAAATTGCCCGGAATGACTGGAATTTTCCAGAAGAAGGTATTAAATTTATTTGACCGAACGAATGAATCCTCCATCCGGTTATTTTTGACCGTAATTTAAGAAGTGACCAGCGTACCTTTTGGGGGCAGTGAATTGAATAATATCTCCCGGAATCTAGAGCTAGCAAGCCAGATCATGCACGTGAAACATTTACCTCTACATCGCATCTCTATGCGCGCATAGAGAGTGAGCGAGAGGGGCAGAGAGAGAAGGGGTGCCTGACGGAACGGTGTGTGTGTGCGTGCCTTTCATTATGGGCGGGCTTTTAACTCTGTTTGAAGAGTCGAGGCAAACTTCAGTTCAGTCAGTAGCCTACGTTAACGTCAACGAGATCGTAATGGCAGAGAAAGAGCTAAAGACAAAGATGAAAGGACGTGAGATCATATGTCAAAGATTATTGTGCATGAATGACAGCAGGTAACCTTAAAATTGCCCCTACCTCTACCCACCATCCGACCCTTCGCGATATAAAAACAGCGAACGCATTTAATATTGCGATGTGATCGCGTGCGCTTATGAGTTCCAAATCTATCAGTTTTTTTTCTATTTAATAACTCGGTGAGTTTTTCTCTCCCAAATGTCATACATATATCATTTGAAAGAACGCCACAAGAGCCACTCGTCTATGGTGGTCACTAGTTGCTGTGATAAACGGTTTATCCTACAGATTAATTAATGATTTCGAAGTACTGTAGGCTATTGTGGAAACAGGTAGGCTATGCATGATGAGCCATATCAAATAAGCTGCATTCCAACAGGTAGCAATAACACCACTATACATACCAATAACAGCTGTTTTTAGCCTCCAATTTTAGGCTGAAGTGGTCATTTCAGACAGGCATCCCATGACTGATATGTTGGTCAAAAAATACCCTGTGCTAATTAGGCCACTGATTCAGAAACACAAGGTAGGCTATTGTAGCCCATTTCCTCCAAGGGTTTAGACACACTTTCAATTAAACTATTTAGAATGAATATCAGGGAATTTAGCAAATTGCAAAGAAACATTGTCCAAGGCATGTTCCTCATTATTATCCAAAAAGGGTCCCAAAGAAAAAAAGACTATTTGCATCACATCAAACTGAGAATTCAACAGTAAATGCCATTAAAGTCTAAAATGAAATAAATTTTGATTCAGTTGTAAGAAATATTACAACCGACTGCCGAATACAACTCAGCCAGGCTGCTATATGACCTCATGGAGCATTCAAATAATGTGAAATGCATTAGATAATTCATTTGATTAATTGCTATGAGAAGCTATCTAGCAACTTGTTAAAATGCACCAGATTGCAGGAAATGGAAACTAATTTTTCCAAAATTTCTTGGGGGAGAACCCCCAAACCCCCCTGCTACTTCTCTACACAAATGCATCCCATATTCCTCATTAGTCGACAAGTGCTGCCTTCATTGTTGTTGTGTTAAATGTGTCGGGTCATCTTATGATTCAGAATTTTATATTATGTTATTTCAGTGGTACTGTTGTTGTTTCTTGAGGAGGGGGTGGGGGGGGGGGGGGGGGGGGGGTTGTTGTCGCATACCCCCCAAAAGTGAGTAGTTGCGCCCCTGGTCTTAATTTTTCCATTTAGAGGTCTTGAAAAGGTCTTAAAAGTCTTTAAATTTGTACTTCAAAAATGTGCAGATACCCTGGAAAGTAAAAGAAAATAATAATAATAAACATTAGTTTGATTGTGACACAGGGAAATCTGAATATTGGCATAGGGTCATTTCATGTCAATTCACCCAAATTCTGGAAAATTCCCCGCTTGACCATCTCAGAATTTTCTGAAAAAATTCTACTAAAAAGATACCATTTTTAATAGTAATAATCCAAAATATTAGGTTCATAACCTCAATAGTTTTTTAATAAGAAATATTTCATTTGGAATGCATTTCGGGCATTTTTTGGCATCATAATCTAAAGGCTGTTTTAAACAGCAATATCTGGAAAACTGTCTCACCTATAGCCTTCAAATTTTCTACTGTCAATATATGGTAGTTCTAGCCTCCAGACATGGAATATCAGGATTGTAGCTCAAGCATAACTTAGGATACAGGCGCTCAAACTTCTACCAAAGTATGGCTTGGCAAAATGAGATGGTAACTTTGAAGAGTTGTCAAGGCCCCAGTTTTGGACATAGAAGACTTATATTTTACAGGAAGTATATCTGGCAACAGGTCAAACACTCTACAAAACATGGTCACTCTAAGATGAATGGATCCACAGGTATTATGCCTCAAATACGGGGAAAAACACATTTGTGTCAAAATTCAGAGCCATATTTAGAAAAACTGAGTTAATGGATCAGGTCCATTTTTTTGTTTTTGACAGATCAAATTATTGTTTAACTTATATAAAAAAAATTGGGAGGGTGTTTTGCCCCATTTTGTCACAATTAATTTTCAAACATGGGCTATATGTGGGTGGGTGATTGTTTTTTCCTCTTGATTCCTAGGGGTGCGTCCACCCAATTTTAGAGCCATATTCCAAGAAACTGAGTTAATGGATCAGGTCCAATTGTTTGTTTTTGAAAGATAAAATTATTGTTAAACTTATATAAAGAAAAATTGGGTGGGTGTTTTGCCCCATTTTGTCACAATTCGTTTTCAAACATGGGCAATATGTGGGTGGGTGATTGTTTTTTTTCCCCTCTTGATTCCTAGGGGTTTGTTTACCTATGACTATGTTTACATAGCCATGTGTTTTGGAGACTGCTGTATTTGTATGTGAATTGGTCTGTTAAAAGATTCACCCCTTCCTTGTTGAGTTCTTTATAGTCATGTTTTGACCTTTTTATTCTCCATTGAAAAACATACAAATTCATGTTTTTACCTTAATTTCGTGTAATAAAAGCGCTTGGTGTTTGATCAACATTTTCAGTCAACAGTAGATTTTTTGCTCATTGTACTTGCATTGCATTTTATGAAAACAATCACTGAAATCTCTCGATTGCTGACTCTTCATAATTTTAATATGAATTTATGAATATGAAGCAAAGTCCTTACGAAATACACAAAAACACAAATGATATAACTTGTGAAATGCATTTTTTTTTTTTTTTGAAAGAATAACATGAACTGTCCTTTGAGTGTTGCGCTCATTACAGAATTACATTGAACTTCAACAATGTTTTAGGAGATTAACAATCACCATGCTAATCTTCATCTTTATATTTCTTCACTTTAAACAAATCTATGCCATTCTTTGGCATAGAAACGATCATTATTCATTTTCTGCAATGCTAACAGCACTGCAATGTGAATATGATCCTTCCTTAAAAGTTCAATGTTGATCAAGAATCAAGAACAAATTCAAAATTAGATTAGATTCAGAAGCCATTTGTATGATCTTGCATGTTGTCTACATGAGGGTGGCTCTAGCGTTTTTCCAATATGCTACCAAAAAAAAAATCAATAAAATCACAGGACGACTACACCTTCACTCTTTTTGCTTGTAGAGCTTCAAAAGACTAATTACTAGCACAAATATGAAAATAAAATTTAAAAAATCATAAATGTAAATCGACTGGTTATGGTGGTGGGGTATGGGTAATCACGGTTTGATTGCGCACATGCTGTATCTGTGGGTGTGTCTCTGTCAACCACCATGATGTAGAAGCCATGTCTGTTTGGTTGGGCTGGATGAATTTAATTATGCTATGTCTGAGATCTTTTCTGTCTAAACCAGCCAAGCAAATGTTTAAGATAAAGAAGTCTTACATTTGAATCTGGAAAGTGAAAAATACGTGGTTGTGCAATATAATACTGTATTGCTGCTGCATTTGGTTGAGTTTACTCACCATGCAGGTATTATTTCACATTGTAGCATCTGTATTTGAAATGATAACAGTTTAAGAACATCCTGTCAATTTCTTTTCTAATAAAAACAAAAAAAGAAATTAACAAAGATGAATGTATGAAGAATGATAAATGAAGGACATCTTCCAAAATCTCAGTGAAACCTGATCCACACACACACACACACACACACACACACACACAAATCTTCTGGGCTCTTATATAGGGAAGGACAGATCCAAGGTAAACACAAAGGAGGAGTATCCAAAACATGTGTCATAAAGTTGATTGACTTTGACATGGCAATGTAAATATAGTTACACATGGTAAAGGTAAACAGTGTCATTAGACACATCTTTTTTTTTTTTTTTTTTTTTTTTTTTTAAGTAAGTGTGGACCTGTTATAATAAGTCAATTTTTGGAATATGGCTGTGGAGTTGGGTGGACACACCCCTAGGGTTCAAGAGCAGGGGCGCCTGCAGGATTGAACTTTAGGGTACGCACAAATAGCCCCCCCCCCCCCAACATCAAAAAAAAAAAGTGCGTGCGTTAGCAGCTCTTCTGTAAAAATCAACTTATATACAGCGTGAACTTGAAATTTCATTTTAAAATTGACCTACATGAACATTATCTAGCCTACATAGACTATGAACGATGAACTCGACAGTGAACTTTTGTTGCATTCACACACACACATGCGCGCGGGTGGCACTGCGTTACTTGATGGGGAGCACCAACTTTTTAACCTGTCATTATATGGCAAGGACGTGTCTTGGAAAAATGGAGACCCCTAGTTCTCACATTCGCATAGGAGAGTTAATTTGGGTTTGTGAGCAGCCTATCCTGTTGAAGGTAGAGGACATCATGCATGCATCAATTAGGTCTAAGCCTTTGATGCTGTTGTTTTGAAATGTAGGCAAGCGAAGATTTCGCACAACCCAGGAAATTGTTTGTGATATTGTCGGGTTGGATTAACAATATTATGAATGAAGTATGCTTATTTTGAAGGAATTACTGGCGTGGTTTAGCCTAGACTTCACCAACGTCAGGAACTCTCCCTTGCCCTTTCCCTTCCACTGGCGCGCGAAACGGAGGGCGCCCCCCACTCGCAAATGGCCCATTATGAGAAAATTATAATGCATAGCCTAGAGTGATATCGGCCAAAAAGGCTAGGCCCTACCGCTTTTCTCGAGCTTTCAAACAAAAGAAAATAGGCGAATAGCCTACATGAAAACATTAATCACAAATAGAGTAGACTAGAGCTAAATCGCATCATGTCGTCGATAGATAGCCTACGGCCATGCAAGCCTATTAACTCCTAAAAATAAATTTGCCTATTGACACATTTAAAACATTTCAGTAGGCTACTTCAGAACTTGACAAATCTCATGACAAATGACAAATTTCTCCGCTCGATTCTCGCTTGCGCGTCTCTCTCTCTCCCTCTCTCTCTCTCTCTCTTTCTCTCTCGCTCTCCGAAGGTACGCACAGTGCGTACAGCCGTACGCCTGGAGGCGCCACTGTTCAAGAGGAAAAAACAATCAGCCCAACATATACCCCATGTTTGAAAATTAATTGTGACAAAATGGGGCATAACACCCTCTCAAAGTTTTTATATAAGTTTCACAATAATTTGATCTTTCAAAGTAAAAAAAATGGACCTGGTCCATTAACTCAGTTTTTTGGAATATGGCTCTGAAATAGGGTGGACACACCCCTAGGAATCAAGAGGAAAAAACAATCACCCACCCACATATAGCCCATGTTTGAAAATTAATTGTGATGAAATGGGGCAAAACACCCTCCCAATTTTTTAATATAAGTTTAACAATAATTTGATCTTTCAAAAACAAAAAAATGGACCTGATCCATTAACTCAGTTTTTTGGAATATGGCTCTGAAGTTGGGCAAAAACGTGTTTTTCCTCATATTTGAGGCTTAATACCTGTGGATCTATTCATCTCAGAGTGACCATTTTTTGTAGATTGTTTAACCCGTTACCAGAGATACCAGGGTATCTGCACATTTTTGAAGTACAAATTTAAAGACTTTTAAGACCTTTTCAAGACCTCTAAATGGAAAAATTAAGACCAGGGGCGCAACTACTCACTTTTGGGGGGGTATGCGACAACAAACCCCCCCCCCCCCCCCCCCACCCCCTCCTCAAGAAACAACAACAGTACCACTGAAATAACATAATATAAAATTCTGAATCATAAGATGACCCGACACATTTAACACAACAACAATGAAGGCAGCACTTGTCGACTAATGAGGAATATGGGATGCATTTGTGTAGAGAAGTAGCAGGGGGGTTTGGGGGTTCTCCCCCAAGAAATTTTGGAAAAATTAGTTTCCATTTCCTGCAATCTGGTGCATTTTAACAAGTTGCTAGATAGCTTCTCATAGCAATTAATCAAATGAATTATCTAATGCATTTCACATTATTTGAATGCTCCATGAGGTCATATAGCAGCCTGGCTGAGTTGTATTCGGCAGTCGGTTGTAATATTTCTTACAACTGAATCAAAATTTATTTCATTTTAGACTTTAATGGCATTTACTGTTGAATTCTCAGTTTGATGTGATGCAAATAGTCTTTTTTTCTTTGGGACCCTTTTTGGATAATAATGAGGAACATGCCTTGGACAATGTTTCTTTGCAATTTGCTAAATTCCCTGATATTCATTCTAAATAGTTTAATTGAAAGTGTGTCTAAACCCTTGGAGGAAATGGGCTACAATAGCCTACCTTGTGTTTCTGAATCAGTGGCCTAATTAGCACAGGGTATTTTTTGACCAACATATCAGTCATGGGATGCCTGTCTGAAATGACCACTTCAGCCTAAAATTGGAGGCTAAAAACAGCTGTTATTGGTATGTATAGTGGTGTTATTGCTACCTGTTGGAATGCAGCTTATTTGATATGGCTCATCATGCATAGCCTACCTGTTTCCACAATAGCCTACAGTACTTCGAAATCATTAATTAATCTGTAGGATAAACCGTTTATCACAGCAACTAGTGACCACCATAGACGAGTGGCTCTTGTGGCGTTCTTTCAAATGATATATGTATGACATTTGGGAGAGAAAAACTCACCGAGTTATTAAATAGAAAAAAAACTGATAGATTTGGAACTCATAAGCGCACGCGATCACATCGCAATATTAAATGCGTTCGCTGTTTTTATATCGCGAAGGGTCGGATGGTGGGTAGAGGTAGGGGCAATTTTAAGGTTACCTGCTGTCATTCATGCACAATAATCTTTGACATATGATCTCACGTCCTTTCATCTTTGTCTTTAGCTCTTTCTCTGCCATTACGATCTCGTTGACGTTAACGTAGGCTACTGACTGAACTGAAGTTTGCCTCGACTCTTCAAACAGAGTTAAAAGCCCGCCCATAATGAAAGGCACGCACACACACACCGTTCCGTCAGGCACCCCTTCTCTCTCTGCCCCTCTCGCTCACTCTCTATGCGCGCATAGATGCGCGATGTAGAGGTAAATGTTTCACGTGCATGATCTGGCTTGCTAGCTCTAGATTCCGGGAGATATTATTCAATTCACTGCCCCCAAAAGGTACGCTGGTCACTTCTTAAATTACGGTCAAAAATAACCGGATGGAGGATTCATTCGTTCGGTCAAATAAATTTAATACCTTCTTCTGGAAAATTCCAGTCATTCCGGGCAATTTAAGACATTTTTAGGCCTTAAAAACCGATTATTGTATTTAAGACTTTTTAAGACGTTTTAAGGACCCGCGGGGACCCTGGATACTTCCTGTAAAATATGAATCTTCTATCTCCAAATCTTGAGTATTGACAACTCTTCAAAGTTGCCATTTCATATTGCCAAGCCATACTTTGGTAGAGGTTTGAGTGCCTCTATCATGAGCTACAATCCTGATATTCCATGTATGGAGGCTATAACTACCACATATTGACAGTAGAAAATTTGAAGGCTATAGGTGGGATGGTTTTCCAGATATTGCTGTTTAAAAATGGCCTTTCAGATTATGGTGTCCAAAAAGCATGTAATTTGAAATATTTTTATGAAAAAAACTATTGACCCTATGAAGCTAATATTTTGGATTTCTTACTATTAAAATGCTATCTTTTTACTAGAATTTTTTCAGAAAATTCTGAGATGGTCAAGCGGGAGGCATTGGGTGAAATGACATGAAATGACCCCATACTGTCAATACAATGCGTTGCCTACCTCATGGGCTTGCCATAATGCCGGCCGTGCAATGTACAGGCCTGAAGATGAAGGCCTATTTCGTGGCCTCACAGTGGGCAGAGGGCTTCACAGGGTAAATGTGAGGCCAGAAGAACCGACTGACCTACGCTGATGTTGGTGGCTTTTTTTCGGTGTGGACTGGGGGGCAGCAGCCATTTCCGTGGGGTCAACCTGATAAAATCCATTAATTTGATTGGAATTAAATATTATTTTATGGGGCATTTTTAAACATTCTGGTGTACACAGCAATAGCCTATGTCTGCTTTGCAATCCACCTGAAGTGGACCCACTTGCTATAATGTTGGACAAATATACAAAGGGGTGATATAACTAAAGTTAATTATGCATGTTGGAAAACCAAATGTAAATCAGATCTCTTTTCGGCTATTACCAAAATGTATACAGCCTGGACAAAATGGACGCCCATGCTCAAACCCATCCCCCACTCATCTTAGGGGGCCCCAACCACAGTGAGACAGGTTAGCTTACCTGGCAATGTTTTACCAAGTTTTATTCATGAACACCAACGTTACGTTACACATTTCACTTGAGCAACATTTCAGACAGTAATTTTAGGGCTAAGCAAAGCATGACAATAAAAGTGACCTTGTTTGCCAGTGGGTTCATGTTTGTTAGTTTACGAGGATACAAAGCTACGCGGTGTGTTAGCTAACACAGCGTTCATTTCAGCATGATAAAACAATAACGTGGCGGTCCACACAATATTCGAATAAACAAATTTCTTACCTCGGGTTCAAGTTGCGCCGCTTTGGGAATGGCACCTCTCCTCAGGCGTGTTTTTTTCCTTGGCTCCTGGCCTCTGTCAGGGATGAAGTCGTCTGGGTCAAAATGTGCACTACATACGCGGTAATCCTTCTCTTTCAGTATGGAGACAGGTGTGTTGACATCGAGTTGCAAGACAACAAGCCACTGCCTGAAGACTTTGTCGTGTAGAGGTATCCTGTGAAATCTCTCTGTCACGTAGCTCCTCATCTCCTTGCCGCAACCAGGGTAAACACAAGTACGAACCATGTTGTCTTCTTCTTCTTCTTCTTCTTCTTTCAGTTAAATGGCGGGTTACGCCTTCGGGCGCATACCGCCACCTACAGGTTCCCAATTTATATGCAGCTAAATTCTGACATAAAGGCCAGCGTTCTTAAGGAACCTAACCAGGTCCCCTGGCCTTATTTCATAACCAAGGACTGACGTAAGGGTGAATTCAGTGCATCCAGCTGTTTGTAGTCTTGTTGTCCACTGCTCCCTGTGACACTGGTACTTAGGGCAACTTAGCAATACATGTTGCACCGTCTCTTCCTGATTTGGACACCACATGCAATTTCTAGTTTCTGCCCTGCCAACCCTGCACTGGGTGCTGTTCAGCAGCGTGTGACCAATTCTGAGCCTAGTTATTACAGCTCCATCCTTCCTACACCCTCCTACTGTTCCTCCTCTCCCAACCTCTTTCTGGATGTTGTATAGATGTCTGCCATTAGGGCCTGTACTCCATTTCAGCTGCCACTGTTCTATCAGGGACTTCTTGATATGTTCTTTAACCTCCCCCTCCCAAGTTTGATATTGACCTGTGGGTCCGGTCTTTCCAGGGCTTTCTTTGCCAGGCGGTCGGCTTTTTCATTGCCCCATATTCCCACATGGGCTGGGATCCATAGGAATGATACAGCAGTACCTCTCTGCTCTAGCCTATAGAGGCTTACATACACTTCATGCAATAAATCCAATCTACAGGATCTGTGCGACTGTATACTGCCCAATACTGCTGCAGAGTCAGAACATATTAAAACTTTTACTTGACCAGTCTCTTCAGCCCACTCAAGTGCTTTGATGATGGCAATGAGCTCCGTGGTGTACACAGACACCCCATCTGTCAGCCTCCAGGAGGCACCAACACCCATCCCCTTCACTACCATGGCAGCAGCCGTTTTCCCAGAAACAGGATCCTTAGATCCATCTGTATAGACCTGGGCCTGACATCCATACATTTCAGTGATATGGTCTAGCGCAAAACCAGCCACATATTGTTTGTCTTGCTCTTCCCTTGCATACTCCAGTATGCTCATGTCCACTGAAGGTAGGGGGAATAGCCAAGGTGGAACAGGTGATACAGGTACAGTCGGGCTAGCTATTCCCTCTTTCAGTCCTGCTTCCTGTACCCATTCCCTCACCTTCCACCCAAATCCCTTGCCCCTCTTGGCCTCATATTCCCAGCATGGCTCTAACACGTGTTTAGCAGGGTTCCCTTGGCTATGGCCCTCCAGGTTTGACCAGTAAGCTAAGGCCAGCTTCTTCCTCCTTAAAGCTAAGGGCATCTCACCCAGCTCCACATGTAAACTTGCTATTGGGGAAGACTTCAGTGCTCCACAGCAGAGCCTTAGTGCTCGTGACTGCACTCTCTCCAATTTCAATAACTGGGAATCAGCTGCAGATTCATACACAAAGCTGCCATAGTCCATAGCAGAGCGCAAGAGGGCATAATATAATGTCATTAATGAGGAGCGACTTGCCCCCATTCCATTCCTACCAGACATCTCATCATATTTAACACCCTCTTGCACTTTGTCTCCACTTTATCAATATGAGCTTTCCATGTGAGCCTTCTGTCAAACCAAAGCCCTAAGTACCTGGCAACCTCCACCCTTTCCAGAGGTTCCCCATATAGGTATAGTTTAACATTATCAGCAATTGTTCTGTTTGTAAAGAACTCACAGTATGTCTTTGCTACTGAGAATCTAAATCCCCAGTCACCAGCCCATTCCACAACTGCCTCAATTGCTTGTTGTATCTTATTAACCACAAAGTTGGTGTTTCTACCCCTTCTCCACAATGCCCCATCATCTGCATATAATGAAACCTCTATGTCTGGACTCACAGCTCTATAAACATCATTTATCATGATGTTGAACAATACAGGACTGATAACACTGCCCTGGGGTGTGCCATTTTCCACCTCAATCACAGAGGATAGGTCTGCCCCCACCCTCACCTGGATTGTCCGCCCAAATAAAAAACTCAGTATCCAGTTAAAAAGCCTCCCTCCCACCCCAAGCCTTTTCAATTGCATCATGAGGCCCTCCTTCCACAGCATATCATAAGCCTTCTCAATGTCAAAGAAGACAGCTACAAGAACCTCCTTCATAGCTAAGGCTTTCTTGATATCAGTCTCAAGTCTAATCATGGCATCCAGAGTAGACCTACCCTTTCTAAACCCACTCTGATACCTTGCAAACAGCCCCTTGCTTTCCATAAAAAAGGTCAGCCTGTTAACCAATATCCTTTCCATCAGTTTACATAGGTTAGATGTGAGTGCAATAGGCCTGTAACTAGATGCTTTTGATGGGTCTTTCCCTGGTTTAGCTACTGGGATGACTAAGGAGTGCTTCCACACAGCTGGCACCTCTCCTTCGGCCCAAATTTTGTTGAATACCTCAACTACTTTCTTCAGCACATCATCAGATACATGCTTCAGCATTATGTAACATACTTCATCCTGACCTGGCGCAGTATGGGAGGTGTTAATTAGAGCACTTTTAAGTTCAAATAATGTGATGTCATTATCCATAACACTACTGCAATCTGTTTGCTTCTCACATATATTGCCCCACTCTCTTAAGGTTGTTCGTCTCCGCTCCACCCACTGTTCACCCAGATTGCTTGAGCTATGAGCTTTGGCAAATGTAGTCCTCAACAGCTCTGCTTTATCTTTTGCTGAACTAGCCACACTATTTCCCTCCACCAGGACAGGAATAGTTCTGCCTTTAAAAACGCCCATCATCTTTTTGACCATACCCCAAACTTGTTCTATCTGGACATATGTTCCAATTTGACTGCAATACTCTCTCCAACATTTCTTTTTTGCATCTTTAATGACTTTCCTTGCCTTTGCCCTTGCATTCTGATACTGTAAAACTTTTTCAGGTGTAAGTGTTCTTCGCAGCACCCTGAAAGCCCTGTTGCGTGCTTGAATTGCCTCAGTGCACTCCTTAGTCCACCAAGGCACTATCTTCCTCCTCCCTCTTCCCTGGGACCTGGGAACTGCAGATGCAGTTGCAGCTAAGAACATGTCAGCCAGGCTCCTTACCGTGTCATTGACCTCCCCTGTGATCTGCACCTGGTTTACTCTAGTTTCACAAATTTCATTAACTCATTGACTGCCAATGACGTCTTTAGACGTCAACTGAAATACTACCGTTCACTGCCAATGACGTCTTTAGACGTCAACTGTGTTTTTTAATGGGGCGGGCTGCAGAAAGACCTAGGGAACCTTGTCTGTAAATATCAGAATTCTCCGTCGAAAATTGTTGTTCCAAATTGATCCTGAGGGTGGCAGTGTGTCACTTTGGATGTGAGATCAGCAGAGATTCATAGGTATAGCCAAGGGAGAAGTAGAGAAAGCTAATGACATGGCTAAATATGCCGCTAGCAAAGTGCAGACGTAAATCGGAGACGTTTAGGCAGTTCACACTCGATCAGAGTATGTGTCACTGCCATAGTAGTTCGAGTAGTGTTCCGATCGTGGGAGATGAAGGAGATCAACCTTGGGCAAACGGAAATAGCAGTTGTGACTTGTTTCAGTGCCCAGCTAGCTCACAGTTCCGGGTCAGGTAAGAATTTGCGAGCCGGATGTTGATCACTCAGTTATCGCTGTCACAGCCTGTAAATAGCATATATTTACCTTGTTACAACAATGCCTATTTTATTACCAAAAGCCCCCTGTTACTGTTGTTTTTGTGGTCTTATCAAAGGAAGACATTCTCCCGATGTTTGACGTGCTAATAGACCGAAAAAAAACGCGCATCCAAGACACTAACGTTGTCAAACAAAACGCTAATTTTCTCCCTTTTTTGATAACAAACGGGAATGTTTGGAGAAAGTAGCTTATGTTCGCCTGCTGATTTCTAAGCAATGGAAAGGGGTAGAAACAAACTTTTTTTTTCTGGTGAAAGAAGAGAGTCTGCTCTTTCTTGTGGTAGTTTCATTGTTTATGTAGTCGTAACACATAATATTCTGTGGCTCTTTAAAAAACAGTCAAAATCCCCCAAAACCTCTGGCAGTATGGAACGCTCTATTCTGAAAACGGCTGGCAGTCAATGAGTTAAACAACTCCCAGTTTGCCTCTTTCCAATGCCACCTTCCTGGAGACCAGTCCAGTTCTCTGTTTACGTCTACTGCTATCTTACATATTATAGGAAAATGATCACTTCCTATTGTGGAGTCATCCCATATATCCCATTCACTTATCCCAGCTAGTGCACTGGATACACATGTAAGGTCTAATGCTGACAGTGCTCCACTTCTTACATTCACTCTAGTGCCTCGCCCGTCATTTAGACATATAAGTGACTCATTATCCATAAATTCCTCTACCACTTCCCCATTCCTATTAGTGGTATCACTACCCCACAGGGAATTGTGTGCATTGAAGTCCCCACACCATACCACCCTTTTACCCTCATTCTGTACCATATTTTCCAAATACTCCACTGTTAGATCATTACAGGGATTATAGAAATTAATTATTATGACACTGTCCCCTCTCGTCCACCACATTTCCACAGCCACACATTCACTATCCTCACTCACTATTAGTTCCCTGTAAGGTAGACCCTCTTTTACAAAAGTGCAACACCCACCCCCTTGCCCTTCTCTCCTATCTTTCCGTATTGAGGTGTACCCAGGAATTACAAACTGCAAGTGAGGAAGTAACCATGTCTCCTGTATGCATAAAATATCAGGTAAATTTGGAAGTTCATACACAAATTTCTTAAATTCCTGCCCATTTGCCACTAGACTTCTAGCATTCCACTGCAATATGGTTAAAGGGGTTCCTGTCATCCTTCAGACTGTGAGGGTTCAACCTGTCCTTCTGATAGCTTTTTCATTACCTCTTCCAGAGGCACATTAACCATGTCCAAATGTGCCTTTGCTGCTTGCATTATTATCTTAATGCGGTCAGTACGAGAGGTTGTCTGGGCAGAGCAGTTAATGACTTTGATTATAAAAGCCAGAAAGTCTATCTTATCCACCTGTATTGTGTGCCTATCCCCTCTCACTAGGGAATCATCCCTCCCTTCACCCTGCATTGGCGCCCCATTCTGATTTGCCCACTGATTAGTTACAGGCCCTCTTGCTTTAACTTGTTTAACAGCCTCTGCATAAGAGACCTGATTGACTGCTCTGTACCTTTGCACCTCCTTCTGTTCCTGCTGCTTGACACAACCCTGATATGCTGCGCTATGCTCCCCACCACAATTGCAGCATCTGGGCTGCACTCCCTCCCCACACTGCCCATAGTCATGATCTCCTCCGCATCTACAACATCTCCTTGACCCTTTACAGACTGCGGCAACATGCCCCAGTCTCTGGCACTTAAAGCACCTCAAAGGTGCTGGGACATATGGCCTAACTGGGTAACAAACATATCCAATCATCACTCGTTGAGGAAGCTGAGGGTCACTGAGATGCAGCAAGACAGTCATACTTGGAACCTTTTTACCCCCAATGTTAGTAGAGAACCGGGTAGCCTTCACTAGTGTTCCCCCCTCCATACAAGTTTTCAGTACCTCTTCTGAAATATTCATAGGGACACCTGTGATGACTCCTCTCACTCCAGCTCTCTCCCCTACCTCCATACACTCCACATCCTCTTTCCCCAGCTTACGCAAACGCAAAGCCTTCTGTTTCTGCTCAATGGATTTACAAAACACTATGACTTTGTTGTTGCTAATATACCTCGCTGACGCCACCTCTCCAATAGTTTCTTTAATCAACTTAGTTAGTCGCATTGGGTTGGAGATGTCATGTTTGGATATGTCCTCATTAAATTTCACCAAAACTTTGAAATCCCTCTCCTCAATTCGTCTGCCTTTGCTAACTGGGCTTTCGCCGCTACCACCACCACCACCATTGCTTCCCTTCCTCTTTCTTCCCCCTGAACGTCCACCTCCTGCTCCCTGGGATTCCTCCTCCATGTCACTCTCGCTATCACCTAGCAAGCTAAACATGTTGCAAGCAGGGTAGCTTTGCTAGATCGATCAAACAAACAAAGAAACAAAAAGCAAAAGTGCCGGCCAGCCGACGGCCGTCGGACCGACACCCCCGCTCTACCAAAACAAACAAAACCTTCCAAAATAAACGAAAACCGCTCTCTGATACAAACCATAAACAGTAAAGCTACCCTGCTTTACAATCTGCGTCTGTGTCAAAACCAGCCTCGCCTGTCAAACAAACTTCCTAGCCCACACATGAGAGTCGCAAGCGATCCGCTTCCATGTTGTCTTCTATTTCTCGTATTCTCCGTTATGCCAGGTGAGCTGCTCACGTGTTCACCGCTTCTTCCGCCAACATTAGGCGCGTTTGGGACGAGGCAGCAGCTTGCTGCTACGCAGTCTGCCGCGCAGCCTGCGCTACACGTGGTACAATTTTAGTGAAAAGCTGTCCGACATGAGGAGAGTGGGCGTTCTTTCTGCTCAGCAGTTGTTGTCACATGGCATTAAGATATCGCGGGAGCAAGTCTACTGCTGCGCAGCAGAGCAGCAGTTCAAACCTCGCTGCATTCTGCTGCTCCTGCATGGAAACACCTCCATGACAATAAACCTCACCCTGATTGGCTTGAATCTCCTTTGCAAAAATGACGCATTTCTCGCTGTGGTTCCTTGCATAAACATTTTCCCAAAATTAAGGAATACTAACACAAATAATCTAGCTCTGTTCTTTGATGTTATTTTGTGACCATATGGCAAACATATAGAAACTTCAGAGTAATTCTGAATGAGCAACAAATATGTTTCGTATGCAAACATTTATTTAAAAAATCATAAAATTTATTTCAGCCAATTTCATGATTATTTTGATGAATATAAAGGTAATTCAAGCTTAATTTAATGCAAACAAAATTTGGCGACATCTCGTCCTTCTGTCACGCAGTGTTAACTGCAGGTACGTGTGTCCAGCTTCTCCTGCAGAGGTCTGTAGCTCCTCCCCTTTGATCAAGCAGATCTCGGGAGTCAAATGGCTTTTGCAAAGCTCATGTCGTACGCGCCTAATATTATGCCAGATGACATCACTGAGTAGTGAAACTAATTTCTTCAAACTCAATTTTTTTATGGCATTCTACATCGTCACATACATATTAATAATTAGATATTTTAAGCAGCACCGATAATCCATGCATTTCCACAAATTTCATTTAGCATTTTTCTATCTTCCTATCCTAATTTGTATTCGTCGATCGACTTAATGTGACTTAAACAAAGATGGCGGCACTGGGGAAAATTCTCCAAGGCGCAGCCTGTACAAATAGCCCTGTATCTAAACTAACTGTGCACTATCAAAGTTCTCTATGTCTCGTTATACATGTCAACAACCCCGCGACTCTATGGAACCAAGTATTGAGTAACTTTGAGCCTCGTAAATGGGTGGAAAGTAGAGATTTATTTCGATGGCTAGTTTGATGCTGGTCTACTCACGGCAGAAGCCCTATTTTAGCATCGGCTAACCAGCGCTGGAATTCTGAACGCAGGGCACGTATGGAGTTGAGGTATGTGTCAAAAGTTAGCTCTCAGCATCAGGGCCGGCCCGAGGCATACGCGAATTATGCCGTCGCTTAGGGCCCCGACAGCTCGGGGGGCCCCCCACGAGCGCTCGAGAAATCACGTTTTGAAATATTATGTTACTTTTGAGGGTAAGAATTACCTAATCCTCTTTGTGATACCTACCCATTAATATTATCATCTTCCAGTTAACGAATCCATTCAATTTATATCACTTACTATCACTCTTTATCTCAGTCATGGTTTGGTTTACACACCTCTGACTTCTCCCAACAATCTACCGAAGTTGATGTAGCATTTGTATTTTTATTTCATTCTTGTTATTCTGGCATCATGAAACGTTTATGTTTACCACAGAAAAACTATAACAACAACCTGCAATATGATTAGAACAAAGCCTCCTGGGAATGGTAAAGCATAGCCATAGCGCAGTTTCTAATCCACCGCGGAAGAATCCATTCTACTTGTTTGAATAGAGTAGCCTAGCTACGCATAGCGCTGAAAATCGACTCCGCGTCATGCAAGTCAGTCCATTCCACGTGATGAAGTAGGTAAAATGCATAGCGCTGAAAGTCCACACTCCATGTTTTGCATTTGGAACAAAGTAAGTCAGTAAGTGAAATGAATCCTGTGAGCAGGAAAGGAACAGATTCCCGAGGAGGTAATATAACGTCAGCTCTGTTAATTGCCACCTAATTGCTTTGGCTGAAACCTTATTCTTTTGTTGTATGTCCTCAAAATTAACTCAAGGCCACATTAAATGAATGTTCAACTAAACATTCAAGTAGGCTATAGGCTTAGGTTAAGGATAGCCTATTTTTGGTTGATGAATATTTGCTGCCTGCACAGACATTGGACATGAGG
The DNA here is from genome assembly GCA_027497455.2 of Sardinella longiceps. Classification (NCBI taxonomy): domain Eukaryota; kingdom Metazoa; phylum Chordata; class Actinopteri; order Clupeiformes; family Clupeidae; genus Sardinella; species Sardinella longiceps. The sequence continues at coordinate 27,576,975 of JAODXP020000033.1, read as the reverse complement.
AAGTTCTTCTATAGGCAAAATCCTAGTTAGTCTTAGGAGATGTATCAAGCTATCTTAATGTAGGACTATCTAATCATTTAATTCAAACCTAGCTCTTTATTGTCAAGAATGGCAAGAATCACTCTTCTCTGATGATATAGGTTAGGCCTATTATTGATGCTTGAAATAGCAAACATAGTGAGTGAATCAGGGCTATTTCTGTTATCATAAGCTGCTTATTGCATAGAGTAGCCTACCAATGTCTGTGATATCAGCAATAATGTTCACATAAAATGTATTGTGATTGTTGTATAAAACCATAGCATCCTAAACTTTTGTTGTCTAACAAAAAATGGTGTAAAATTCAGATGATGACAAGAACACTGGGTGAATTTAAACAATTAATGAAACAAGCAATATGTTGTTGTTGATAGGGAGAACAAGCAATAGTTAATCCATCTCAATATCTCTTGAGAGTGAGTCAGAGACAGGGTCAACATTGCCCCCCCCCCCCCCAAAAAAAAAAAGGCTGTGGTGGCGGTGAGGGGGCCCCCAAATGAAATTCTGCTTAGGGCCCCCTTTGGGCTTGGGCCGGCCCTGCTCAGCATCATGTTTTAACACTATTTAAGCCATTTTACACCGGATTTCTCCTTTAAAATTCTTTGTTACATTATAAAGAACAGTCAAAAATATGTTGTAATAAGTCTAATCAATTTGATTGTATTTTGTCAACCAGATGAGGTCCTGAAGGGGGTTATAAAGAAACATCGAGCTAAACTGAAGAATAAATTTGAGAAGATATCTGAGGGAATTGTCACTCCAGGAACTGAGATACTCCTTAATGACATATTCACAGAGCTCTACATCACAGAGGGGCAGAGTGAAGGGGTGAATAAGGAGCATGAGATTCGGCAGATTGAGTTGGCATCAAGAGGACATACCACAGAAGACATACCAATCAGCTGCAATGACATTTTTAAGCCCTTACCTGGAGAGGAGAGACACATCAGAACTGTGATGACCAAAGGCGTTGCTGGCATTGGAAAGACAGTCTCAGTGCAGAAGTTCATACTTGATTGGATAGATGGGATAGCTAATGATGATATAGACTTCATGTTTCCTCTTCCTTTCCGTGAGCTGAATTTAATCAAGAATGATCAGTATAGTCTTCACAAGCTTCTGCTTGACTTCCACCCTGAGCTGAAGGAGCTGAATGATGATGGATATAAAGACTGTCAGGTTGTGTTCATATTCGATGGTTTGGATGAGAGTCGACTGACACTGAATTTTGGAGAAAACATGAACTTCTCAGATCTAACTTCTGTAAAACAAACTTCCGTGAATGTACTGATGACAGGCCTCATTCAGGGAACTCTACTTCCCTCTGCACTAATATGGATAACTTCGCGACCAGCAGCAACTAGTCAAATTCCTGAGCAGTACATAAAGCGGGTTACTGAAGTACGAGGATTTAATGACCCTAAGAAGGAAGAGTACTTCAGGAAAAGAATTGGTGATATGAGCCAAGCAAATAAAATCATTTCACACATTAAAGCATCCAGAAGTCTCCATATAATGTGCCACATTCCGGTCTTTTGCTGGATTGCAGCCACGGTACTTCAGCAATTAGTAACAAAGCCCAAGACCAAAAACATTCCCAAAACTCTAACTGAAATGTTCATACACTTCTTGCTAATCCAGACCACCAGGAGGGATCAGAAATTTCAGTTAAGTCATGAAACACATACAGAAGATCACTTGAAATCCCAAAAAGGAATCATACTGAAGCTGGCAGAACTGGCTTTCAAGAATCTGGAAACAGGCAATCTCATGTTTTATGAGGAAGACCTGATTGAGTGTGGCATTGATGTACATGAAGCCTCAGTGTACTCTGGCATGTGCACTGAGATCTTCAAGGAAGAATCTGTGTTTCATCAGGAGAAGGTCTACTGCTTTGTGCATCTGAGCATCCAGGAGTTTCTGGCAGCTGTGTTCGTGTTTCACTCTTTTGACACAGAAAACTTTGTTGCACTGAAGTCTCTACTCAGAGCAAAACACAATCCTTCTGGTTTGACCCATTCCATGAGACAACCCCAAGACAGTCTACACAAATTACTTCAGAGTGCGGTGGATGAGGCTTTGATGAGTAAGAATGGGCATTTGGATCTTTTCCTTCGCTTTCTTATGGGCATTTCTCTTGAGAAGAATCAGAGACTTATAGGTGGTTTATTGGTCCGAACATACAAGACCTCAAAGAGTGTCAGAGAAACATGTCAGTACATTAAGAATCTTAACAATGAGGATTTATCGCCTGAAAGATGCGTTAACCTCTTTTACTGCTTATTAGAAGTAGACGATGTCTCTATGCACGACAAAATTCAGCAATACCTGAAATCACAAAAAAGTTTTGATCAGCAGTTGACCCCTGCTCACTGCTCAGGACTGGCCCACATAATTCTCATGTCTGGGAATGTGCTGCATAGGTTTGACCTGAAGAAATACAACACATCAGATGAGGGACGCAGGAGATTGCTCCCTGCAGTGAGTTCCTACAAAAAGGCACGGTGAGTATCTAATGATCCAGGTGGAAATGAAGGGTGTAAAATTCACTTTAGAAAAGTATGTGTAACCTCCTAGAATGTCCTTTTAGTGTTCAAGTAAATATTTTAAGTGCACTATGGTCATTACTGTAAAGTCACACTTACAGTAGCCTGATGATATCAAGGCTTTCTTTCTAGGTTTTGCTTCTTACAAATGGGGCGCGGCAGCCCCAATGCACACCTCAGCTGGGCCATTCATTACAATTTACTTAAAGAAAAATCCGCACTCATGGGCTGTATCTCATTATTTATTTATAATAAACCACCATGTCCATAGCAGACGCGTTTCAGCCCTTAAGCCATCATCAGTGCGTGATAGGCTTATCTCCAAACTTCTTTTAATGTTTCCCAGCTCCCCAAAAGTGTTCACCGGCTATTTGTGACAACTTGTCCCCCCTGCATTAGCACTATGGCCATCCCAGACAACAATGCAGTTTGAGACTATTTCACATCCATTTATCTATGTTTAATAAACAATGCGCAATTCAGCCTATTCATATAATTCAGTTAATTACTAACCCAGAGCATACAATTTCCCCAAATATGAAAATATACTTCTAACCTAATAGCATGCTGCATAATAGTGAGGTATTTGCAAAAAAAAAAATATGCCAACCTTGTGTTTTCTTGATATTAAAAACTGGTGTATGACGTAATATTACACATTGGAAATTGAAAATCCAGTTGATTTGATGTCCTATGATAAGGGGAGGGGGCAAAATGTTGACATAGCCTAGCCTTATGCTATATACAGTAGGCCTATTTGGACAGTCATGCAGTAATTGATTGAAGGAATATACCAGAGTAAGTATAAGCATAGTCCTGCTGCATGAGCTTTCTAACAGCAATATATTTCTCATGAAATGAAAGAATTTCGAACAGCAATGACCTAACGCGAACGAGAAACACTTTACATTGAGTCAATGTAACCTCAGATCTTACTTTCGGTTTCCAACAGTCAGGTCCCATTGATTCAGTGTAAAGTTCGCTTCTGCGTTAGCGTTCGGTCAAATGATTTTGTTCCACTCGCTAACTAACGCACTTAGCAAGCTCTTTCAACAGGGCTATGCTTGAATTCACTCCGGTACTTTCCTTTAAATAACAGAGATACTTTTTTGGAGAGGTAACTAGTAATTGTAATTAATTACTTTTTAAAATTAACTTGCCCAACACTGACAACAAGTAATCTAACCTTGCAGGGAATTATAACCTTTGGATCTGTTGATCTGGATCTGTGTTTTATACATTTTTTGTGTGGTATACCATTTCTAGTGATCACCTTTTCTACCTTTTGTCGGGGATTCTTTTTGCGTTGATTCAGGAATAACCTCGCAGCCTGCTTCTATATCCTAATTGGAGTTTGGGACAGAGCTGGGCAGTATTTGAATTAAATGTGTTTAAAATATGTATTTTAATTCTTTGGTGTATTTTATAATTTGTATTTTGCAAGATTGGAAAAAATGAAATGTAGTTTGTAACAAAATATTTTCAGGTACTGTATTTTGTGTATTTCATTAATTTTTGTGTATTTTTATAAAATGTTTTTTTTTTTAGTCAGTCAAAGACAAGCCAATCACCAGTGGAAATGTTTGGGTCAGATGTAAATCAGGTGACACACCCAGTTAGAAATGCGAGATTCCGCATGGGATTTCTGTAGCTAGGCCCTACAGAGTGTGGTTGCAGCTTTCCTACAGTGACAGAACTAGACAAGACACAGTGTCTCGTCTTGTACTGTCACTGGAGGAAAGTACAGAACCTGAAAATATTTTATCGTGGAAAGAGAAATAAGATTAAGTGTCTTGTAAAAAATGTATATTCAGTCTTACATACATAATGGCAACTAAATAGCATTAGAGTGAAAATTGCATTAAAATAGCAATTCACTGTGTTTTCGCCTCTAAGTAGTGGGCTAGTTTTTTTTTAGCTTACTTTTGACATTTTAGCTAACAGAACCTCAGCAGATTGATAGATGAAGGTCAGCAAAATGCTTATGCCAGCTAAATTGGGATGAAACAGTCCTGTTTTCTTAGAAACCTTTATCTTTTCAAGTTAATTAGCAAAAGTGTTATTTTTCAACATCAGTATTAATTGTTCTTTCTACAACCGCACAGGAGTTTCTGTTCTGAGTGAAAACAGTATGTACAATGTAGCAGTAACTTGCAGTTGATGGAGGGTCAAGACTGTGTGAGACGTTTTGACTTTTCAATAACAACTAGAAATGCGCTCAGAGAGCGCAGACCCCCGCCAAGGCAATGTCATCAGACACAATATAAATTCCAGATCATGTTCTGGATCACCGATCACCACCAAAATCGAATCAGTTCTTACTTGTCCCAATATACACGTTGCCCGAAAATTTCATCCAAATTCGTGCAGTAGGCTACTTTTTGAGTTAAGTTGTACACAGACAGACAGACAGACACACACACACACACACACACACACACAGAGAGAGAGAGAGAGAGACGCCGGTGAAAACATAACCTCCTTGATGGAGGTAATAATATATATAAAAAATGTTTCGTTATGGTGTGCATATTTTTGTATTTTCAAATTACAAATTACTTGTATTTAAATTAAATACATTTTCCACACCAGTATTTTATTTTATAATTTGTTTTGTTACGTTTCAGGAATAAGTATTTATAGTTTGTAACAAAACAATTTTTTATGTATTTGTGCCCAGCTCTGGTTTGGGACTGTTTACATTTTGTTTTGGACATTTAATTTGACTTTCATGGACTTGGGGGGAAAGGGGATATTTGTGTGCTGCTAAGGATTTTGGTGTCCTTATAATATACAGCTCTATGTGCGGCATTTAATTGGTTTGTGTGGTAAGTCTTCTCTAGCATGTCCAGCGCTGTCTGAATACTTGGTGTTTCTGTAGTTGTATTAACTTTTGCTCTGTGCATATGTTATATGCAACCGGCTTAGTCAAGAAGAAACTATATTTAATATAGTAATATATGGATTCATTCAAAAAGAACCTCTAGTGCATTTGTTTAGAAAAGTTTAAAGAAAAGTTTAAAGGGCTGACTGTTACATCCTACCCAACTATCTCCATGGACTAATAGCAGTCACACAGTCAGTTCAGGGTGCAGCGCTCTGACAATGTTTGTCAAGTATGGTGAAACCGGTCTCCACCATGAAAAATGGAGGTCAGGGGCGCTGCTAGAAATTTTGGGCCCTATGACAAAATAATTTTGGGGGCCCCTCAAATATTGATTTTAATATTAACATTTTCTCTGCCCCCCCTGCTTGTGCTGGGCCCTTAGAATCATCCAAACTCCCCCCCCCCAGCGGCGCCCCTGATGGAGGTTAGGCGTGTATCACTTTTACAATTATAATGATAATGTGATCTCTTTAAATTCCTACAGATTAGCTACATTTACACTGAATGAAAAAAACTGTGAAACTTTGGCCTTAGTTCTGCAGTCATCAAATTCCTTGATAGAGTTGGATTTGAGCAACTGTGAGCTGAGAGACACCGGAGTTCAGATTCTCTCCACAGGGCTATCTAGTCCTCACTGCAAACTTCAAATATTAAGGTTGGTCATTTTTTTGCACTCAGTTCATGGACATGGACAACTGTAATTTTCCCCATATTTAGCCCCCTGTTTATCAAGGTGTCATGCCAGTGGTTTTCAATTGTAGGCTGTATTATTTAAAAGTCAAAATAAAAATCAATCACAGAACCAAATTCCACTAAAACATTCTCTGATTTAGTTGAGATAACATGTGGAGAGATTTTGTGATGAACATCTAAGTATATGCTAATCATGGCAATCTATTCATTCACTTCCAGTGATGGATTTCTATTCTGACTTTTAGATCCAAGACAGCAGCAAGAGCATGTTCAGAAAAGTAGGTTTAACTTACACCAATGTGTCATGCCTTGTTTTTGTAAAACTTCATAATAACCGTCCTCTATAATTGTTTATTAAAAAGTTTATTAACATCAGTAAGATTGGAAAGTTATCAGTAAGATGACTCCATGAAGTTTTCCATGAAATCCCATAAAATGTGTTTAAAATAATCTGTGAATTTTCCGTAAATTACTATTACCTTATTATTATTATTATTATTATTATTATTATCTATTAGCAGTTAATTAATGACTTACTGGTGTTAAAAATCTATTTAATAACAATTCATAGATGATGCTTAATTAATTTGGCCTTAGCATTCATAATATACAATGCAATAGGCCTACACATGTATGTCTGTATTTGGTGTGAAAAAATATATTAGGTACATGGATTTTAAAGTTTCATATGTTTTATTCATTATTTTGGGATCGGAAAAAAATTGAAATATCTACTAAAAGATTTGCAGCATATCAGCAATCAAAATGCCCCAATAGATGATTTCAAACATCCGGGAATTTAGCCATTATGACATGTGTGATATCCAGTTTGGGGGGTAAATGAAAGATCGGAAGATAAAGAGTAGCAAGTACACTTAAACACCTTATTATAATTTACCAGGCCTTCAAACAATATGATGAACACAGCGGTTTTTAAGACTTACTTTCACCCAAATGATTCGTGATCAGAATAAATTTATTCACAGCCAAATTCGTCTGCAGTGTCCTGATGTTGCTGGCTAACTCACGTATTTGCTAACGTTACCGTTAGCTCCATTAAGCTTGCTAATAGGCAAATTGATTATATTAGAGCAGGCCTGGGCAAACTAAGGCCCGGGGGCCACATGTGGCCCGCTGAGCTATTTAATCCGGCCCGCGGAACCTTCCCAAAGTAGAATAATTTATCTTTTAGCCAAGGAGATTTTGATTATAGGCCTAAATTATCAAATTTGTTGTAGTCATGAAATACATATCCCCCCTTTTAACCCTCATGTTAACATGTCCTGCTCTGAAGAAAGTGAGGCTACTGGTTTGAGACTTGCCAATTTACCAGCATGACGTTTAACACCCAGCCTGTTAGTGAAAATCGAAACGCCAATGTGGCCCTTCGACCAAAATAATTGCCCACCCCTGTATTAGAGTAACACAGCCTACTGGTTGGTCTTACTTGTTGATCGTATGAACATGCTAGTGTGTGAATGTTGCCATGTTAATAAATTTAGATGTGTTCAGAAGCCTACAGAAGTGCCGTTTTGACGGTTAGCTTGATAGCAGCTAACGTCCATAGACAACAGCTCTAAGCTGTGAAGACATTCTGTGCTTCCTTTGGTTAACGGAAAAATATGCTAAATTTAAACATTAATGTGTAGTTTGAACAGAAAGAAAACACTTGCATAAAACGATCTTGTGGGTTTTATTCTTGTAAACTGACACATCCAAACTTATAAAGCCATTTATATTAAATTTAGATGTGTTCAGAAGCCTACAGAAGTGCCGTTTTGACGGTTAGCTTGATAGCAGCTAACGTCCATAGACAACAGCTCTAAGTTGTGAAGAAGTTCTGCGTTTCCTTTGGTTAACGGAAAAATATGCTAAATTTAAACATTAATGTGTAGTTTGAACAGAATGAAAACACTTACATTAAACAATCTTGTGGGTTTTATTCTTGTAAACTGACACATCCAAACTTATAAAGCCATGACTCTGCTGAAGTACAGTCCATTTTCCATGAAGAATAATGTAATCAATCCGGTCAGGTTTACCCCTGAAAATGGGCGTGTCTGGCCGTTGCTACTATTGTTACATGAAGTCGAAATTATCTTTACTAAATATCAATATTGGCATTGGCCATTTTAAGACCAATTTCCTATTGTGATCCACTATTTAGGACGTGCATTATTTTTCAGGTAACTGCACGGCTATCAAATAGTTCCACTTTTCCGTCCATATTCAGACCAATTCGCCCAACTGGCTCTGACTTTTAAATAAATTGTCAGGTTAACACAGGATCACAATTTAGTGGCCCGACCAACTTTCATGACACAGCAACATTGTAACTTGTGACCACGATGGTTTTTAACTCTGTTACACTTCATTTGGAAGTTTGGGAAACAGTGAATTTACAGAGCCCAAGACATGTTCAAATATTTGGATTTAGCGGGAGATGGATTTAACGACTGACTTAGCAACTATACAGTGCTACTGATTTAGCAACTAGTAACATAGGTAAGTTTTCATTGAGACGATGTGTGGTGGAAAGAAGTAGTTCTGTAAACTAGCTTGTCTTCAGCCATCAGCTAGCCACGTAGCCATCAAAACGAGCATACTCCACTACGCGACGTTGCCTTAGAATTTAGAACGTGCATTATTTTTCTATATCTGCATGCCATGTCGTTCATTATCCCTTAAATATCAGCCCATTTCATGGGTGGTCTCGAGACGCCGATGAGTCCAGATTTTTTTTTGTCAGACATAGGTGGCAACCCTAGGTGAAAATTACCCATCTAAGGTGTTCAGTATCGACTTGAAAGTGCACTTTTGAGGAGGAAACAAAGCTTGTTAGAGGTTTTTAAAATTAACAACAATGACTCGGGCTACGCCAATTGAAAGCTACTGGGCCGAAAGCAATTTGAAAATGCTGTTTTGCGCATAATTGTCTATTCCAATAAAGGTTTGAATCATGTGAATGCATTGAATTGAAAACCACCGATGTTTTTTTATTATTATTTTTTATTTTATTTTTTAAGCCAACTTTATCTATCCCTCTAATTATGTATGAAATTATCACTCTTGGAATATCTGGTTCACTTTCTGTCTCCTTACAGGCTGTCAGGTTGTCTCATCTCTGAAAAAGGTTGTGCTTTCCTGGCTTCAAGCTTAACGTTAAACCCCTTTCATTTAAAAATGTTGGATCTGAGCTTCAATCATCCAGGAAAATCAGGACTGAAATTGTTATCTGCCAAAGTTGAGGATCCTTCTTGCAAACTTAAGACTCTTAAGTATGTTGAGAGAATCTTACTGATCATACTTACTGTCATAATGTTTAACAACAACACAAAGTCAGTACAAGGGTAAAAACACTACCACAAGACTGGGACATCAGCTGCATAAAATGGAAGTCTAGAGAAGATGGCAAATGAGCTGATTTTTCACAATAGTAGGGTGATCGTTAAACTCTGGGGATGGGCAGCTTAAAGGAATGCACCGGAGTGAATTCAAGCATAGCCCTACTGCACGGTTTCCAATAGTCAGGTCCCATTGATTCAGTGTAAAGTGCTTGTTCGCTTCTGCGTTCGCGTTCGGTCTATGCTGTACCAAATTATTTAATTCCACTTGCTAACTAGCGCATTTAGGAAGCTCTTTCAATAGGGCTATGCTTGAATTCACTCCAGTACATTCCTTTAAAGTAATGGTTCACCTCTTTATGAAAATTGGTTATTCACCCCCTTACATGGTAAAAGCATTTTGATCTCAGTGATTGCGTTCCCATAGTACGACATCCCCCATTTTTGAACTTTAGCTTTGCATAGGCGCTGGAATGTAATGTTGCCAGATTTGGCAACTTTACTTTCCAGCGCCTATGCTAAGCCAAAGATAAAATTGGGGTTGCCAGACTGGGACAACGCAAGCACTGAGACCAAAATGCTTTTACCCACATATGTAACTCCCATATGTAATTCCAGGTAAGGGGGTGAATAACCATTTTTTATAAAGAGGTGAACTATTCCTTCAAAAAAAAAAAAAACGTCAGTGAGATTCATTGTGACTACAACACATATAGCATTATCACCTTTGCCTTACAGGACAAAACAAATTATTGTAAGAATGTTTACAATGGGTGTGTGTGTGTGTGTGTGTGTGTGTGTGTGTGTTGTGTATGTCATACAGGACTGCCCACTGTGCAGAGATCAGATTGACACCAGGTGTACGTAAATGTGAGTCTCTATTGAAACCACTAATGTTTCATTAAAAATGATATGTACATGAGGTTGTATATGTACAAAGGTGTTCTCTGCTATTCTCTTTTCTATAGATGCATGTGAGCTCACATTGGATCCAAATACAGCACATAGACAACTCTTTCTCTCTGAGGGTTACAGAAAAGTGACAGCTTTGGGGGAGAAATTGTCATACCCTGACCACCCAAAGAGATTTGACTCATGGCCCCAGGTATTGTGTACAAAGTGTTTGTTGGGACGCATCTACTGGGAGGTTGAGTGGAGTGGGAAAGGAGCCGGGATAGCTGTGGCCTGCAAAAGCATCAAGCGTAAAGGAGATGGTGATGACACCCGACTAGGACGAAATGACAAGTCCTGGTATCTGCATTGCTCTCCTGACAGTTGCTATGCCTGGTATAATAATATTGAGACTTTCTTACCAGCCCCCTCTGTCCCTTCCAGAAGAGTAGGAGTGTACCTGGACTGGTGGGCTGGTACTCTGTCCTTCTACAGCGTCTCCTCTGACACACTCACTCACCTGCACACATTTCACTCCAAATTCACAGAGTCCCTCTATCCAGGGTTTTGGGTTTGGTCTCATGACTCCTCAGTATCTTTATGCCAGATCACATCAACTCCCAATCCAACAAATACGTATATCCGTGACATGTCAGCAGATACCTGTGAACTCACACTGGACATAAGCACAGCATACAGATATCTCTCTATCTCAAAGGAGAAGAAAAAGGTGAAATATCTGAGAGAGAGGCAGTCATATCCTTACTGCCGAAAAAGATTTTCTTTGTCTTGTCAGGTGTTGTGTAATGAGAGTCTGTCTACACGCTGCTACTGGGAGGCTGAGTGGAGTGGAAGTGGAGCTGGTATAGCTGTGGCCTTTGAAGGCATAGATAGGAGAAGCTGCTTTGCTAGCAATCACCTGGGGCATAATGACAAGTCCTGGAGTCTGGAGTGCAGTCATAGAAGATACTCTGCCTGGCACAACAATAAATGCATTGACATACCTGCCCCCTCCTCTGGCTCCAGAAGAGTAGGAGTTTACCTGGACTGGCTGGCCGGCACTCTGTCCTTCTACAGTGTCTCCCCTGAGACAGTCTCACATCTGCACACATTTCACCACAAATTCACAGAACCCCTCTATCCAGGATTTAGGTTTTGGTCTTATGAATCGTCAGTGTCTCTTAGATGATGCTACTAACGTAATGTTAGTTAAATATTTGTTGCTAGCATTCCATCCCTGAGATTTTAGCATTTTGTGTACAATGGGTGTGTGTTGCACAAGTGCTTGAAAAGTATTCTGTCCAGCAACAGTGACAATGAAGGGCTGCATTTAATTCACAGATCACAAGTTATCATGTTATACTCTCCGCCAGGCTTGGAGTCAAGGCCTCATGTCCGACCTGTGCCATAATTCTATGAACTTGTGACTTGACTGACTTGGTTACCTAGGACTCAGACTTGTGCAAATATCCTACATCAAGGTCTAATGAATATTCTGAGTTTAAAAAGTAAAAATGGCTACTAAAATAACAAAGTCATCTCCTTTTAAGTGAAGTGCTATGACAAGACCAACAAGTTATGTCACAATATCTACCACATAGGGACCATCCATTATTAAAAGAAGGGCTAATTTTCTCATCCTTAACACTATGGTGCTGGTTGACACTTATACAAGTAGCCTAAGCTACAGTTTGTAGCCTAGCCTAACCATTGTAATGTGCTTGTATTCTAGAATGAACTTTTTGGACAGAAACCCGCTGTCATTTTTTACTTCTTAAAAAAACCTCTCTGGTCTGGAGTTTTCTTTAAAAAAAAAAAAAAACTCCCTGTGTGAACACACCCTTAGAAGTGGGTTCATCATGGGTTCGTTAACATCCCTAATCTGTGTATTTGTTCTGTTTGCTGATGCTTTAGAAAGAGATGAGTATGTGGAAAGATTTAAACATCCATTAAAGTTAAACAACATCTATCTATCTAGTCATCCATCCAGTTTGACTGTGACTAACTGGGAATTATTAAAACATCTTAGTTTTTGAATATTTCGGAAAATGAATTTAGAGGCTTTTGCATCTAAACTCTTCATTCTCTGCAGAAAATGCATGTCGAAAATAGCACTGTCCTGTAATTTACATTACAGTAACATTATTATTTTTTTTCTGGCATTGGGGCTCTCAAATTTTGGAATGGAGTGGAATTGCAGTAAAACGCGTGTAAAAGGGCTCGTCGTGCAAGAGCTTAGAGAATGTAAAGGGAGATGTACTGTATATCTTATGTCTTATATTCCACTTTTTTAGGAAAATTGGTTATTACTCAGGTAGCATCTGTTTGGCTACTTTCCAGCACCTTTGCTAAGTTAAAGCTAAAATTGGTATTGCCAGACTAGGAAAACACACGCTTTTACCCACAGGGAAGAGGGTGTATTACCAATTTACATAAAGGTTTATACTCTGCTCTTTTGTTCATAAATCTTCCAACAAATGCTGCCAATCCAATGCATGAGAGGGGACAAAGTAAATTGTGAGAAGTTGTCTGGTTTTGCTCTACTATTTACAGTATTATAGATATTGCACCAATAACTTTCTTGGGAGAAATTTGAGGTAGCCATTTGTTAAATACTGCTAATCCAACAGGGGGCGCCAGACTACATCCTATACTCAATTATTGGGTGAGTAGGATGTGTGAATGTAATCAGATATTTGCTCCTAAATGCCAATATATATGTTTCTATTTTATATTTGTTGATACATTAATTGTATGGAAAATATTACTGTGTCCACTCTGTTGCTTCACTCTGTTGGATCACACTGATCAAGAACTTATTTCTGGTTTGGTATTGCTATAAATGCACATATATCTTTTGCACCACCAGGCTGGAATGAGAAGTGAACCAAATGGAAAAGAGACATAAACTTTCATGTGTGGTTCCACTGAAGAGACCAATAAATCATGTTCTCTAAAAACAATTAATCTCCTAATTTTCAGGCATAAAATAACTGGTGTATTTCACACATGTCGATGAATCATCTAACCCCCTCTCCATAAAATGTGTAATTACTTACTGCTTACCAGTATTGTTTGGTCCCAGCATACTTTACTCACCCGCTGTTATTTCCTCCCCTTTCTCCTGAATGAAGGACATATACTTTCCCTTACTTGAGGCTGTAAAGAGTGCAGCTGGGGGCAAAGGGTTAACTATTCATGGATTTTTATTTTTCCCCTCCTACAATTCGAACCATGGTGGTACTGACACACCTTGTATTCTGTGACTGAACAAGTCAGGGAAGTTTTGTTGATATTGATTTTATTGATAATATTACAAAATATTAGCTAGTTAGGAATGACATTGGAATTTTTAGTGTATGTAGGTCATATGCCCCCCCTTTAAACCACAAAGACGCATCACCAGGCCCATACTGTATAACAGTTGAGTCGCTCATTTGCATTCTCAATCTCCACTTCTGATTACTGAGATTTATAGCCTACTTGGAGGTGGGGCTTAGAAAGTGAAATCGAAAGTAGCTAAAAACCGCCTTGAAACCTAACACAGGGAGAATATTCTGCTCAAGACAATGTAAGCTTAGGCCTAGTCGAAAATAGTGTTATTTAACGTTTCCGTGTTACTTCTTACTTCACTCTTTGGTGGACATAACGGTAGGTAGCCTATTTATTCGTCTTTGGTTGGTTGTAGAACGGCATTTCTTCGCCGACTGGCTTACGTTTTCGATTGCCCAACACAGCGGGGCATTGGTTGACGTCTAGGCTACTGTAGGCTACAAGGTAGGCATATGTATTTTCTTTACTTTAGTTCATAGCAAATTCAAACCAGTAAAGGGCGTGCGACGAATAGCTGCTCGATAGACAATTGAACTGGAAAGTCACAACTCTTGTTTTCGGTGCGGAAAATGGTGTGTCATTGGCGTTTGGCTAGTGGCCTAGCCTATTGGGGCGTAACTTACGATTAGGGACGTAGTGATAAGGTGGAAAAAGACTCAGCCTTGAACTAAATCAAGGGCCTGATTCAAACAGCTTATCTGGCTACTTCTGCGCATTACGGCCGATTCACACCAAAACCTGTGTCCGCGGTGCAGGCGTTGTGGTTAAGAATGCATAGGTTAATCATTTGAAAGCAACATATTCACTTTCGCTTTCAAAGTGAGTGTTTGCACCCAGTGTACAATTAGGCAAAAGGGTAAAAAATCATTCTGCCTGTGGAATAGGCTATGCAACAGTAGGATAACTTTTGCATTTAGTCCACAATGCTGCATTCTAAAGAGCATTGATAAAGAACGCCGGTGAAACTTTTTAACCCGACAAACGTCACAGGTTTCCTGTTATCTAGAAATAACGGACACCCTGACAGCCTATCAGAAAACAGTATTCCATTCCACCGGGTGATAGTCCATGATAGCATTGCATTGGTGGTTTGTGTGTGTTACAATTTATATTCAGACTATACAAACTATTCAAATTGGCTGTGCTATTGTGTTTCTCTCAAAATGTTATTTGCGTTGAAAAGGACACTGAAGCCTTATCAGCCCTTGTGACAGATAATAAAACACTTTTATGTGAAATTACACCCTTGCTCTGCCCTTATATGCATCTAGTTTAAATGAGGCTGGTGTTTAATCAGTTACCCAAAGTTATTCATCTTTTCCCCAGAGATGACATCCACCCCCCTGTTGTGTGCCTGTGTCATTCTGCTTCTTTTCTGCAGTACCAAATTAAGTTCAGGTAAGGAGCAACTCTGCTGGCATTTAGAACCATGTCCATTTTTTGCACTGATAAACGCCATGAATAGATAAATACACTTATTTGAGAGAAAATATCTCACATATGTGCAAATTCTACATTAGTACATTAGTTGAAATGAAGGATTACAAATGTATGAAATGTTTTCATGTCCTGCCATTGTGAAATGCAGGAAATATACATCACTTTTACTACAGCAGGGCAAAACTCTAAACGTCTGATCCCTTTAACTAAATTAGTTACAGTAATAAATAGGCTAACATAATTTACAGAACATAAATTGTTTGTCTTTAATGACAGTTGTGATGATGTAATTGTTGCATTGTACACTCTCCCTCCTCAAGACTTTTTTGCACTATACTGCAATTAGTATAGCTTCTAATTTGTGAGGTATAACATGGGATTTATCTAACTGCAGTAAGGAATTTGTGAATTTGTATGTTGTACAGGGCAGAAAAAAAAATGCAATTTCTTATTTTACTGTACGATAAACATTTGTTACTTTTTTACAAGTACACAGTATGGGCACATTTACTATAGATTTACTTCCATGGTAGCAACCATTTTTGTCTGAATAACAAGCCAAAAGGCCACCACTTATAAACCGAAGAACTATATATATAGACCATTGCTTTTTATTTCAGGTGTATGTTTTTTATATGGATTTTCAGTGATTTCCAATGCATCTAAAAAGTTTGAAATGAAAACGGACAGCTCCTGTATCATCATACGCAAGAATCTTGCAGATAATAAGCCATAATGTCTTAGAAGCTTGTTCAATGAAACGCTTTCTTTGAAGCTTGTTCAATGAAATCCAAGACCAGAATCTTAACTTATTTTTAATATTATAGGTTTTTATGAAGTTATTGGTTCGGATCACCCTCTTTCTGCTGTGTCAGGTGAAGACCTGGTTCTCCCCTGCTCCCTAAAGCCCAACATGAGTGCTGAGGGGATGACTGTGGAATGGTTTAGACCAAATCGCAAAGAGCAGGGGTCCCTGATACACCTATACAAAGACGGTGAAGACCAAAATGACAAACAGATCCGGTCTTATTGGTACAGGACAACTTTATTCAAAGAAGACCTGAAGATGGGCATAGCGTCATTAAAACTCAGAAATGTCCAGGTGTCTGACGAGGGAGAGTACAAATGCTTGATTCAGTCTCAGACACATTATGATGATGCATTACTAGAAGTCATTGTCAGAGGTAAAATGTTTTCTTTCTTTATAGTAGGAATATTAGCAGGAATATTAGCAAATGATAATATTATAATATTACTCATAACTTTATAAGATCTGTATACTAGTGAACTAAGTGAATTGATGGTCTAAATCGGTGGTTCTCAAAGTGTGGTCCAGGGACCACTGGTGGTCCACAGGCAAGCTCAAGTGGTCCGCGAGTTGATTACCATAAAAATATGTGAATTTACCCTGTGTCATTATTTGAAGGCCAAAAATTAGCTGTTCACTGAATATAAGAAGCAGACCTGCAATTTACTCTTTCTTAAAGCATTTGAAGTGCCTACTCTATAAAACATTTTTTGGGCAAAGTGGTCCTTGGTCTGAAAAAGTTTGAGAAACACTGGTCTAAATTGAAAAACAATCTGTCCATTGCAACATAATTTACTGTATTAATGCCATTCTATCCAACAACACCAAAATAAGAAAACTGAACAACATTTTATTTGGACTGATGCTGATAATGTCAGAAGACAGAATCTTTTGACTTAAATGTTCTGAATCTGGACTATTAAATGAGTGAATGTTGAATGTTGTGAATGAATACTGTGGCTAACATCACTTCTGAAGCTAATCAATGATAGTCAAGCGGGAGGCATCTTTTCATATAAAATAACCAAAAATAAATTTTAGCCTGAATGTTGTTGAAATAAAAATCAGAGGGTCAGGGGTCATAGGGTCAGAGGGGGGAATGTGGTTGATTTGATGTGTACTGACTGCTGAATATAATGTAGGTATTGGACAAACACCACGGATAATTTCAGAAGGCTTCAGGTTGGATGGTGGCATCAGTCTTGTGTGCGAGTCTGAGGGCTGGAAGCCTGAGCCTGTTATTGAGTGGTTGGACAGCAAGGGAAAACTCTTAGCTGCAGAACCACCTGAGATGGTCTCAAGTCCAAATGGCTTCAGAGTGAAACAACGGCTTGTAGCTTTTGAAAGCGAAGCAAAATACTATACTTGTAGAGTCTCACAGAGAGATGAAAGACCATTGTTTAAGGAATATGTGGAGAGATCGGCTGAATTTCATATTTCAGGCAAGACATTATTTGTTTGCTTTTTGTTGTGTGTGTGTTTTTTAGTCTAAATCACATTAAATGTGCTGTTTAGATTTGTGCTTAGATTTGTCTCACTTTGCTAATGTTTTTGCAGATGGTACATTTACTCAACCATGGAAATCTCCATTCACTGTGTCTTTATCTTTTCTCATCATCATTATAATAATTGTGGTCCTTGCAGTTTACTGGAGAGGTAAGGCGTTATTACACAATTTTATCTCCCTTCAGAATGAGATTCTCTTCTCTGATTGGCTGATGGGGTGGCCATTACTTTCGTATAACTGGCTACCTGTGACATATTTCTGTTAAAAAGTTTCACCAATGTTCCATATCAATGCTTATTAGTATGGTAGCTATAAGTAAGCAGCCTTTTAGATCTACTTTCACTTGATAGTATCCCAAATAGTACCCCAACTGAACAGGATAACTTCTTGTTAAATTGTGGTCAAGTGTTTCTTTTATTTTTTAAACACTTGCTTAAGTATACGGGAGATAAATACAAACAGGAGATAAGCGGGAAAACGGCATTCGAAGCAGGGCTTGAAAACAAAATTATTTTTCAATCGTTCCATTCCGAATGGTTCAGGCATGTTTAACATTTTTGTTCTTGCGTTCCGGCATCAACATATCAGATGGCCACAAACGTGAAGTGTTTCTGTCTGCATTAGCAGCAGTCTCACATTACGTCACATCATTAACATTTTCCCTTAAGAAATTATAGAATGATATAATGTATGTGTGCCATAATATTGTCTGTGATCATTAATGAAACCAACAAATGACAATTCAATCGCTCCTCTGCAAAACAATGTTGTATGAACCAAGTGTGCTTTTTAGCTTTAGACAGAGAGGGTTTGTTTGGCAGTTACCATGACGACATAGCTATATGCTAACTATAAGCTAGTCGTTTTGGACTTTGCTCAAACCTAACATATTGCTGTAAACTATGTTTATGTTTGCTCTGTCCACTTAAAATGAACTCAGTAATGTTACCCACAGGCTGTCAATAAATTACATCTCAAATATAAATGTAAAACATAAGGTTAGCTAGATCGCTAGCGTTAGCTCGCTAACAACTTGAAATTTTAGTAGGCTATTTACTGCCTGGCAGCTTCATCTGATAGAAATACCAACAGTAACAGTTTACAACATTAGTCTTGAAATCATGTTAAACACTTACAGAATATGAGAGATACATGCCAAAAAACCTGATAACTCCAAAAAGATGATTTATTGGTAAAAGTCCTGACATCGTTCAAAACCAGGTGGTGCCCCTTGTGAAAATAGAACTACTATGCGCGAACGTAGGTGCTTCTCGTTTGCTCCAACTGTCTTTAGTGCTAGAGCTCCGGTTATGGGTAGTTACACATATGTCTGAAGACGGGGTTCTCCGACATCTCCACCTTGCCCGGAGTTCGTGAGATTCTCCGTCTTCACCTTCGGATAAGTGTAACAGAGAGGTGCAACCGCAGAGAAACATGTGCGTCTTTATGGTTATCTGTGTTTGTGTAAACGGGGTCTTAAGGCGCAAAAATCATAAATCACAGGCAGCATTCAAAAATATTTACGATATCTCACTACCAGGCAGACTGCTACTGACTGTAGCCTATGTTCTGTGATAAATATATTTATCAAAATAATTTCTGGATATGTGGGCTGGAGAGTTTCTTTGATGGAAGCCGCTTCGCAAGAGCTCATGCCTCCATTGTGCGCATGTTTTGCTTTTTGTTTGGGATCTAACGATCAAACTGGATTACTACAAACTTTGGCTTTGGGACTGATGGGTAATTGAACTTTTGAGATTTTTTTAGTTTGTTATTATGTGTGTTTCATGTTGTTTAAATGAGACGACTTTCTCCACTGCCTCTTTCTTCCTTCTGCTTTGAGCCTACAGTGCGGCCGCATATAACCTATGTTTGTCTTTGAATTATAACTTCGCAAAGTTTACTTGTTGTCTCTAGTAGGCCTACATTGTTTTCGTTAAGATATTAACCTTGTTTGATTTACAAGCTGGTGAAATCCGGGAATTAAGGCCGAACATACATCACAATTAATTTAAGATAGTCATTGCAGCCGCTGCCTGGTTAACAGGGCTCTAGACTAACTTTTTGCACTGGTTGCACTGGTGCGCCCAACTTTTTTTCTTGGGTGCACCAGCACAAAAGTTAGGTGCACCCAAATTTGCGAAGACATTCCATCGCATTTTACAAGGTTTTAAAATAGTGGTGGCTGTTGTTGTTGTAATAATAATAATAATAATAATAATAATAATAACTAGAAAAGCACTCAGAGAGCGCAAACCTCCGCCAAGGCAATGTGGTCACAGACACAAGATAAATTCTGGATGTTCTGGATCACCGATCTCCACCAAAATCGAATCACATCTTGCCTGTCCCCCTGAAAATTTCATTCAAGTCCGTGCAGTAGGCTACTTTTCGACAGACAGACAAGCAGTAAAGTTCGCCAAGCCATAGACATCCATACAAAAGTCCAAATTATTTAATCACAATAAATAGTTTAACACTGTTATTTGATTATTGCCTTTGAAAAATCAGTAGGTGTAACCCATATTTCTGTAAGAGATGGCGTATGTTTAATTGATGTAGAGGCGATAACGGAGAAAATAACCGCAGTAAAGTTGGGTTCAAATTCGACATTCAATGGATATGCGACTATGCATCGCGCCGTTGCAATATCGGCTGATTGTCCAAAGTAAAACTAACTTGAAGATTGGCTCATGGAAGCTAAGGCATGATATTCATCCAAAAATGAAACCGCTTGCTAGCATGAAAGGAGACATGACGCTCTGATAAAGTTATTTGTTTGTCTCACCCAGACTGTGGCTAGACTATTCATAACAACTATTAAATTGAGATTTCATTGGCCTACATTAATGTTTATTGTTGATTATTCATGGATGTCCTGGTAGTGGCTAGATAGTAGGCTAACGTTGGGTTACAGCTAACGGCCCAGTCAAGAAAAACAGCTAACGTTAGCATCTACCGAAAACCAATGCATGGGGAAAATACTGCTTGATGAGCTGGGCATGGACTGACATTTCCCCCCTTGTCATAGTGTGATAGCCTACCATCCCACCAGCTGCGTAGGGCTATGTAACCGGTTATATGTCAAACTCACAACAATAAAGCCAAACAGCACACTTATCGGAGAAATTGACATGTTAACCAGGCGATAGAAGTAAAAGCAATGTTATGAGCTCTTTAGCCTTAGGTGTCCGAAAACCGATTGTCCCTGCATACAAATTTAGCCATAGTAAGAGAAGTAGTTAAGTCTACAAATGCCCAAACCTTTCTCTGTTTACTGCAAAATTGCCGACGGACCGATGTGTTGAAACTTTTTCCTCAAACTATTCCAAGTCCTGCTTGACCACTGCTCACGTCTCCGGCTCGGTAATGATAGGCTACTATCCCACACTGAACCGGCACGGCTAATACTATCCCTGAAAACCGTTGCGGGTTGGCAATGATAGAATGACATGAATACTATCGGTAATACAACTAGCTATGAGCCGACGCCGTGCCTACTGGAATATTTTCGCTGCACAAACACTAGATGGCGGGGCAGTGCAATGTGAGCTATAGCCCATGTGAAAAGCAACAATTCGCAAAATAAATTCCAGATAGTGTTCCAGTCAACCAATCATCACCAAAATTTAATCAGTTCTCACTGGTACCAATACAGCCATTGTGCAAAATTTTCATCCAAATCCATGCAGTACTTTTCGAGTTATTTTGTACACAGACAGACAGACACACACACACACTCACACACGGACACACACACGCCGAGCAAAACATAACCTCCTTGGCGGAGGTAATAATATTATTATTATTATTATTATTATTATGTTAAGGGTTGTAGGAAGTGTTTGACATTTTAACCATTTTAAATGTGGGTCCCACCTGTCTGCACCCATCTCTATGCCTGTTCCACAAAAGGAAAATATTATTGCAATAATGTATCTACTGCTGCCATTACATCATGGGCAGAAGTCATACACTTACCATTTAGGTATAATATGAACAGAATAACAATTAAATAGATCTTTTTTTATGCTGTTGCCCTTTTAATGTTGTTGCCCTTTTAAGGAAAAAGTCTGGGCTACTCGCCTGTCTCTTAGATTCGTTGGGGTGAGAGAAAGAAAACTTAGACCCTACCTGTCTACTGAACATAGCATAGACACCTGAACTGTTTGAAAAAGATAGTGCTGAAATTAAATACAAGACCTGCGTTTGCTAAACCGGCAAAGAGGTTGAAAGGCCATTGTCGCGGGTCCGCGGTAAAAATGCGGCTAAATGGATTGGCAAGGAGAAAATTGTCAATTGAAAATGCTGAGATCGAGTGAGCTAGTTTTCATGGTCAGACAACCAATAAGGATGAAAAAACGGTAAAGTGGCTACTCTATAAGACATAAATTAAAACTGCAACTCAGCTGCAACTGCAACTGTTCTGTTTTAATTTCCCCGGACCTGTGCCACCCAGACGGGAGGGGTTGGTAGCCTAGGCCTACTCGGTAATCATCAATAATGGGAATATGGCACTGGCAAATGAACTATTACCAACCATCACCTTTCCGCACTCTTTAGCCTACAGTAGATGCAGTGCATTACATTTTTGCCCTAGTCATATCTTTTCGTATCATAACACACTGGCTTCTCTCATCTAGTTTAGTAGCTAGCTGGTAGGTAAGACACGCACTCACAAGCGCGCGCGCACACACTCACACAGGACTACGGCCAACCAAATGAAGGTTCCGCCTTTCTTTAATTCTGATTTGTTTAGACCACGATGTGGGGGCCTAGGCAGAGCCCAAATAGACATTCGGAGTTGCATCTTTCCCTGAAAGGCTGGTTGCACCGGTGCGACCTCCGTTTTTTATTAGTCGCACTACTGAAAAATTAAGTCGCATGTGCGACCAAATTGGTCGCACGCTAGAGCCCTGGTTAACTTTTTTCCTTGAGTGAATTAACGTTGAATTGTTCAGCTACAATATGCCATGGAGATTTTCAGATATTAACTCTACAGTTCATTGTGCAAACTAGGGATCGACCGATATGGTTTTTTCAAGGCCGATACCGATATCGATAATTATGAAATTGGGAAGCCGATAACCGATATGTGCAACCGATAAATGTAAAAATTATAATTCATGTGAAAGTAAAAATAGAACTGACACAAACCTCAATTCAAATCTATTAAGCCTATGTTTAATTGTAAAAATTCACAGTAATTATCAATTAAAAACAAATCAAAAGTTGGACTGATAATAAAGTTTGTCAAAATTAATTAGGCCAATATATTTCTGTATTGCAAATGGACTTTTGGATGGGATTTGCATCTGAACTCATCATTGGTTATGTAGATAGCTACACATAACTTGCATAAGTCCTTAGCATAGCATAAATATTAAAACCTGTAGAATTCAGAGGTGGCTAGGCTACTGGTTATTTGGCACTGCATAGTTGGCATTTATTTTCATAGGCTGGGCAGCGTGTCTGTCTGCGTGTGTGTGTAGGCTCCCGTGTGTGAGCGTGCATGAAGAGGGAGGGGGAGGGAGGGTGAGACGAGAGAGAGAGAAAGAGAACTTAGCTAAGAGGATGACACTGCCATGTTTGATGTTCAAATAGCACTTCAAATAATAAAGTTACCTATTTATGTACAAAAGCAATGTGCTTTTAGGACACGAGACCGAGTCACGTTATGACTTCCTGACAAGTTATCACCTTCGGGGATTTATCATGAACGGCTTTACCACTGGCACATTTATTTCGCTAGTGAGTTTTAAATTCTCAATAAATAGCCTGTTGTGTTGGCTTACGCTAAACGGATAATCAGCCTGCACAACACGTTACGTTTAATTTCGGCTTCCCTTGGCTATCTCTCTCTATGGCTGCTATCCAACTCTTCGTATAGAATTTACACATTCACAAGCGTAACGTCGCCAAATGGGGATTTTAAAATTAGCCTACGTTACGTTTAGCAAATGGTGAGACTGTTTGCTTTATGACAGTTTCATTGGGACCGATAAGATGCTATTTCTGTTGCTGCCTTCCAAAGTAAGCCTGGCTACACAGGTGCAGTGTGTGTCATGTTCACGAGTAGTAGATCATCGATGCATTTAATGACTCCAAATACATTGTAATGTCGTGCTTTTGCAACTTTCGTGTAGCGCTTTGTGACTTCTTGCGGTGACAGCACACCTGCTTACCTTCAAGTGAGGTCGTTCCCCCGTTGTTCAATGTCTTCTCCTCGAAACCAAGGAGGTTATATATAAACTGGAGACAACGACTGTCCTGCCCTCCATAGAACTGAATGGCCGAGGCTAGGCTAGTAAATGCTAGTGAATGGCCGAGGCTAGGCTAGTTCCAAAGTTGGTAGTCCAAACAGTAGTCCTTCAGTCCAGACGGTGGTGATAATGCACCTAGTTTGTTTGCCATACAACACGAGGAAGAAAGTTCTGTCTAGAACGTGCCTGAAGTTTTTATAGCATTCATGACAGTACACTTTTTTCATAAGCTCCTCAAGAAATAAGCAAAGACTAACCAGAGATCATGAAATATTGCTTTTACTCTCCCCGGAGAAATAACATTTCGCATGTAACCGCCCACCAACTTGTAAGTGCATGAGTGCTCGTGCCCAGCATGACTCTCGTGCATGCGCTGGCATGGTTCGGATTGTGACTCCATACGTAAATATGGCGATGCTAAAGTGCTGCCGCTAATCTGCGCGTTCTTGACCCCCTGCTCGAAACAGACTTTCACAGCGTTTAGCCTCCGGTGTTGATTGGCTGATTCGTTGTGCTTAACAAATCAGATGGTGTGGTGGGCGGGACATTGCTGTAGAGTTGTGAGTGCAGGCAGTGGAGGCTGCGTTAGGGACAGAACGGCTGCAAAATGTATGTTATCGGTGGAAAAAATGGCCGATACCGATAACCATAAAAATGCGGAATATCGGCCAAAAATATCGGCCTGGCCGATTATCGGTCGATCCCTAGTGCAAACTTTAAATATTCTGACTTGGTTACCTTTAGAAGTAGGCTAGAAGTTTGACAAGGCTTGCAGAAGTTTGACAGGGTACAGACAGTGCATGGTTGTTTCTCGTGAAAAGAAACTTGACAGCTGAGTTTAGGGGGCGGGGAAGTGACGTGGCAGTATGCCTAGGTAGTCCTCAATAGTTTTTTTTTTTTTTGTAGGCTTAGGCCTATGCTTGTTTTGTGAAATTGTATATACTATATTAGGGAACGAAAAAAAAAAAAAAACTTTATTAACTTGCGATCTCAGAATAACATTTCTGTTCCGGAACAGTTGAAGACCATTTCGTTTTTGTTTCCGTTCCCGTTCCTCATAAAATTCTGTTTGTTTCCTCTTTTCGTTTTCGTTCTTTGAACCGGTTCGAAGCCCTGCTTCGAAGTGACCGGTTCAACAGAAATAATGTCTTGACGGAGGTGCTACGCACGTCGCCGGAGTTCTAGACCTCCACCTCGCCATTATTTTTGTAGAACCGGTCACCTCGTCGGTCGTTATCCCTTACGAAATGATTGTAGATATTATGCTTCTTGTAGAATTTTGTAAATTGAGTGGAAATTAATTTATTTAATACATTTATAAATGTATTAGTTTGTTTAAGTCTGAAAACAATCTCAAAAAGCTGTAACAAAAAAACTTTCATCAAATTAATAGAAAATTGTAATGTGCAGCATACAGTAGGCCTAGTTGACAAAAGCAAAGACAGAATGTAGTCAAGGAAAACAGAATGTATGTCATCATGGTTGAAGTCATTGAATTTTATTAAGCAGCTCAAAATATTTACAGCAAGTTTTTTTCTTTTGTTTTTCTTTTTAACATTATGAAATGTTATCTAGCCTAAATAATTGTATGTGGGTGTTAAAACAAAAATAGACTGCAATATTCACATGAAACAGTGGTAATAGTGTCTGCTGTAATAACATGGTACAATTGTAATGGGACAATTCCACACACCTAGTGTGTTCATTTTTGATACGGTGAAAATAGTCCATTCATTGTTGAGTGGTATCGGCAGTGTATGTACGAATACAAGTACGAGTATTTTAACGAAGTATCGGCCTGATGCCCGATACTGGTATCGGTATCGGTATCGGTGCATCCCTAATCAGAATGACGTGTTTTCAACGTTATATTTCAACGTTAAGTTAGTGCCAGAGAGTGTTTGGAAACACAAGCTCTGCTCTGTATTAAGCAGCCATCTTGGGCAGGCGTACATGACTCATTGATTTGATTAGCCTCAAGCTTGGACCACAAGCACATAAGCGAAATGCAAGCGCAATCTGCTCCTTAAATGATAGAGACAAAATTTGAAGCCCTACACTTTTTTTTCATTGCAGATAAAATAGGACACTACAAACAAAAACAAACAGCAAAAACAGTTAAAAATTTACAGAGGACAAAACAGTAGACATATATGTATATGTTTGACATAAATAACAGAGTTGGGGGGATGTCAAGCTTAGCTGTAGATGTTAATTTTTGCTTAGATGATTTGATTTGTAGAAATTCTAAATATTGTTTACTATCGATGGCATACTTCTGGACCAAACCGGGGAAAATAACCAGCGTATTATCTTGAATAATGTGATGAAGTTGAGTGCTGATCCATGTGTAAAGGATAAGTGTTTTTGTTGTTGTTGTTGTTGTTGACGACAGTAAGGTCTGGGTTATTCCAAATCGGGGTGCATATTGATGGTGCGGCAGGTGATATTGTGTAATTTCCACCAGGCTGTCAGACTGGATGATATTGTTGGTGCTTTAAATGATGGATGGTTTTTGACTGATTTACTACAGAAAAGAAGGTTGGGGATATGGATATCTTTGCAGATGGCTTGTTCTAACCAGGATTTGTCAGGTGTAACCATTTAAAAGCATATTGAAGCTGATTGGCCAGGGCATACTTCTGAAAGTCTGGAGAGTTGTGAGTTTGATTGTTTGTGTTTTGTTTATCCAGTAAAATTTTATAATTGATGAGTCAAGTGACTTAACCCCTTACACTGCGTTCCCTATTTTGCTCATTTTGTTTGAATGGCACACTGTCTAGTGACACTGACACTTTGAAAGCTGGGACCCTGTAGAGTTTTTGGCACACTGTCTAGTGACACTGACACTTTGAAAGCTGGGACCCTGTAGATTTTTTGTAATTAGTCGAAATGATACTGTGATGCACTGTTAACGAGTTACAGAGGGTAGAATGTTTTCTTTTCAGGTGATTATGTATATCTGTGGAAATTACAACATTTCAAATATCCAGCTCACTTGTACCTCCATGAAAACACGCTCAGGCCTTGCCAAGCTAGCTGTCCAAGGACGGGATCCCCCTCCCCAAGACAACCAAATATTCTGGAGTGCACAGCTGTGGAATCTGTGATGTCAACATTTGATATGACATTGCAATTCCCCCAAAATTCTGACATGCCATTTGTTGTTGTGGGTTTTTCGAACATCGCAGACAAAATAACCTCACCTTGTCGCAGATTTTTCAAATTTGTCTAGGACGAGAGAATCGTGGAGCTGAAATTGTGTAGTCTGCACCGGCCATTAGAGAAGGTTTGGTGGAACCAAAGGAAGACAGAGTGTGAATTGATTTTGCTCTTTAATGTCATCAATATAAAGAAAAATGTTGATGTTGAATTGACTCCAATACAGAAAAATTGTGCAATATTCGATGGTTCACAACTTTAGATTTATTTTATTTCAAGGGAAGAAGAAGAACAACAAAAGAACAAAGTTAAGGCAACGAATGGTAAGAGAAGGTATGTAAACTTACTTTAAATTTTTATTCCCCTTGTCCTTTCAGTTATGTGCCAGTTTTCTTTTCAGCTTATGTTGACATAAATATAAATGTACATATATGTGTATTCTCTGCAACAACTTGAAATCTTACCAATCATACAGTCTTTATTTATTTATTTATTCATTTTGTAATTATTTATTTAATTTATTTATTTATTTGCTTTTGGGAATTGGTCTTACAGTAATGCCTTAATTAAAATGATGAATGAATAATGTGTTGTAAATAATTAAATAATTAATTGGTCTTCCTTAAATGCATGTGCTCAAACTTCTACATACCCCTAAATTCCCATTAGAGGCAGACAGATTTTTATTTAAAGGCCAGCAGTTATTATCTGCTATCTACTATTCTGATAAAGTTCCCTTGGTCTTTGGAATTAAAATAGACCCACATGTAGCACTCGGCTCAATGAATAGGTATATAAAGTGGAAGTGTTAGTAGGCTGTCACAAGAGTTGCCAATTATCAGGAATTCTGGGCTCGTCTACTGGAGGTAGAATAGACCACTGTACAAGAGAAATAGTTCAAAATAATGTAGTGTATTTAATGAATGGAAACTGATTGTATTGAAATTGTGTGCAAAGATATCAACAATAACCAAATTCAAAAAATGGATTGAATACATAAAGAAATACATACTGTAAATAACACTAGAAAAGCGCTCAGAGAGCGCAGACCCTCCGCCAAGGCAATGTGGTCACAGACACAATATAAATTCCAGATCATGTTTTGGGTCACCGATCGCCACCAAAATCAAATCAGTTCTTGCTTGGCCCAATATATACACATTACACACTGTCCGAAAATTTCATCCAAATCCATGCAGTACTTTTAGAGTTATCCTGCTGATAAACAGACAGACAGACAAACCAACGCGACCGAATGCATAACCTCCTTGGCGGAGGTAAAAATGTAGTGAATCAAATATTTACAATTATCAATATTCTTTTCGGTCCACCCCATCAAACTTAATTATTTATCCAATGGTTTTATTTCAGTTAGCCTTGGCTCGATGGCTTGATTTGCATTTAAAGATTTTATGAAATATACCCAATCATGGAAAATGATGAAATGTATGGGATAATGTGGGGTAATTTTATTTTTATGCATCTACCAGAATAGTT
Source organism: Sardinella longiceps (assembly GCA_027497455.2). Lineage (NCBI taxonomy): Eukaryota > Metazoa > Chordata > Actinopteri > Clupeiformes > Clupeidae > Sardinella > Sardinella longiceps. Next base: position 27,548,565 of record JAODXP020000033.1, on the reverse strand, counting down.
TAGCACACAAAATTAGCAAGTAATACCTGCCTTCGAAAACTTGTCTTTGTTTTCTACCAATCCATTGACAAACAATGAACCTCATTCACCAATAATAGGTAGCCTGACACGTCAGACTATATCATAAGAATGTATAGTCTGAAGACCACTGATAGACTGTACCTCAGTGGAGGGGCGGGTGATTGCGTTGTCTTTCAAACTGCCTCTCCACGTAATAGGCTAGTGTTCCGGCCAGTGGTACCAGCTGGTATATCAAACTTTTCCCGTAGCACGTCGGTAACACGGCAAAGACATCTTTTTCAGAACAAAAAACTTCAGTGCACTTTCTTGATTCACTTTCAAAGAAAATGACAAGTGCAATTCGTCCAAAACTAAAGCCAAAGACGACTCTGCTCTGGTTTGAACAGGGCTGTCGTCATCGTACAAAGCCCGCCTTACGATTTCCTGTACACATACCGCGCTGTGATTGGTTATCCGCCGCCAGAGGAAGAATACAACGGGTTTCTATCAGTGGCCTCTAGACGTATCCTCCGTGCAAATTCAAATTTGCTACCGCTAGGGGTACGTCTAGAGTTCTAGGCTACAATAATAGGTATTTCAATTGGACCTTAAAGGAATAGGCCACTCCAAAACAAAATTTAGTCTCTTACTATATTCCCCTGAGTTGGCCAAAAGTGTTTTTCATTCAGCCCTGTGGTTCTCCGTATCCAAAAGCACAGCGTTAGCTTAGCTTAGCATAGAGCGCCGTAATTTGGAGTTTCCATTTAGCCAGTCGTTCTCAAAATAGTCATAAATGAACTCAAGATTTTTCCCAATTTTGTTGTTTCACCTGTACATTCAAACCGAGTACGAAGCTAAGCTAACGCTGTGCTTTTGGATACGGAGAACCACGGGGGTGAATGAAAAACACTTTTGGTCACTTATCCAACTCAGGGGAATATGGTAAGAGACTAAATTTCGTTTTGGGGTGGTCTATTCCTTTAAGAGCAAATTTAAGAAAATTCTTAAGAAGATTTTTGGTGAATGAGGCCACCCCTTTACAAATGTTGCACTCAGCAGGTAACAAACCCACATAGTGAATGTTTGTGATGGTTATAGTCTAGAGTACAGTAATTTGGTTTTCAGATTCTGCTGATCAGTGGCGTGTTCTGTGTTATAGGTAGCTTAGAACTCTAGACGCACTCTAGCGTTTACGCTCTTGGTTGTATTCAAACATTGTGGTGTTTAGCTTATCACAATGTTATATCTGGACAGGGAGTCATTGGGCAGACTTAGCGTTGTTTAAATCGCTTGTTGCTAGTCGCTCTGTTTAGTTTTAGCAGTTTTACCCGGCGGTCTATCACTGGACTCCAGACTATAAATTCGTGTTATAGTCTGGTGTGTCAGGCTATGATATAGGCCTAACTAGAAGAATAATAGACTACTCAAAGTGTAAACAATACAGTATGATGATGACGAAATACGATGAAGAAAATTCTGTGGGAAACACTGCTGTAGGCTAGTGCTTGGTACATAAATAGTGTGCCCACATAGAGTGGCTTGCTGTACACTATCCTACATGCACCACATGACAGGTCTACAAAGCAGGGGAACTATCAAAAAATCCGAAGCATTTATTTCCTCTCCAGTGAGAAAAAAAAGTTATATTCCACCCAATCCAATTCTTTGTCCCGGCATTTGTTACAAGCAACAATGACAATACTATAGTGGATACTATATGGCCCCTTACAAAGTTACATAGACCCCATTTTGCAGCTGTTGCACCATGAGTTTTTGTTTTCAGAAATATTCAAGTGTTTGGATTTCTTTTGTTTGCACAGGCCATTTTGATCTACGGATATACCCAGAGTACAGGTTGAAAGAATTGGTTCCGTTAATGAAAGATTCTAAAACAGTTTGGTGAGTCTTGTGTCCATTCCTTCTATATGATTATAAAGTTAATCTCTTCACCTTGTCTGTGATAGTTCTCAGTGGATAGTTGTTGGGTGCATTTCACACCTCATTATTCTTGGTTCTAGTAAGTAAGTAAGTAAGTAAGTAAGTAAGTAAAATGTATTTGTATAGCACATTTACAACCAAAGTGCTTTACAGCAAGAGCATAAAAAAAATAATGAAAAAAAATAAATAAATAAATAAATAAAATGACAAGACGGTAAAGTAAAGGCACATTGTGTTTCAAGACAGGACAAAATGACAAAGACACTAACAGCAAACATATTTCAGAATACTCCAAGAAACAGGATCAGAGACAGTCAAATGCAAGGCGGAATAGATGAGTTTTAAGTGATGATTTAAAACTAAAGAGAGATGCAGTGGATCTTAATTCACTTGGTAGACTGTTCCACAGCTTTGGAGCAAAAACACTGAACGCTCTGTGCCCTTTTCTGTGTCAGTCGGGAACGTGGGGTGTTGAGAAGCGCCTGAGAGGCAGATCGTGTCTGGGTGTATGGACATAGCATGTCCATGACATACACTGGCGCTAGCCCATTGAAGGATTTAAAAACTGTCAGTGCCACTTTGTATAGAATTCAGGGAGCCAGTGCAGAGCCTCCAGGATGGGAGTGATGTGTTCTCTCTTCCTTGTGCCAGTAAGCAGGCAGCTACATTATGGACCAGCTCTAATGGCTCTAATGGCGCATTTCCATACAAAGTACCTATTCTTCCCTACTTTTCTCACTTGATGAGACATTACATTGCTCCAGAGTTGCTGATAACGGAACTGCTGTGCAGGCCATGCATTGAAACAAACACAGTGGCCCAAGAATTTAGGCCTTACTTTTCAGTAGTGTGTAGGATAGGCTAATAAGGTAGAACAAAGGAAGGAAGAAAGCAAAGTTCGGCCAATGACAATGAGTTGAGAAGTGGAGATGGTTTGTAGTGAAACTAGCGGGTATTCATTTTACCCCATTCACCCATAATGTATGGGGGGCTTATTATGTGCATAAAGTGGATGATAACACACACAAAGATTTTTTTCTATATACGCACAAAGTTTTTTATCTATTTTTATATTACTATCGCCATCGTTACAGGTTAAAATTCACCATTCACACTTGTTTTGTATTTTGAAAGGCTACACAAATATGTCATATCCATAATGCCAGTTTTTTCAAAATAGTTCCAATAAAAAACAGTTATTTTACATATACATTTAAATTTCTGATGATATTTATCTTCCTCTGTAAATTTCACAGACTTCATAGGAAAACTCTCTCATAAAAGTTTGTCCATTTCTTGCCATGTCCATAGCGGTACAGTCCTTGACTGTAAATCATGATATGCATAAGAAAATGAACAAAATTGTGAAATACAGCTAGGCTTGCAGAGGTTTTTGTTATGAAGTCTGTGAAGTTTACAAAGAAAATTTAATATTATTCCATTCATACCAAACAAGACACCTTAGTGAACACAGAAAAAGACTTAATTTAAACGTAAATGTAACATAAGTTGGTTTTGATTGGGGTTATTTTGGGAAAATGGGCGTTATGGACGTGATGTCTGAAATAGCCTTACAAAAAAATGTACAAAATAAGTGTGAATGGTGAATTTTAACCTGCAGCAATAGAAATAGTAACATAAAACTAGAAAATAACTGATAGTATTCTATTTTGTGTGTGTTATTGCCCATAAATGCTCATTATAAGCCCCTCCATAGACTTACATTATGGTTGAATAATGCTATATGAAATGTCATCAGTTTAAGCATAAACACTAGATACTGTATGTTTTCTGTATTTTTTTACACAGGTTAAATAAGTGCCATCTCTCTAAAGCAAGCTGTCAAATCATTGCCTCAGTACTGCAAAGTTCAGCTGCTATGACAGAACTAGACTTGAGTGATAACAGTCTGGAGGATGAAGGACTACAGATGCTCTGTAAAGGACTATCAGATCAACAATGCCAGCTAAAGACGCTGAGGTCAGCTATTTCATATTAAAAATGTGCTATAGTTTCTCTAAAACCAAATGTTGTAAAAACTAATTTATTGTAAATTGTAGGATTAATGGTGTCCGTTCTCCCAAAACAATTATACTAGCCAAATACAGTTCCTATCCAGTTTTATTTGCCTTTGTTAGATATTTTTATTTGTTAGGACAGTGAAGAGAATTACAGCAAATGAGTGAGAGGCTGGGAAATGACCTTGGGTCAGACTCAAACTGCTGAGCCATGGCAACCTCTTTATTTGCCTTTTTGTTGTGCTAGTTGGTATTTTTATGCCGAAAAAAAGGTTCAGAATATTGAAAATACCACATAAGATGTGACAAAAACTGTATTTTGCTACGATAATTGTTTTGGAATATCAACAGACACCACTACCCATTCGGTGAGCAGCACATGTTTTTAAAATAAAGTTGATGATTCTATTTCATCTTAGACCAGAGGTGTCAAACATACGGCTCAGGTTTTAATCCGGCCTGGGTGTAGAGAGAAAAAAATTATGAGCATGTCAAAAAATCAAGTCTCTAGCCCACTCCTGTGCCGAGCTATGATTTTTTAAAGAAATAACTGAAATGCACAATTCCGCCACGGGGGGCGTAAATTTCATCCGAGCGCGTCAGTTTGACTGTTTTCTCAGTGATATTACGGTTGTCTTACCATACCACACTGAAGTGCGGTTATTAAGCCAAGGTGCCGTACTCAAGCTTCTTTGAATTATGCGGAGAAAATGGCCAATTCATGGAGAAAAAGGGCAGGGTAGGAGAAATGGAATGTCCTGAATCTGATAGGGATCTGTCATTGACAGCATCTGAGTAATCTCAACACAATGTTGCAGGGTCACCAAAGAGTAGCCTCGCAGTTTTGCAATAATATGCGCCTTCAAGTTAAAGCTGTCACTGTAGGAGACCCAGCTCTCCAGCGGTGACACCTCTCATTTCTCACTTCTCGCAACAATGCGTGCAAGCCAACCTTATTTGGATTAATACAAAATAAAATCACAGAGCTGCTGCAGGAGTTCGAGCGCAGGTTTGAAACCTGACATTGATGCTCTGATGAAGGCCAAAATATGCCAAATGCGCGGAATGATACAGAGACGTGAATCTCAACCCAGCAGTGTTGGAGCGCGGATGGAACATAACGTGAATTCATTGGTACCGAATTCATTGTATAGGTCTAAACAAATCTTTGCATCATGTATTAAGCTACGACTATAACTCCCCAACATTTAACATCCTTCAATTCTGGAGTAAGCCTAAATTAAGATTTAGGAAATTTTGCGATGATTTTACTAGTCTGGCCCACTTGAGATCACATTTGGTTGTATGTGGCCCCTGAACCAAAATTAGTTTGACACCCCTGTCTTAGACACTCCAGAAAAAAATACGCTAAAATAACAAACTTCTCCTTCAAGTTTTTCTTCATACAAAAATCACAGAGAGATGCTGAGGTGAAATGTGCCGGATATATATATATAATATTTTACTCTCTGCTTGTCCTTCTCAGCAGTAGCATTCATACAGAATGAGTGAAGTTAATACAGATGGGCCCAAACGTGGAATTCTTGCCTAGTCCATCTATCAATATTTTTTCAGGTGCTTAGTGCAGGCTAATGCATGGAGCTAAGCACTTTTTTGACGTAAGCACCTGGGAGAATACCGGTCTTAGTGCTGCTTTGTTCAGCTTTGTTTATACATATTCTACATAATCTACTTTGTATATTATACTGTTTTCAACCGTAAGCCTTAGTCAGATACAACATGCTATGAAGCTAATAAATCAGAATCAGACCTTATTGGCCAAGTACATATATAGAAGGAATTTGACTTTGGTAGGTTTTGCCTCTCTATAAACTTAACTCTCTGTACACTCTGTACAAATAGTAAACAGATAAGATACACACACTGCATAATTTGTAGACAAACAATACAGACAAACTATACAATAAAGGCTCAGATATACATAAGTCACACCAGCAATACTTACAAATAATACAATGGACAATAAGAGCAAAGAGAAAAAAAAATAGTAAAGGCTGTAAAGAGACTTCTGCTGCATTTAGTTTGCCAATTCAATACTTCAATATTTTGAGATTTATTTAAAAGGAATACAATAGACTTGTAATGCATTTTCTATACAGTAATGTTGTAATGTAATTAATTAATTACTTTAAAATGATGTGGTAAAGCATGTTCGATATCCAGGGTCTTAAAAATAATGTCCATGGAGCAAAGAGTTGACAGCTCTGCTTATCCTGACCATCTCTCATTAAATCAATTTTGTTCATGTTGGGAATTAAAGTTTATGTCAACTCATGGCTGACAAGACCAATTTCTGGAGAGTAAAAATTTAGGGTAAAAAGGAAGTAAGCTATAAACATTATTTTTATAAACATTTATAGACATTAAACATTGAACATTTAGTTCAAAATGAGATGTTACAACAACCATTGTCCTGCATTAACTACATTTGACATGGAATCATTTTTCTTCTCACTCAATAGGTTAAATCATTGTCAACTCTCTAAAGAAAGTTGCGAAACAATGGCATCAATTCTTCATAAACTTTTGGATGTGGACATGAGTAACAATGACCTGAAAAATGAAGGAGTGCAGTTGCTTTGTATGGGATTGAAAAATCAACAGTGCAAACTGGAGAAATTAAGGTTTGTCGTTTCACATTAAGAAGGAGTATACAGGATAACAACTTTGGCATCTCAGAGAAATCATACCATTAAGATGAAGTATCCACTACATCAGTTATCAGTTATAAGACTTCATCCATCCACTGGTTCAACATTCACCAACACACACCCAAACAAGTACATCAGTCCCCTGTCACTACCCATTGCCACAGAAAAAAAAGCCTTGTCCACATTGTCTTGTCCACATTTTTGCATTTATTTAGGTGATAATGCTCCTAAAATCCTCATGCAACTACCATCTCTGTCAATGCGTTTTGCCAAAATGACACAATGAACTTTGACATTTAACTAAAATATATAGTGAAGATGTGGTCATTTTACATTTTCTGTCTTTTATTTTTTTATTGCATTTGTGGAAATTTGGGGGAAATCCACAGCTATGTTAGAAAAAAATATATCTTTCGAGTGAATGGGACCACAGGTACATATTATCGGTAACACTTTATTTTACAACCTGTGATGTACTGGGTAAGAAGTAACAATGTAACAAAATAGATCTTTCTGTGTAATCTTGTCATAATTGCATAATAATGGTAAGTGTAGTATTTAGAAAAGTCAGGGTTGTATTTCATTTAACCCCTGCACATTCAATGTTAGTGTGTAGGTAGTCATGTGAAATTTAAATAATTACTCTGTGCTTTCTTTGCATAACAGAAAAGGTAGAGTTGACAGTGTGCCTTTATTTCACAGCCCGCTCATCCAATGTTAGGGTGTAGTTACAAGAAGTTGTGGTACCACTGTACTTGGGCTTTACTTTACAATAGTTGTGATAGGGTAGCCTACCTGAGTGATGTAGCATACATTAGGCTGATGTAACAGGTTGACAAAGGTACTCAGCAGTCCACAATTATATGTTATGAATAATAATATAAAGTAGCACAATTCAGTTTTTATGTTAACTGATATGAATCCTCACAGACATTTCACATGATGGAATATAAATGTTGCCAGTTGACAGTGTTCATTCTTTTCAGTCATTGTAAAAATATTATTATGCGACAAAAACAAATCAAACAAAAAAATTGGCTGCCTGTCCCCTGAATAATGGTATCTGGGGACAAGATGAGAGAAAAAGTGCAACATTGTTCATTTTCTTTTTCTCTCTTGTCTTTTTCTCTCTCTTCTCTTTGTTTGTCTATATGCCAGCCTCATTAATTGTGGCATCACAGGTGAAGGATTTATTTGTCTAGCTCTCACTGTTATGTTAAACCCCTTCTGTGTGGATAAGCTGGATGTTACAGACAACTTTCCTGGACAATCAGCACAGGAATTGTTGGATACTACACGTGAGGATCCTGATCGTAAAAACCTAATGTATGTGTATATGTAATTTTTTTTTTTTTGGTTTCTCAAAGGAGAGTAATAGCTACCTACATAATTTAAAGAGGTGGTTTTATCACAAAGTAAAAACTAGAATAGCACTTGGAGAGTGCAAATCTCCGCTAAGGCAATGTGGCCACAGACATATAATATAAATTTCAGATTGTGTTCTTGATCACTGATCTCCACCAAAATCAAATCAGTTCTTACTTTTCCCCCTATACACGTCCAAACACACACACACACACACACACACACACACACACACACACACACACACACATACATACACACACAGACAGACAGATGCAGGCGAAAACATAACCTTCTTGGTGGAGGTAATAACCAACATGTTAACGTGAGATGAGAAATATCAACCTAATTTTACCAACCTAAGTTTTATTAAACATTTGCGAAGAGCCAAAAGGATTGATTGACAGGCATCACTCTCTCCAAAACATGTAATAGTTTTCCATTAAAGGGCATATGGCAGGTTAACATTTACTTTTGATATAGTGTAAAGAGATTCACAATGACCTGAACATTTTGAATAACATTTACAGCCATTTTTAACTGACTTTATGCACATTCCAAAATGGAATCATAGGTCACAGAGGGGAGACGGTGAAGATTTCTGGTAGAGAGTACTTGATTATAATAGCATCTTTGAGACATGGTTTGGGCAAAAAACATAGCCTAAACTCATGTGCATTCCCAGGGGCGATTCTAGGTTCTGAACTTTAGGGGGGCTCAGCCCCCAGAGTTGATAGTGGCTCCTGGTTTGAACATCATGCTTTCCAATGCTTAGATTTACGCATTTTTAATCATAACAACCAGCTACGAAATCGACGTTGTCACTTCATAAGACCTAGATAATGTTTGTAAAAACTTGTATGCAGAGGTGCCATCACATGTTTTATCACAAGTGTTATTGGCAAATTTTCATGGTGATTAGCCTAAAATGTGTTAGATGTAGGCCTGCAGTAGGCTCATTATAAATGCTGGTCATACTGGTGGAGGAGGAATTGGGTTTTTCGTGGACATCATATTGCTAATGTCACAGAATAGGTCTGCCCAGCAGTTGTGAATCAAAGATGGTATATTTATTTGTTAAAGTAGGGTAGACTTACTGGGGGGTCTGGGGGTGCTCCCCCATAAAATTTTGGAATAGTTAGATGTTTTTTCCTGCATTTTGGTACATTTTGACAGGTTATTATATATAGGCTATATTTTTAAATTATCCTATTACTTTAGCACTTCATGTGAGATTTGAAGTTTGATGTTGCACTAAAAAGTAGTATTGCCGGGGCATTACTGGCAATACTGAGGATGACAGCCCTGCTTGAATGATATGTTCAGCTCCATGGTAATAGTAAGTAAGGATAATACAAGGCCTACTGAATGAGAAAAGATTGTTTATTTTGGAGTGATAATGCTCTGGTGAAATGTGAATGATAAGGGAAAACTTCACTCTAAGAGCATTAGACTCTTTGCTACTGTAGTTGTCATTGGCTCCATTCTTGAAATGGAATATAGAAAAATCCATCTAGATTCTTTCCAGTGTATCAGTTCACTATCCATGCCTTAGATTCTTGTGCAAGGTAATTATCATACTTTTAAGCTGTAGTTTCAGTTATTACCTGTGCCACCTATAGGCCTATGACTTCCAATAGCTTTAGAATCAAAAGGAAAAAAAAATAAAGTTGAAAGCATGTACTTTAATATTTTATTCCTAGTTTATTGCGCAAAGAAGAATGAAGGTGCAATAAGGCTGCATCATATTCCTTTCTATCAGGGGTAGTCCTAACCTCTATGATGTCCTGGGTGAACAGGCACCTTATCTGTCACCCCTCCTATTGCACAGGCATGGCCCTTGGTAATAGAATATTTGGGTAATAGATAATTTATCTGTTGAAATTGTAGGTCTATTATAAAGTCCAGTACTTTTTTTTTTGTTTTGTTTTATTTCTTGAGCTCTTGGTTACTAGATGGAACCCAGCAGCCAATTAAGCCACCAGATAAAGATAGTTCCCTGCAAAAATATGGGCGATCTTTAAACTGAAATTGAACCCTGTATTGTCGAGCAAGTACATCAAGTGGTACCAGTGAATTCATCTGGTAGTTTAATTTGATACCAAATACTCCGCTGTAGGATCAGATATACCCATAACAAAGCTTCCAAAAGACAATGAAGCAAACCTGTGTCACCCGCGATTATTATTTTTTTTTTTGCGCTCGCGTGCGCAAAAAAAAAAAAAAAAAAAAAACGGTCCGTGATTTTTAGGGGGGCTGTAATTACGAACTTTTCTGGCATCTAACAGAGGAAGATTTGGATAAATAACTCTATCAGCAAATGATTAATTTATTGTTCAAACAGTGAAGTGGGCAGTGGACAGTCTTGGTGAGTAGGCTCGCTGAGCTAACCTATTGTTTTTGTTCTGTTTATTATTATTATTCTTCTTTTTCTCCGCTAAAAGTGGTTGGGCAGCCTAAACCGCAAGGCCAAAACTCCTGTAATTTTCCAGAAAGACCAGAAATTGCCCCCACTACTCAGAGCCTAAAACTAGTGGTACTGCACACATAGGTGGCGCTATAATTCAACAAATTCCATTCAAGCCCATATCTCCTGACCAGTAGTGCATACACTCAAAAGTCCTATAGTCCCTTAATCCTTGGACTTGACTGCATCTTTCTTACAATGGTCTTATTTTACAAAAAATGTTTAGTTTGCCCAGAATTTCTGACTTTAGCCAAAGTGAAACTAAAGTTTCACAGGCCACAAAATTAGTCCTATCATGACCAAAATGGTCAGACACAATCTACAGACCAAGCCACTCTATTCTATTCACTGTCACTTGCATATGTCTATCGGTATTAATATTATAGTTAATTAAAGTTTGAGCACTTTGATTAAAATCAACCAAACCCTTTGAAATTTTAATAGTTTAATCATTTTATAAGTTCAAGTAACTGTGCAAAATCTCCCTGGTCTACTCTTTGTCAAAGTGCTTTAATTTTAGTTTGAAATCAGTGGTCTGCTTGTAGGCTATCCCTTACGACTTTGAGTGAGTGACTCTCAGCAGTAATGCTATGCAGGCAGACTGGCTCAGTGAGCATAGGCCTAGCAATTCAAAGTGAAAGGCTATGAGATCAAGGGTTCAAATCCCATCTCCGACATGACAAGGTTGATGAAAATGCTAATTCTGATGTCAAAACTCTCACACACAAAACTACTTTATGGCAATATCAAACACAATCTAAATCAAACAGCACAGTTACCAAACAATAAAGATATTCAGTGTTTCTATCCTGATTATTGAATTCACCTTGTCTTGAACATGCACCTTGAAAGTGACAACTCAGACCATTCAACTGGCTTTTCAGTCAACTTCATGATCACTGGCACCTGTGGAATTGATTGGCAATCTGCACTCACTGAATACTAAACTCATTCTTCTCATTTCAGCTTGGACTGTTAGGTTCCTTGCTACTTTAAGTAGGTAAATGAAAGTAGGATTGAGACCAATTCTCATTAGCTCAGTGGGTTAATGCACAGCCTCTCAAAGTAGAACATTGTGGGTTCAAATCCCAGCTCTGCCATCTCATGCCAGATCAAACCATTAATTATCATGCTGGCATAATCTTGATGGCTGACCTTAACATGTCATGCAGTACCTACATAAAATCATTTGGAAATAATTCACAGCTCACAATACATCTTTATTGAGGTAAAAAAAAAAAACAGCATTTATATCCTCACTTGCTTGAATATTTATTTGAGTTGACCTCGTCTTGGAACATGCACCTTGAAAGTGACAACACAGATCATTCAACTGGCTTTTCAGTCAACTTCATGATCACTGGCACCTGTGGAATTGATTGGCAATCTGCACTCACTGAACACTAAACTCATTCTTCTCATTTCATCTTGGACTGTTAGGTTCCTTGCTACTTTAAGTAGGTAAATGAAAGTAGGATTGAGACCAATTCTCATTAGCTCAGTGGGTTAATGCCTAGCCTCTTAAAGCAGAACATTGTGGGTTCAAATCCCAGCTCTGCCATCTCATGTCAAATTAAACCACTAATTATCATGCTGGCATAATCTTGATGGCTGAACTTAACATGTCATGGACTATCTACATAAAATCAATTGTAAATAATCCACAGCTCACAATAATACATCTTTATTGAGGTAAGAAAAAAGTATTCAGTATTTCCATCCTGACTTGCTTGAATTCACCTCATCTTGAACATGTGCCTTGAAAGTGACAATTCTGATCATTCAACTGGCTTTTCAGTCAACTTCATGATCACTGGCACCTGTGGAATTAATTGGCAATCGGCACTTACTGAATACTTAACACAACTCGCTAGTTTGACTAGGTAAATGAAAGTAGTGATCAGTGCAATCCTCATTAGCTCAGTGGCTTAATGCCTAGCCTCTCAAAGCAGAACATTGTGGGTTCAAATCCCAGCTCAGTCATCTCATGCTAGAAAATTATCAAACCACTAATGAGGCTGGCATAATCTTGATGACTGAACATTAACATGTCACTCACTGTCTACATAAAATCATTTGTAAATAATTTACAGCACACAATAAGACATGTTTATTGAGGTAAAAAAAAAAAAAAACACACACACAATCTCAAACATTTTGTACAGTTCACAAAAACACTCATTGGTTACAGGTCTATGAATCTTTGGTAGGATACATCAACATTGAAGTATTTAATAAAATCCACCATTCCTTGTGCTTTGAAGCTCTCAACACAGGATACAGGATCAAGGATACAGTCAGGTTACAAGTTCAGTTCTTTTATTTCCAGATCAACACAACACAACATCCAAAAGTCCAGGAGAGATGAATGTGATACATGTCTGAAATGTGTGTACAATGAGTGTGTGTGTGTTTAGGGAGGGAAATGAAAAGGCAACAATTCATGCCACAATCAGTCAATACAAAATACAAACATAAAACACCGCAGTAGCTCACAAGATACACATCACCTAGCCCATGAAACATGCTAGAAGTAGGCATGTGACATAAATTAAACTACACAGGGCTATGTTCTGTTCCACAAGCAGAAACCAAGAAATCAATCAATTCAACAAACAAATACAGCTTAATCATCAAACATAGAATGCACAAGTCTGCTCAAAGATTCAGTAATATTCTAAATAAGCATAAACAGGACAAACTTACACTGTCAATAACGCACACGAAAAACTCAGGAGATTCAACAGCAGCATTCAGGTTTGGAGTCTGAGCAGACAAAGAGTTCAGCATGGTCACAGGTAATGATGTGGCCTTTGAAGCGAGGCTACGAACGAGATTCCGAGCAAAAAGGGGCGTTCCTCATCGAACCTCAGTTCGAGGTCTGTCTCTTTTCCTTCAAAAGCACGTGACCGACCAAATGTGAGACCTCACATTCTGTGTACACGCCAGTGGTTCATTTCGAGTGTTGCTCCCGCTGAGAAGGCGTCAGATCCTCGCCTGCGTATTGAGTTGACGTTTGGTGTTTGCGAGAGGCAGGTTGTGCGTGCGTTGGCTTGTGATGCTGGTTGTTTCAGCAAATGTTGCAAACGTAGCACATAAATGAGAGATACTTAGACAACATTTCATTCTAATGATTGCACATTTTGTATGTAATGTTAGATTGATTGGTGGACCGTATTTATGACAACTAAAGCCTACGGGAAGCTCTGAATAGAATGTTTGAGACATAAACGGCAGAGCTGAGAATTCAATCAAAAATATTTCTAGAGATGGTGTTATGATAACACTGTTATCAGTATTTTCAGCCCATTATTTAATTCATTCAACATGGTATACACAAAATAAATATGTTAAAAAGGGAAAGTAATGTATTTTTTGCCAGAGGGGTTCTTTAATCCAAATCTTATGCTCGTAATCGAGCTTCTATTGAAACTCTGAAGTGCAATTTACCGCGCTGTTCGCGGCATTGGTTTCTGTAGGCTTCAGAGATTATTTAGTGTTCCCATTTGTGGTCTTAGAGCGCCCTCCTGTGGCCAAGCTGTGTAACAGCAGGTTTTTTTTTTTTTTTTTTTTTTTACATTAGTCTCAATAGCAGAGCATTACAGAAGGTTCTCAGTGTTATTTAATGCTTTGAACAGCAATTTAACGCTATTGTTAATGCTGTATGTGTAAGTAGGCTAAGTTATTTACTAATTATGTACATACAGATGTATCTATTTGATTGATTCATAGGTTTACAGTGTTTATTATGAACAGATTATTTCGCAACACAGTATTAAACATTCTTTATTTATTATTTACAGAAAACATGTAGCCACACACATACACAAATGTAGGCCTACACGCTCTCTGATTAATTACCCTGATATGATAATAATAATAATAATAATAATAATAATAATAATAATAATAATAATAATAATAATATTATTATTATTATTATTATTATTATTATTATTGTAGCCTAGTAGTAGTACAAATTATATTAGTATACTGGTCTGTTGCAGTTTGTTCCATATACACTTACACTAGTTTCATAAGAAGTCTTGCGTTTATTTAATTTGATTGATAAGTATTAGGCTAAAATAATATTATTTCCAGATACACACATGCACACATTCTCACACTTTTTATAATCATTCATTGGTTTAGGCTTCAACTGGTTTAAGTATACATTTATTTATACAGAACATCTAAAAACAACTGCAGTCAAGCCAAAGTGCGGAACAAGAAAAGGTTAGCGAAGTCAAGGTTAGCGAAGTCAAGGTTAGCGAAGCGTGACCACATAAACAAACCAGAGCCTACATCTACTAGGCTAATTTAGGCTGTTATATTTCCCTTTGGACAGCAGGTGACACTAGAGAGAAAGATCTCATGAGCTCTCGGGTAATGAGCCTTTTGGTGAGCCTTTGCGCTGGAAAGTCTCATTAACTCATGAAGCCTTGCTTTGCCATCATTAGTCACAGGTGTCCTTAATGAGTGGCATGGCCTAAGGTAATTGGCTGAAGGTGAGCTGGAAGGGGTGTGGCCAACAGAGACTGGATGGAAAGACAATTGTGCTCTGAAGCGCTCAACACACATGAGGAGCTAGAAGTATTCAGTAAAATCCACATTAACTCGTGACTTGAGGCTCTCAAGCAGTCATTTCAGTCAACTTTAATCTTTGCAATCTGCAGTCACTAGAGTTGAAAAGTTGTTCCTCACCACTACTTAGACTGCAAGGAAAAACTTCAACTACAATCCATCATGGAGTAGTGGATTAGCTTCAGTCTTGTAATCCAAAAATCATGGGTTCGAATCCTGACAGCGACATGACATCATCAGCAGGTTTCACACGTCTGAGTATTGTATAGGGATATTGGAAATGGATGAAACTTTCCTTTCACTGGTAACATATAGTTTTAATCTTAACTTCTTGAATCCTGACAGTATAGCATTTAGATTTAATGTTCTTAACTCTTAGGCTAAATGTTAAATGTTAACATTTAGATTTAGCATTTAGATTTAACATTTAGATTTAGGATTTAGAGTTAACATTTACATATAGCATTTAGATTTAATGTTCTTAAATCTTAGGCTAAATGTTAAATATAAATCCTAAATATAAATCCAAGGTTTGGATTTAACATTTAGGTTTAGCATTTAGATTTAACAT
>JAODXP020000033.1:27518681-27532850 GCA_027497455.2 Sardinella longiceps | reverse complement strand
GCTCCTTTTAGGACATTTATTAACCCCTGAATTCCTCACAATGACATTTAGAGCTTCTACTCCTCTGCTTCATTCAGTATTTGCCAAACTCATTTCCTCAGCTGTGACAACAACACAGTCTTTCCCTCTTGGACAGGAGAGCAGGCAGAGCACTCGTTACATCACCTACCAACAATCCCAAGATCCAAACTCTATTGCACTCTATTCCAATCTGGCCATATTGCACATCTGAGGCGCTTTCAGTAAAACTGTTGGTAAAGGTGCAGGGAGGGATGTGTGGTGGGTGTAGCATCTGCACCTCTCCCATGTCTGGATGCTTATGGGGGCAGAGGATGGGGTAAAGTGGTGTGTGTGTGTGTGTGTGTGTGTGTGTGTGTGTGTGTGTGTGTGTGTGTGTGAGAGAGAGAACATCTCCATCCCCCTGCCTTGTCTTCTGAGGGGGCAGATAGTTTATCAGTAGTGGGTCTCACAATGGCCAGCTGCTTCTATTGTCCCTCAGCTCATCTCCTCTCAGTGTGGGGAGAAATCTCACAGCACTCAGATTCTCAAGCCTGAGAGAAATTATCCACCTTCTAAGCTCCTCTCACAGTCTAAACACGTTATAAAGATCTGATTCTGATGCCCACTAATGGCTAGCCTAGTGTGTTATAATAACTGAACATGTTAGTGGTGCTTAGTGACGCCCTCCTTCAACAATGCTGAGGAATGAGCCATCTATTGAACCCAGGGCCGGTTCTAGGCATAGACGAACTAGGCGATCGCCTAGGGCACCAAATATCAAGGCGCCTTCGCAATACATTTATTACTTTATATTGTTTTGTTTTTCACTCTATTTCTAAAAAACTCAAATCTGGCCAAGGGCAGCAAAAAGGCTGGAACTGGCCCTGATTGAACAATACTGGTAATAATTAATGATAATAAGTCAGGACTGGGGAGGAAATAGTTAAAGGAGATGAGTTGTTTTGATTTGGGTTATATCACCAGAATGTCAGAATGCTCTGTGACTGAACAGGTCTGACTAGTTCTCTCGAGGGAGTGTCTGAGATTCAAGGAAATGGATGCCAGCAAAGACACGCAAATGAAGTCTGTGAGTTGCTCTATAAAATATAACTTGTGTTGTGTTATGTTATTATGAATATTTCTCTATCTGTTTAGGGGTAGAGCTTTTTGTATTTCAGTGCCCTATTTGAGGTAAAAATAGCTTTTAAAAATAAGAGAAAAATTGTGACTTGAACAACACTTTCACTTCAGAATCAAAGTGTCAAGTTTCAGCAATAGACTGTACAGAAGTTCAGATATTTGTTCAAGCAGGCTTTAGAAGTTTATTATGAATGTTGTCTTCTAAACTTCTCTCTGTGTCTGAATAGTTTATAAAGATCTGATTCTGTGACTCCCACTAATATACTCTCATAATAACTAAATGGTGGTAGTTGTTGTGGAAAATGTTTGTGTACGGAAGCACAAAGAGAAATGCGTCATTTTTGCAAGAGGGATTCAAGCCAATCAGAGCAAAGTTTACAGTCATGGAAGTGGTTCCATGCTGGAGCAGTAACTGCTCACAGCAGCCTTGCTCTTGCGATACAAGTGGGGAAATACCATTTTCCACCTCTCCTCCCCAACAACTGAGTTTTACCTTTATTCAGTTCATACATCTGTTCTGAGTATGACAGGAGAACTTTTACTTCCAGCTTAGCATCATTAAATCAAATTAGACCATTAGCATTTCTCCTATTATGGTCCTTAAAAAGTTACTGAGAATTCTGAGATTTTCCCAAATTAAAACCTGACTCTTCTGTAGCTGCAACATGTACTCACACCAACACAAGGAAACAAAAATGCCATATCTAAGATTATGAAGGTAAGCAGTAAAATAATTGGTGTTCAACACAAGAGCATGACTGCTTTATATGAAAAACATGCAGGCAATCAGGAAGGCTGAATCTATTTTGCATAACTAGACACATAACTGCACAGTGAATTTCAGCTCTTGCCCTCTGGCTCCCGTTTCAAATACCCACTAGCCAGGACAAACAGATACAAGCACTCTTTCATACCCTCTGCTGTTCAGCTGCTTAACTCCATTAAGAAACACAGATAGCCATATGCCAGGCTGTGTATTTATTTAATTTACAGGTTTATCTTTTATATTGTGCATCGCACTTCCCCATAGCATTTTTATCTTCTTTGTGTATTTATTTATTTATTTTTATTTTTATAATGTCCTGTGGAAGTGTGTTATTGTTAGTGTGCATGTGGAAGTTTATCTGTGTGTGCTACTCCTGCAAAACAATTGCCCAAACTGGGACAAATAAAGCTACTTCTAAACTTCTTGTTGATTTTCTGTGCTGATATGACACGGAAATAGTCCCTTCAAACGTTGAATGACAGTAGTTCCATGCCATAGCAGGCAAGAAAATCACCTATTGTTGGTCTTAGTATACTTTTCAACTATAGAAGAGTCAACAAAAACTATCATAATTCATAGTTACCTTTGAACAAGACTGCAGGAGAGACAGTAGAAGAGATGCTAATGGTCTAATCAGATTTAATGATCGCTAAGCTACAGTTAATAGTCCTACCACCAGACGCAGAGAATGGCTGGGTGTACTGGAGAAAAAATACAATTAAACTACTAAAGGGAGGTGGAAAATGAGCATATCCCCAAAACGATGACATGAGCATCATGTGTCAAGAACTGCGGAGCAGAAATAGATACAGGTACCACCTGTAGCGCAGGCTCGATCACAAATTCGCTTTGTGCTTAACACAGAGATTCTGTACGTTTAATTAGGCCTTTGACACTTTTTCATAATAGGCTAGATCTGAGAAGAATGAGTAGATCTGACAAGAATCTGATTTTTGTTCTCAGGCTGGTCTGCAATGTAGCCTTCATGATATTAAGAGCCTACTGTACATGGCAGATTCTCATAAGAAGCCCTCCAGCAATTTATAAGTCAGTCACAGCTACAGCTAATTTGCTTCTTACTGTTTCCATACAGTAATTGTCAGATTAATTGCAACAGCAACTCTGTTGGTCAGATTGCTCATAGATAACAAACTAACTGTAGCTCCAGCAATAAACAGATCAGATGGTCTACAGATACTCCGCATCTGTTCTAGTGTTCTCAAGTAGCCCAGTGACTTGGGACCACAGCAAGTCGAAGGCTATCTTGTTCATAATCCTTCCACACAGTAGCCTAAGTGTCAGATTACTCTCTACAGTAAACTGGAGGGCTGGTTGCCCATTTAAATTATTAGTCCCAGTCCAGGTAGCAGTGAGATGCAGACTGGCTATAGTAACGTCCATCATGACCAGGGCAGACGACCACAGACACATTTGGGCTTAGGAGGATCATCATTGGACATGACCTGTCATTTTACCCAGCTCTTGTTTGAAGCTAGTTTGTGGGGACTGGGCAAACAGAAACTGAGGACCTGATGTTGTTTTTTTTTATTATTTTAATTGCATTTTCTTCATGTTGTTTCAGTCCCAGTCAGACTTCAGAGTGAATCCAGAGTCTGAGGGGGAGCAGCTCACAGTGAGGATCTGAGTCTGCACTTCACAGCTGTGTTACCATGGAGACTGAGGAGGACATGGATGAGCCTGTGAACAGGAGCAAAACATCAACACAGACCACTGCAGGGTGGGTTAAGTATTTCACTATGATATTTTTTTTTTTTTTTTTTTTTTAACATCAACGGACACCACTAACCATTTGGTGAGCTGCACATGTTTGAGGTTGTTTTTAGGACATTATCGGACATGCATAAAGCAAGCCATTCTGAAGTTGAAATGGGGGGATTCTAAATGTGCCACATATCTGAGACAGGACCAATTGTCAAACTTTTTGGTGTTAGTGATTGTATTTCAGCCTATAGGCTACTCTAGAAAATGCTAAAAAGTGAACTTCCCCATTAAAATATTAAAAATCTAAGAAAATAATCCCAGGAAAGGGATCATTTTCAAGATTCTGGCAATAATTCTGGCTATATCTCAAACTCTATTTAGTTTACAAAGATGTTGGTGTTAAAACAAATTGATACAAAAGGTTGAACTGATTTCGATACCTTTTGGTAATAACATTGAAAATCTAATAAAATCTAACTTTAGGAAAGAAGTAGTTTTCAAGATGTCATGTAAGATGGTCAGCTGGTTGGGATTCAAATTGACACATTGCTGTAACTGATTCTGATATTTCTACCCTCAATAAGCCCTCAATAACATATTCAAAATCCAGCAAAACCTGGCTTGATGAAGTCATGTGTGATGTGTAGCTCATTCAAATCACTTTATTATAAAAAAATAAAAAACACTTTATGCTGGATAGTACTTCACATTCAAGGCCCTGGCTGCCATCTTGAAAATGACCACTTTCCCCAGGTCAAAATTTCTTTGATTTCTAGTACATCATTTAGCATGTGCAATAGTAAAATAATCCATAAAAAAAAAACGTTTTGTATATATTTTTTGTTGAGGTTGAACCACATATTGACCCGCCTATATACACATATTGAGACTTGGGTGATTTACACACACACACACACACACACACACACACACACACACACACACACACACAATCATTTGTCATAATTTTTTTTTTTTTCTGTGTTTGCAGTCCACACACACCCAGGCCTCCATCTCCAGTACCCAGTGCTGTGTCCATGAAGAGTGACTGGTCCCTGCCCAAACCTCCCCATTTCAGCAGTGAACCAGACCCAACAGCATCACAGTGAGTTTAGACATATTGAGATTTGGGTGATTTACACACACACACACACACACACACACACACACACACACACACACACACACACACATACAGTATATTCTCTCTCTCTCTCTCTCTCTCTCTCTCTCTCTCTCTCTCTCTCTCTCTCTCTCACTCACTCACTCACACACAGACATATGCTGCTTCTCTGTGTAATCCATGGTCAATCTATGTATCAGGCTACCGACTGTACGAAAACTTCACTATGCCCATGCTTACTAATAATTAATTTCCTAAAAATTAATTATTAGTAAGCAAAGGAAGTTTTGTTCTTGTCCCTGTTACTCAATTCAGTTCAATTCAATTCAATTCAATTCAATTCAATTCAGTTCAATTCAATTCAATTCAATTCAATTTATTTTGTAGAGTATTCAAATACAATACATTGTCTTGTGGCACTCATTACATATCACTTTATTATAAAAAAACAACAAACAAAACTATTTTAACTCAAATTCAACATTGTATGCTGGATAGTACTTGGCATTCAAGGCCCTGGCTGCCATCTTGAAAATGACCACTTTCCCCAGGTCAAAATTTCTTTGATTTCTAGTACATCATTTAGCATGTGCAATAGTAAAATAATCCATAAAAAAAAACGTTTTGTATATATTTTTTTGAGGTTGAACCACATATTGACCCGCCTATATACACATATTGAGACTTGGGTGATTTACACACACACACACACACACACACACACACACACACACACACACACACACACACACACACACACACACACACACAATTATTTGTCATACTTTTTGTCTCTGTGTTTGTAGTCCACACACACCCAGGCCTCCATCCCCAGTGCCCAGTGGTGTGTCCATGAAGAGTGACTGGTCCCTGCCCAAACCTCCCGATTTCAGCAGTGAACCAGACCCAACAGCATCACAGTGAGTTTAGACATATTGAGACTTGGGTGATTTACACACACACACACACACACACACACACACACACACACACACACACACACACACACAAAAAAATAATTATTAGTAAGCAAAGGGAGTTTTGTTCTTGTCCCTGTTACTCAATTCAGTTCAATTCAATTCAATTCAATTCAATTGATTTTGTAGAGTATTCAAATACAATACATTGTCTTGTGGCGCTTTACAGACAGTTGATTGATTATACACCCATTGGTGATTCCTGCGCTGTGAGACAATGCATTGTATTTGTACGCTCTACAAATAAAATAGAATTTAATTGAACACACACATACACACACACACACACTAGGTATAGCTAATCCCCCCCCCCCCTTAAATTCTGATTTTAGGGTTCTTTAAATAGACTGCTGAAGTAGCCCGTTAAATAAAACTATTAGTCAAAAAATAATATAAGGGAGAAATCTGAGGTACCTCCCACACGGCAATATAAGATGAGTAAATAGGCCTACCAGTAAATAAAGGAAAGTAACATTTCAACTTAAAAACAAAACCCCTCTGGTGCACTTAATAAGTTATTCTTATTCTTCTATGAAGTATCAGAGGGACTTTGTGTGGTTTACATTGTAGCAACAGCAAGTGTGTGTCTCCTGTTCTGAAGCTGACTGCTCAGCATATAGTAAGTGGTTTCAAACAAAGAGTTTTGGTACACTGATATGCCTTTAACCTTACACAAGGGTACTTGATAAAATTAATTAGTTCAGTGAGTTTTATTAAGGTAAGATTGCAAAATCACTCAGCTTTGATGTGTTGCTGACTATACTAGTTTGTGCTTTGTCTGTCTGTTTACCTTGCTCTGTCTGTTTACCTTGTTTACCTTCTTCCACTGACTAGCATTGTCAAATCTGTTCCTGCAGCAACGTTATGTGCACGATCAGCTGTCAGCTGTCATACAAGTTTTGTACAGTCTTGTTTATCAGGCCTATCTGACTTGTCAAACAATATTTACTCACAGTTAGTAATTACAATTGCCCTGCATTGCTAAATTAGAGCATGAATCAGATGGTTAATGAAGCCTCTCTTTATTTGACTAATTTTAGGCTACATAAAATTAAATGCTGGCTGGGCTGCAGCTAACAAACTGGTAGCTACTGCTGTTTATGCGGACTGAGCTAGAATCTGCCCGGGGGATTTTTTTTTTTCTAAGTTCTATCGAACACATTTTCTATTGATATCGAGTACGTCTCTATTGAGATACATATCGTTGTTGTTTTATCGCCCAGCCCTATCACACACACAATCATTTGTCATAATTTTTTTTTTTTCTGTCTTTGTAGTCCACGAACACCCAGGCCTCCATCTCCAGTGCCCAGTGGTGTGTCCATGAAGAGTGATCGGTCCTTGCCTGAACCTGAAAACTTCAGCAGTGAACCAGACCCAACAGGATTAGAGTAAGTTTAGACATATGAATTCACACACACACACACACACACACACGAGAGAGAGAGAGAGAGAGAGAGAGAGAGAGAGAGAGAGAGAGAGAGAGAGAGAGAGAGAGAGAGAGAAGGTGAGGAGTAATGTATATGGTGTTGTTTGTTTGTGGGTACTGTATGTTAAATGTTGGATGTTTTAAATGTCACATGCCGCTGACTGCTTTTGTGTGGAAAAGAATATCCCTATGGGACATTAAAGAAATCTATCTATCCCTATGGGACAATAAAGATATCTATCTATCTATCTATCTATCTATCTATCTATCTATCTATCTATCTATCACACAAACACACACACACACACTCACACACAGGCCAGTTCCCAGCAAGATTAGAGTGAGTTAAGACATATGGCTGGAGGTTTAGTCTGCATACACACACACACACACACACTCACAGTCACACACACACACACACACACACACACACACACACACACACACACGCACACACACATACAAGTACATGGACACATAAATGCACACAGACACGCACAGACTACATATTACTGTGCCATCTTTTCTAATTCCTTTGTCTTCTGTCCCTGCAGTGTGTTGAGATCCTCAAACCCTCAGTCTTCTTTGGCAGAGAGCAGCAGACACATGCAGACTGAACACACACCAAGGAGCAAACAAGGTAAATGTGTGTCTTCAGAAGAAATGAAATGTTTTGAGTCTGTTCTTGATTTGTTTGTAAGATAAGACCAGCAGTATAACAATTGGTCTCCATTGTATAGTAGAACAGACACTACTTGAATATAAGTGCTTTCAAGTACAAGGACTTCCATGAAACAGGAGCAGTAGATTTGATTGTTTGCTTGGAAATTACTTCGATTTTTTAAAGTTCTAATAGTTAATCAGCCACATATGACATTTATCATGATTATATAGATTAAAAAAAGACATCTTAACAAAGTGCCAATACCAGTAGCTGTAGAAGTAGTGGTAGACACACAGTCAGTGTGGTTTAAATTAACCGACAGATCAGTAATATGGTGGAGTTCATTTAAAAGTATAATATTTAAGTGACCGAAGACACAAACTTGAATGATAAGAGAGTATGAAGATATCGGCTGGGTTTATCCATCCCAGTGGACCAAACAGCTGGGGAGGTACTGAGAAGAGTTAAGCTTCATATAATGTTGTGTATTATCTAATTATCTGTAAATAATTTCTTCTTATATCTATTCTTTTAATTCCAAACAGATGAGGAGGTCCTGAGAAGAGTTAAAGTTAATCATAAAGCCAGTCTGAAGAAGAGGTTTGAGAAGGTATCTGAAGGAATCATCCAATCAGAAACTCAGACCCTCCTCAGTGAGATCTACACAGAGCTCTACATCACAGAGATAGAGAGTGAAGGGGTGAATAAGGAACATGAAGTCTGTCAGATAGAGTCAGCATCCAGAGCACAAACCACAGAAGACACACCAATCAGCTGCAATGATATCTTCAAGCTTTTACCTGGACAGGAAAAGCACATTAGAACTGTGATGACCAAAGGTGTTGCTGGCATTGGAAAAACAGTCTCAGTGCAGAAGTTCATTCTTGACTGGGCAGATGGATTAGCCAATCAGGATGTAGACTTTATGTTTCCCCTTCCTTTCCGTGAGCTGAATTTAGTCAAGGATGATCAGTATAGTCTTCACAAGCTCCTGCTTGACTTCCACCCTGAGCTGAAGGGGCTGAATGATGTTGAATATAAAGACTGCCAGGTTGTATTCATCTTTGATGGTTTAGATGAGAGTCGGTTGACACTAAAGATTGAACAAAACATAAACTTATCAGATGTAAAACAAAATTCATCTGTGAATGTACTGATAGCAAGCCTCATTCAGGGGACTCTACTTGCCTCAGCACTCATCTGGATAACCTCACGGCCAGCAGCAACTAGTCAAATTCCTGTTCAGTATATCAACCAGGTAACAGAAGTACGTGGATTCAATGACCCACAGAAGGAAGAGTACTTCAGGAAGAAAATCAGTGATGGCACTCAGGCCAAGAATATAATCTCACATATTAAGAAATCCAGGAGTCTCCATATCATGTGTCACATTCCAGTATTTTGTTGGATCACTGCCACTGTCCTTGAGGAAATGTTGGGAAATAAAAACATCAAAGACATTCCCAAAACTCTAACTGAGATGTTCATACAATTCCTACTCATCCAGACCACCAGAAAGGATCAAAAGTATCAGTGTGGAACTGAAACAGAGAAACAAGAAACACGTCTGAAATTTCAAAAAGAAATCTTGCTGAAGTTGGCCAAACTGGCTTTCAAGAATCTGGAAAGTGGTAATCTTATGTTTTACAATGAAGACCTGAGAGAGTGTGGCATTGATGTTAGTGAAGCCTCAGTGTACTCTGGTATGTGCACTGAAATCTTCAAGGAAGAATCAGTCTTTCAAAAGAATAAAGTCTACTGCTTTGTCCATATGAGTATCCAGGAGTTTCTAGCAGCTGTGTTTGTATTTCATTCTTATGTGTCTAAGAACCTTGAGCCACTGAAATCTTTCTTAAGGGAAGAACATAGACCCAACCCTATTTTGTCATCTTTTCAATCAGCTTTCGGTTTACAATCACAAGATCATCTACATGTATTGCTTAAGAGTGCAGTGGATGAGGCTTTGAAGAGCAAGAATGGACACCTGGATCTTTTCCTTCGCTTCCTTATGGGCATCTCTCTGGAGAGCAATCAGAGACTTCTGCAAGGACTCCTCGATCAAGTACACAACACCTCTAAGAGCATTAGTGAAACATGTCAGTACCTGAAGAAACTTAACAGTGAGAATCTCCCTCCTGAAAGATGCATCAATCTTCTCCACTGTTTGTCTGAACTGAATGACCTTTCCATGCATGAAGAAATTCAGAAGATCCTGTCATCAAAGAACTTTAAACAGAAGTTGTCTCCTGCTCACTGTTCAGCACTGGCCCACATGCTTCTGATGTCTGAGGAGGTGCTGGATGAGTTTGACTTGAAGAAATACAACACATCAGATGAGGGACGCAGGAGACTGATCCCAGCTGTGAGGTGCTGCAGAAAGGCACAGTGAGTTTCTGACGGAAATGTCATCATCTTCTTACGTCATTATCAAGTCATTATACCTCATCAATCTATGCTTCCAATAATATTAATATTATTCTGTGTTATAATACTAATATTATTGGAATATTAAATATTAATATTGGAATATAAATATTTCATCTCAGTCAATATACAATGTAATCTTCATCGGACACTTTTGAGACAAAATATATTCGCATCACCCCCTAATAAAGCACAATAACCCTAGAACTTAATATTTCTAGGTGTATGTTTATATTTACACCTTTTGTATAATTTACATGTCTTTCATTTCTTTTTAATGTTGTTTTGCAGACTTGCTGACTGCAAACTCAAGGATAAAACCTGGGGAATTGTGGCTACTATTCTTCAGTCTCCAAATCCTCTGATAGAACTAGACGTGAGTTCCAATTACCTGGGAGATTCTGGAGTTCAGTTTCTCTCTAAGGGACTGTCTAGTCCACACTGCAAATTGCAGACATTAAGGTGGGTGGTGGTTACAGTGACATCTGTACACTAAATAATACTAAATAAAATCTCTAAATAAAATCTCCCTCAATCTCTAAAATCTGTAAATGTCTGAAACAGCACTGTGTATACACTCATATCTAAATCCTTTCTGAAATAGCACTGGATATACACTCATATCTAAATCCTTTCTGAAATAGCACTGGATGTACACTCATATCTAAATCCTTTCTGAAATAGCACTGGATATCCAATCATATCTAAATCCTTTCTGAAACAGCAATGAACAGTCTGGATATTGTTTAAAGCAGAAATTCGCCCAAAGTGATGTTAAGCCTTGTTTTCGGATGTCCTACGATGAAATACAATGGTTGAGATGGACATTTTGACAAACGCTTGTGTTCCGAGAATTTTCGTTGTTGCTGTAGCATCTTAACAGCAGCCTATGTCCGCTGGAACAATCCTTCCTAAAATGCATTAAACGTCTGTCTACAAAAGTATAATACTCGCCAGTGCTCTGTAGTTTTCACTAATATGCTGACAATAAATATCACCACAAAATATGACTTCTAGCAGCTTCTAGCAAGTTGTACTGAAGTTTGTAGTCAAACCCCACTGACTGCTGGGAAGCCATACGTCACTCACAAGAGTCAAAATAATGCTAGAAGCTGCTAGAAGTCATATTTTGCGGTGATATTTATGTCAGCATATCGGTGAACACTACAGACCACTTGGTGAGTTTCATATCTTTGTAGACAGACATTTAATGCGTTTAAGGAAGGATTGTTCCAGTGGACATAGGCTGCTGTTAAGCAACAAGCGAAAATTCTCGGAACACAAGAGTTTGTCAAAATGTCAATCTTAACTAGTATTTCATTGAAGGATATCCGAAAACAAGGCTGAACATCACATCATTGGGCGAACTTCTGCTTTAACTTTTAACTTTTTTGTGTTCCATTGAGATACTGCATTAACATTGCTTTTTATCAACAGTATTATGTAGCAGAAAATATATGGGTACACTTACTGTCACTTTATACACATTCACATACACACACACACACACACACACACATACACACACACACACACACACACACACACACACACACACACACACTGATGAAGCTGGAGGAAAGGATGTCACACACTGTTAACCGCCATTTGTCCGCCATTTGGTGAAATTCTTTTGCAGATTTTATGACTGTAAACTCATCGCATCACCCCCTAATAAAGCACAATAATCCTAGAACTTAATATTTCTAGGTGTATGTTTATATTTACACCTTTTGTATAATTTACATGTCTTTCATTTCTTTTTATGTTCTTTTGCAGACTTGCTGACTGCAAACTCAAGGATAAAACCTGGGGAATTGTGGCTACTATTCTTCAGTCTCCAAATCCTCTGATAGAACTAGACCTGAGTTCCAATGACCTTGGAGATTCTGGAGTTCAGTTTCTCTCTAAAGGACTGTCTAATCCACACTGCAAACTGCAGACATTAAGGTGGGTGGTGGTTACAGTGACATCTGTACACTAAATAATACTAAATAAAATCTCAAAATAAAATCTCCCTCAATCTCTAAAATCTGTAAATGTCTGAAACAGCACTGTGTATACACTCATATCTAAATCCTTTCTGAAATAGCACTGGATGTACACTCATATCTAAATCCTTTCTGAAATAGCACTGGATATACACTCATATCTAAATCCTTTCTGAAATAGCACTGGATATACACTCATATCTAAATCCTTTCTGAAATAGCACTGGATATCCAATCATATCTAAATCCTTTCTGAAACAGCAATGAAGAGTCTGGATATTGTTTAAAGCAGAAATTCGCCTCAAAGTGATGTTAAACCTTGTTTTCGGATATCCTACGATGAAATACAGTGGTTGGAGATGGACATTTTGACAAATGCTTGTGTTCACGAGAATTTTCGCTTGTTGTTGTAGCATCTTAACAGCAGCCTATGACCGCTGGAACAATCCTTCTAAAATGCATTAAACGTCTGTCTACAAAAGTATGATACTCGCCAAGTGGTCTGTAGTTTTCACTGATATGCTGACAATAAATATCACCACAAAATATGACTTCTAGCAGCTTCTAGCAAGTTGTACTGAAGTTTGTAGTCAAACCCCACTGACTGCTGGGAAGCCATACGTCACTCACAATAGTCAAAATAATGTTAGAAGCTGCTAGAAGTCATATTTTGCGGTGATATTTATGTCAGCATATCGGTGAACACTACAGACCACTTGGTGAGTTTCATATCTTTGTAGACAGACATTTAATGCGTTTAAGGAAGGATTGTTCCAGTGGACATAGGCTGCTGTTAAGCAACAAGCGAAAATTCTCGGAACACAAGAGTTTGTCAAAATGTCAATCTTAACTAGTATTTCATTGAAGGATATCCGAAAACAAGGCTGAACATCACATCATTGGGCGAACTTCTGCTTTAACTTTTAACTTTTTTGTGTTCCATTGAGATACTGCATTAACATTGCTTTTTATCAACAGTATTATGTAGCAGAAAATATATGGGTACACTTACTGTCACTTTATACACATACACACACACACACACACACACACACACACACACACACACTGATGAAGCTGGAGGAAAGGATGTCACACACTGTTAACCGCTTTACGCCATTTGGTGAAATTCTTTTGCAGATTTTATGACTGTAAACTCATCGCATCACCCCCTAATAAAGCACAATAAGCCTAGAACTTAATATTTCTAGGTGTATGTTTATATTTACACCTTTTGTATAATTTACATGTCTTTCATTTCTTTTTATGTTCTTTTGCAGACTTGCTGACTGCAAACTCAAGGATAAAACCTGGGGAATTGTGGCTACTATTCTTCAGTCTCCAAATCCTCTGATAGAACTAGACGTGAGTTCCAATGACCTTGGAGATTCTGGAGTTCAGTTTCTCTCTAAAGGACTGTCTAATCCACACTGCAAACTGCAGACATTAAGGTGGGTGGTGGTTACAGTGACATCTGTACACTAAATAATACTAAATAAAATCTCAAAATAAAATCTCCCTCAATCTCTAAAATCTGTAAATGTCTGAAACAGCACTGTGTATACACTCATATCTAAATCCTTTCTGAAATAGCACTGGATGTACACTCATATCTAAATCCTTTCTGAAATAGCACTGGATATACACTCATATCTAAATCCTTTCTGAAATAGCACTGGATATCCAATCATATCTAAATCCTTTCTGAAACAGCAATGAAGAGTCTGGATATTGTTTAAAGCAGAAATTCGCCCAAAGTGATGTTAAGCCTTGTTTTCGGATATCCTACGATGAAATACGAGATTGACATTTTGACAAACACTTGTGTTCCGAGAATTTTCGCTTGTTGCTGTAGCATCTTAACAGCAGCCTATGTCCGCTGGAACAATCCTCCCTAAAATGCATTAAACGC
This sequence comes from Sardinella longiceps, assembly GCA_027497455.2. Lineage (NCBI taxonomy): Eukaryota > Metazoa > Chordata > Actinopteri > Clupeiformes > Clupeidae > Sardinella > Sardinella longiceps. Next base: position 27,518,702 of record JAODXP020000033.1, on the reverse strand, counting down.
CTGTCTACAAAAGTATGATAC
>JAODXP020000033.1:27507998-27514252 GCA_027497455.2 Sardinella longiceps | reverse complement strand
TGTCATGCAGTCAATCTATAGCCTCTATATAGCCTGTAACCCTCTGTTGCAGGGATAAAAGTGCTCTCACTCTCATTGTTGTTTACTAGCAACATTTAAGTCAATGACATTTTCTGACAATACATTTCCTGAAGTGAAACTATGTTGGATCAAATATTTTTCAAATGAGTAAATGTAAAATAGTCCTTCTAGAGGATAGTTGCTGGCCCAGGACATTTCTTCACATTTATTGAACATGAGGGACTAAATGTTGGTTTGATTTTATTTTGTCTGATCCCTTTAGTATGCTAAAGGCAGCAGAACTACTCAATTTTATCAATGAAAGAAGTCTGAATCAAAATGACAGAGAGCCTGACAGACTATTGGTTGATAATGAAATGTAGACCTACATGTTGACCTAGATCTAGTCATTTAAAAACAATTTTAAAACCCCTTTTTTTTGATGGAAAATACCGAAACCGTACCGTTACCGTGGCCCAAAAACCGTGATACATACCATACCGTGGGCAAACTGTACCGTTGCATCCGTACTGCATGACATGCAGCTGTGATAATGTGAGCTCTTTGTCTCTGTGTGTGTGTGTGTGTGTGTGACACTAAAGTGTACCCATATGTGTGTAGACATATATATATATATATATTTGCAACATAATATTGTTGATAGTAAGTGCTGTTAATGCAGTAGCTCAATGGAACACAAAATAAAGACACAGATAAAAGTAAACCTGACTGCTCAGTGCTGTTTCAGAAAAGAGTTAGAGATGTGTGGATGCTCTGTTGATACTGTAAATACCACCCACCTTAACCTCAGTTTGCAGTGAGGACTAGACAGTCCTTTAGAAGCTGATTGAATTCAGTCATTGGACCAGGTCTGTTCTATCAGAGAGTTTGAGACTCCACAGGTTCATCTGTGAGCAGTCAGAGTCTGCAAAGTTACAATATGCATGTAAAGACGTGCTGTTTCAGAGATGACTGAAGAGATGAGTAGCTCAGCAATTACGCACTATTCAGAATTGGCTATTATTACATATCGGCCTTACGTACTTAATGTCTGCAGTTTGGTGAGAACTAGACAGTCTTAGACAGAGCTGAACTCCAGAATCTCCCAGGTCATTGGAACTCAGGTCTATTTATCAGAGATTTGTAGAATGGCTATCTAGCAGTCAGCATCGCAAAACAACATTAAAATGTAATATGTAATTACCAAAACGGTGCTGTTTCAGAAATGACTTGAGATGTAGGATGCGGCACTGTAGCACCACCTTAATGTCTGCAGTTTGCAGGAGGACTAGACAGTCCTTTAGACAGAAGCTGAACTCCAGAATCTCCAGGTTATTGGAACTCAGGTCTAGTTCTATCAGAGGATTGGAGACTGAAGAATAGTAGCAACAATTCCAGTTTTATCTGTGAGTTTGCAGTCAGCAAGTCTGCAAAACAACATTAAAAATGCAATATATGTAAATTACCCAAATGGTGCTGTTGCAGAAATTATTTAGAGATGTGTGGATGTTCAGTTGTTACTGTAGCTACCACCCACCTTAATGTCTGCAGTTTGCAGTGAGGACTAGACAGTCCTTTAGACAGAAGCTGAACTCCAGAATCTCCCAGGTCATTGGAACTCAGGTCTAGTTCTATCAGAGGGTTTGGAGACTGAAGAATAGTAGCAACAATTCCCCAGGTTTTATCTGTGAGTTTGCAGTCAGCAAGTCTGCAAAACAACATTAAAAAGAAATGTAAGATATGTAAATTATACAAAAGTTGTAAAAATAAATATACACCTAGAATTATTAAGTTCTTGGATTATTGTGCTTTATTAGCACAATAATCCATTTTATCTCAAAAAGTGATGAAAACCGATGAAGATTAGATTGTATGTTGACTGAGATGAAAAAGAAATATTTGTATTCCAATATTAATATTTAATATTCCAATAATATTAGTATTATACCACAAAATAATATTAATGTTATTGGAAGTATAGATTGATGAGGTGTAATGACTTGATAGTGACTTAAGAAGATGACAACCTTTCCGTCAGAAACTCACCGTGCCTTTCTGCAGCACCTCACAGCTGGGATCAGTCTCCTGCGGCCCTCATCTGATGTGTTGTATTTCTTCAGCTCAAACTCATCCAGCACCTCCTCAGACATCAGAAGCATGTGGGCCAGTGCTGAACAGTGTGCAGGAGATAACTTCTGTTCAAAGTTTTCTGATGACAGGAATGACAGAATTTCTTTATGCATGGAATGATCATTCATTTCAAGCAAGCAGTGGAAAAGATTTATGCATCTTTCAGGTGAGTGACCTTCTCTATTGAGCTCCTTAATGTACTGACATGTTTCTTTAATGCTTTTTGAGGTGTTGTCTATTTTCTTTAGGATACCTTGCAGAAGTTTCTGATTCTTTTCCAGAGAGATCCCCATAAGGAAGCGAAGGAAAAGATCCAAGTGTCCGTTTTGGCTCTCCAAAGCCTTATCAATTGCACTCTTCAATAATACATGCGTTGTGAGTACTCAGGCCTAGTGCTGACTAGAAGAGAAGATAAAACAGGATTTATGTTTGTCACTAATGAGGGATGTCAGGGGTTCAAGGTTCCCAGTCACATAAGAGTGAAATACAAACACAGCTGCTAGAAACTCCTGGATGCTCAGATGCACAAAGCAGTAAACTTTCTTCTTTTGAAAGACTGATTCCTCCTTGAATATTTCAGTGCACATACCAGAGTACACAGAGGCTTCACTGACATCAATGCCACACTCTCTCAGGTCTTCATTATAAAACATCAGATTGCCACTTTCCAGATTCTTGAAAGCCAGTTTGGCCAACTTCAGCAAGATTCCTTTCTGAGATTTCAGACGTGTCTCTTGTTTCTCTGTTTTGTTTCCACACTGATACTTTTGATCCTTCCTGGTGGTCTGGATAAGTAGGAATTGTATGAACATTTCAGTTAGAGTTTTGGGAATGTCTTTGACTTTTTTCTTTCCCAGCATCTCCTGAAGCACAGTGGCAGTGATCCAACAGAATACTGGAATGTGACACATGATATGGAGACTCCTGGATGTCTTAATGTGTGAGATGATTTTATTGGCCTGTTTGTCATCACTGATTCTCTTCCTGAAGTACTCCTCTTTCTGTGGATCGGTGAATCCTCGCACTTCAGTAACTTGATTAATAAACTGGGTTGGAATTTGACTGATTGCTGCCGGCCGTGAGGTTATCCAGATGAGTGCAGAGGGAAGTAGAGTTCCCTGAATGAGACTTGTTATCAGTACATTCACAGATGCAGTTTGTTTTACATCTGATAGGTTCATGTTTTGTTCAAACTTCAGTGTCAACCGACTCTCATCCAAACCATCAAAGATGAACACAATCTGACATTCTTTATATTCATCATCATTCACCTCCTGCAGCTCAGGATGGAAGTCAAGCAGGAGCTTGTGAAGACTATACTGATCATTCTTGATTAAATTCAGCTCACGGAAAGAGAGGGGAAACATAAAGTCTACATCCTGATTGGCTAATCCATCTGTCCAGTCAAGAATGAACTTCTGCACTGAGACTGTTTTTCCAATGCCAGCAACACCTTTAGTCATCACAGTTCTAATGTGCTTCTCCTTGTCCAGGTAAGGACTTGAAGATGTCATTGCAGTTGATTGGTGTGTCTTCTGTGTTTTGTGCTCTGGATGCTGACTCTATCTGACAGACTTCATGTTCCTTATTCACCCCTTCACTCTCTCCCTCTGTGATGTAAAGCTCTGTGTAGATCTCACTGAGGAGTGTCTGAGTTTCTGATTTGATGATGCCTTCGGATACTTTCTCAAACCTCTTCTTCAGACTGGCTTTATGATTCTCTTTCACTCTTCTCAGGACATTCACATCTGTTTGGAATAAATAAAGAATAAATTTAAGAATAAATTATTTACAGATAATATTACCAAAAGTTATGGTAACGCTTTAATTTACAGCCCGTGAAGTACTGGGTAAGTATTAGTAAGTATTAGATAAGAATGGTGTAACAAAAAAGTATCAAGGGATAAATTACTGAGTACTTACAGTGTAAGTTTGCTGGGATAACACACGTTCACGCTTTATTTTACAGCCCGTGAAGTACTGGGTAAGTACAGGTAAGAACAACGTAACAAAATAGAACTTTATGTGTAATATTGCCATAATTACAAAATGGGTATAGCCTAGATGCGTAGTATAGCCTACAGGAAATGCATGTGTTGATTCACTTCATTTTACAGCCCCCACATCCAATATTAGGGTGTAGTTACAAGTAGTTTTGGGGTATTTAGGTAATTTCTTTACTTTTCAATAGCGTAGCCTACCTACAGTAATTGGTGTACAGTAGCATGCATAGTCAGAGGCAACAGTTTGACAAAGATGTGTTGTATTTACAACATGGAAAATGAAACTAATAAAATCCTCGCAATCACTTGCGCTGATTATTCCACTCCAAATGGAACAAGACTATTTCTCTAAACTCGCGGGAGATTTTACCCTTCATCATTCGCGGTTGTCTGTGAGCCTCTATATAAATAAGGTAGACTTAATTTTGTTAGTTTAACGCTGAACTTAGTGATCAAACAACATAGTTGCTGCCTTTGCAAGATAATCTATATCTGTCTGCAATACCCCTCACGCACCTTCTGCATAGATAGGACGCACACACTGATGCTACACCACTTAGGTAGGCTACCCTATTGAAAAACAAAGAACAAGTAGGGAAATTACCTAAACATCCCAAAACTACTTGTAACTACACCCTAATATTGGATGTGGGGGCTGTAAAATGAAGTGAATCCACACATGCCTTTCCTGTAGGCTATACTACGCATCTAGGCTACCCCTTATTTTGTAATTATGGCAATATTACACATAAAGTTCTATTTTGTTACGTTGTTCTTACCTGTACTTACCCAGTACTTCACAGGCTGTAAAATAAAGCGTGAACGTGTGTTATTCCAGCAAACTTACGCTGTAAGTACTCAGTAATTTATCCCTTGATACTTTTTTGTTACACCATTCTTACCTAATACTTACTAATACTTACCCAGTACTTCACAGGCTGTAAATTAAAGCGTTACCAAAGTTATTTGTGAACCTATAGTTTGTAGTTTACTATAGAATACCACTGTACTGGCAGTCAGCGACATGGGAGAGAGCCTTTATTCACCACATAATGAGCCATTCAGTGACTATGAAGCTCTTATTTAACATACTCTAAAATGTTGTCTGGTATTACCTTCTCTATTTTTAAGTTGGGACCTGGTACTGTTTTTTAAAAATACTAAACAACATAAAAGAAGTAGGTTTTTGCTTTCTGACAGCTTGCATTTCTCCCTAAACTCTGCCCCATACTCTCCACTGGGATGAATAAACCCTGCTGGTACATTAATGCTCTCTTATCATTCAGTTTGTGTCAACAGTCCCTGAAATATTTAAATTAAAATCTCCATATTACCATGATGCTCATCACCATCCAGAGGACACTGAGGGTCTGAAGATCTCAACACACTGCAGAGATCAAAGAAGTAAAAATGTTATTTTGCAATTTGCAAAGGGAACAGGAAGGGCTGCAAGGAGTCCTTATTTTTGCATGAAGTTCAGTTGCTCTTTAGTGACTGTGGGTATCAAGCATTTAAAAAAAAGCCTTCAATGAAGAAAAAACACCAAGGCAAACTGAATTCCTTTTATAAATATATATTCTCGAGCAAGGCAACAAAAAAGACTGACCAACGCATTACGCTAGGTCTTTGTCTGCGTTAAGTGTGTGTGTGTGTGTGTGTGTGTGTGTGTGTGTGTGTGTGTGTGTGTGTGTGTGTGTGTGTGCGCGCGCGTGTGTGACTTTGACTGACTGCATGTGTGTGCAGGAATGTGATGGAGTGTGTTTGTGTGTGTCTGTGTGGAGTGTGTGTTTGTGTTTATGTATGTCTGTCAGTGAAGTGTGAAAGAGTGTGTGTGTGTGTGTGTGTGTGTGTGTGTGTGTGTGTGGAGTGTGATTGAGTAAGTGTGTTTGTGTCTGTGGGTGTTTGTGCGTGCATAGAGTGTGACAGTGTGTGTGTGTGTGTGTGTGTGTGTGTGTGTTCAGGCACAGTGTTACTGTTTCTTCACCCATATGTATGTCTAAACCAGTGGGGGGATGAGGGAAATAATCGTAAAAAATAAATAAATAAATTCTCACATTGGAAATGTAAGTGGTTGGACTGCAGTACTATAACACAGAAAGAAATCAACCACACATTTTGCAA
>JAODXP020000033.1:27475498-27502998 GCA_027497455.2 Sardinella longiceps | reverse complement strand
TTTATTGCCAGGCTAGCCGTGCCCACTCACTTGCGTTAGCCTAGCACCAGCGAACTCAGCTGATAGAAGGACTGGATGAAATGAGTTGAAAACGGTCTCCAATGACAGATATGACTCAGGCTTACTTGGAAATGAGGTTTAACATCGAAAATTCTGAACCGCCCATTAATGAAACACAAGGCAACTTTTTTCTCAGTGAATTTCATTAAATGGCCCTTATATGAGGGAAACATTTTCCAAAATCAGCTGTATTTTCCCATGTAATTCAGGTAATTATTTTACATTATGAATTAGCATACTTCCTCCTAATTAGGACAAATGGTTTGTTTGACCCTACATGCTTGTTGTTCTTTGCAGAAGTCATTGGCTAGTCTCTGAGGACCTCTAGTGGGGAATGTGAGGAATTTATTTTGTCACTGTATGTTGGAAATGACAAATTACTCAATAAGAAACTTCTACTCTAAATAAAGACAAATTTGTCAGGGAATGGGTGGCTGTAAAAAAAAAAAAAAAACAACAACAACAACAAAAAAAAACCAAAACCTTTCAATAACTTAGGCCAATTGAATGTCATTTTAAGGATTTGTCCTATAGTTCAATCCAAGAATAGTAGGTGTAAGATTAATGAAAGCACACATAGTAGGTTGGGTATGGCCTTTAGTTTAGTTTTGTTTTGTAACATGCTATAAAGATATCTGTGTGTGCTTAGCTCCCTGGACACTTGCGCATGCGCAATGCACACGGTCGAAAGTGAAAGTATGCCGAGGGAATTTCCGAGAAGTCAGAGCTATTCATTCAAGTCTGGCTGGCGTCTCTCCACTGACACAGAGTAGAAACTTGTCTCGGCGCCTGCTGTTGTGCTAAACATCAGTCCTAAACTTGGAAAATAGGGTGAGTATTAATCTCGTTAGTGTCGTGGTAATGAGGTCTTGACTATCAGCTAGGTAAACAGTCAGCGAGGACTAGCCTAATCTAATAGGCTACACCTTCACTTCGGGAAACTCAGGGCTTACAGAAATGTCTAACGTTACGCCACTACGATAACATGTCTGTGTTTTGTAACAAGCGATGACGGTTTTATTTTCACTTTCATTCTTTCCCCTTTTCGGTTTGACACTGCGCGCAGATATCTGCATTCTTCTTCAGCTCGCCAGACAGACAGCAGCAACATTACTGTAAAGGTAAGCAGAATCCGCACAAGAAAATAGACAGAGCCCGAGCCTGTTTCTTTTGAATCTCAGTTGACCAGATGCTGGGGCTACGATTTTTCCACGTTTAGGCTACTAAAGTGATTATAGGCCTCTGGTTAACTCTCTAAGCATAGCACATTAACGTTAAAGCGAATAGGCAACAAGTCACTGGTCTCTTGCTGATTTTATAACGATGACCAAGACATAATGAATACTCGATGGGGTTTAGGCATTAGGAATAGGCTAGCAGCATTGTTGTTTGTTTCTGTTATCATTGGGGTGGGGATGGTGGTGTTGGTACTGATACTTTTTTTAAGAATAGGCCTACTAGTGTTAATTGTAGTGACACTGATTGACTCAGATTCATTCACTGCTACTTGTGTCTACTGCAGGCCTGGGGGCCACATGCGGCCTGCTGAGCTATTTAATCCGGCCCGTGGAGCCTTCCCAAAGTAGTATAATTTATCTTTTATCCAAGGAGACTTTATAGGCCTAAATTATCAAGTCTGTTGTATTCATGAAGTACAAATTCAGAATTCCCCCTTTTAACCCTGCATATTAACATGTCCTCTGAAGAAAGTGGGGCTACTGGTTTGAGACTTGCCAATTTACTGACATCAACTGGTTGACGGTTAACACCCGGCCCGCTAGTCAAAATCTTAAAGCCAATGTGGCCCTTCGGCCAAAATAATTGCCCACCCCTGTTCTACTGGGTCTTTGCTGCGTCCTGCTGGCCTACTGTACAGTAGTAGCCTAGCCTATAGGCTAGGGTTATAGGCCGACTCCTCTCAACGTTACTTCACAGTGTCCTCCCTAAGGCTGGGGTTCAATGTGCAAACAGACATGTTACTCACGCCCCTATAGGCTAATCAGCACAGTTACAGGAAGAGCTTTCAAATCACAGCTGCACACTACCTTTCACCGGAGGTCAGAGTACTTAGTACACAAATATTTATAAAATATAATTGAATACGCATATGTGTGTGCCTGTTTGAAGTAGCAGTCTGCAGATGTGTGTTTGTTTATTTAGTTTTGATTTTAACCACACTGTACAATATGTAGGTTGTTTCGCCATCTTCCAGCCAGTTATGTCCAACAATGGTCTTCCCCACATGCCTGCACCTGTGTGCCTGATTGAGAACACAGACAATGGCCTTCAGACGGTGGAGTCGTCTCTCGCTCTCCTTCGGGGGATCCAGCAGCCGGTGGTGGTGGTGGCCGTGGTGGGACTCTACCGCACTGGCAAATCCTACCTCATGAACCGGCTGGCTGGGCAGCAGTCAGGTAAAAATGGTTAGATTACCCGTAAAGAAGTTACAGGTACAGTTAGTGATGCTGAGTAGTTTGTAACTTTCTGTAAGCATCCATATTTAGTTAACATTGAGTTAATAGCTCCTCATGATTTGAAAACTCTGCAACAAACAAACTCACTACTTGGCTACTTGACAGGAGACTTCCATTCATACACACACACATTCTCTCTCTCTCTCTCTCTCTCTCTCTCTCTCTCACACACTCACTCACTCACTCACTCACACACACACACACACACACACGTGCACACACAGACACGTATTCACACACACTGAGACGTAGTTTAAACTCTCTAGTTAGCTTCATGAATGTAATCAGATCCCAAAGCACAGACTGTAATTAGTGGTTTGCAGCTCATAACAAAAGATTAGTTAGCATTACATTTACTGTTGGACTGGTTTTAAAAGCCCGTCATAGGGTGGCATATAATGTCCTCACACCGCCCATAACTTGTCTTGCTTGTCTTTCTTTTTTTCCCTCTCTCCTTCTTTCTTTTGAAAACTACAATATTGGTCAGAAAAGTGTGAGCCTGTGTGACACTTTATCTCAGTCAGTGTTAGTAAACCCAGAGGTTTACAAAGTTTAAAGGTTACTGGATAAGATTATGAGTGTTTCTCAAAGTCGAAAGGTTTTTCCTAAGGTTCAGAATGATGTTTACTACTGAGTAGCCCTTGGATACAGACACCATAGCTGCATTTCGCACAGGAGGAATCTCCTGGAATGTCAAATGGAATGTTGTGGTGACAGAGTAATTGACAGGCAGTTCTTGAGCGTCCAGTTTTGTTCTGAATTAATAAAGCAGAAGTAGGCATGTACTAAACACAGATAACACACACATTCACACACATTCACTCACACACACACGCTCAATGGTGTTTTTTGCCCCCAACGGCACCTTCCAGGCAGCACAGCCTAAAAGGCACTACCCTTACCCTATTCCTAACCCTAACCACCTCAACCCTCATCCTAACCCTAAACTGAGTGGAGTAATGCCTTGAAGGCACCGTTGAGGGCAAAAAATACCAAAGACACACACACACACAAACACACACACACACACACACACACACACACACACAAAGATCAAACTTATTAAAAGTTGTCAAGACTCCTGTGATAAAGAACACACACACCAAACTTATTAAAAGTTGTCAATAATCCTGTGGTAAAGAACACACACACACACACACACACACACACACACACACACACACACACACACACACACACACAGACAGACACACACACACACACACACACACACACACACACACACACACCCCAAACAAAAGAAACCCTCCTTAAGTCAATAAGCCTGAGATAAAGAACAATGTGCCATGACTGTTTCTGGCTGACCTTACCAGTCCCAGCCTAATGGCTTGCTTTTAAAGCCTGTGTCGACATATCAGTAATACCTATCAAACTCAAGGCCTGGGGGTCTTTTTGTTTTTTGTCTTCTTTTCTTTCAGGCTTTGCCCTGGGCAGCACTATTGAATCCAAGACCAAGGGCATCTGGATGTGGTGTGTGCCTCACCCTCTTAAACCAGGTGATCTATCTATCTGTCTGTCTTTCTCTCTCTGTCTGTCTGTGTCTCTGCCTGATTCTCTGTCTGTCTGTCTGTCTGTCTGTCTTAGTTGCCTATAACAGTTATGGATATGATGTTTATCATTTACATAAACGGTGAATTATGCTGAGTATCTCTTACTTCTATTTTGTCTTTCTCGTTTTCTGTATGAAAGTTAGGCAACCAAAGACCGACATGTTCTAGAATCTTTTAGCAACTATGGTTACCACGTGAACACAGAGGAGGTAGAATGGTGTGACAACGAAATGACCTCTTTTTCAGGACACTGCTTGCTGTTGTTGGATACTGAAGGCCTGGGTGATGTCGACAAGGTGAGAACAGCAAGATTAAAGACAATGTTGCACTAATGGTGCACTACTGTAACCCATCGGTGCTTCTCGTACTGTCTGTAAAGCGCTGAGGCGAGAGACAATGTATTATATTTGGTGGTCTCCAAATAAAATTGAATGGAATTACATGTGAAATAGAGTGACATTCAATATGCAGGGTTCGTACGGGTGCTTAAAAACCTTGAAAATGCTTAGATTTTAATGTGGTGTTTTCAAGGTTTGGAATGTGCTTGGTTTTTGCCACAATCCTTGATAATGCTTGAAATTGTAAATCCATTTCCTCTGCACAAATGTTCACTTAATAGTCGTTCGCGTTGTGGATCGAATAGAATGATGATTGTATATGAAAAGTGCTCCACGCAGCTGGGGATACTTGCCACTTTTTGGTTCTGATCAGAGCGCGAGTGACCATGAACACGCCCCTTCTAAAGTTGCGAGTAGGCTTGTGGTGGTGCATGTCAACGTTACTGAATGTTAGTGGCAAGTTAACAACTTGACATGGAGAGTAATTTTCAAAGTGCCACTAGCACTCCTTTTTCATCATTAATGTAGGCTAGTAGATAAGAATCATATATGTGTACAACCAAATGCAGGCGGTTTATATGAATATAAATTGAGATCGCTAGGTCAGCGTTGGCTGAGATAATGCGTCCGTAGCCTATTTGCGCTAATCAACAATAACATGTCTGTAACGGAGACAACCCTTAACAATTTTTCAAACATGTAGCCTAGTGTAGCCAACTTATACAGCACAGTGTGTCTATTTATAGGCCTAGCATCTGTTACTGAAAGCGTTTGATTGTGTGAGTAGACCGTATTCGTTGAAATAGCATGTGTGCGCGCCGCACTCCAGTCGGTGGAGTGCGCATACGACCACACGATAACGTTACACAAAGTGAATAAAGAAAAAAAGTCGCGTTTCTCTTGTAAGCATATGGCCTTCAGTTTTGACAATCACTCATTGACAATAGTTGGCTAACTCTGTCCCACTGCTAAATATCAGATGTGTTTCAAACTTTCTGTTCTTCAGGCTTATCTGAGAATGAAATATATAGCAGGATGGTAAATGTGGGAAGTAGTTAGACCAATCAGTCATTTTAAGTAAGTGACTGATTTCTCATGGAAAGTGTTCAGAGCACTGTTTGACAAATGACAATTTTTTGAGTGGCAGTGGCAGATATAGCCTATGATAGCAATGCACCTATAGGCTAATTTCAATTTGGAGATTTTGATATAGCCTACTAATTTGAGTTTTCTTAGGGCATGGGCTATTTGTGGTAAAAAGTATTTAGTCTCTGTATCCATCCACTTCTTGCAGAAGTTTTATAAATTTATAGGATTAATTGACCTAGGATGTGTTGGCTACATTGTATTAGGCAGAAAAAATATTATAAAACTATTGACTGTATGACAAGGCTGTATGATTAATTTCTTTTGTAGTATCTAGTCCTGTTTTGCTTTTAGGTGACAGAATGAGCTGTAAAAATGAGTGTTGCTCATTGTTACATGCAAAATTGTGGCCCCATGCTCTGTAGTACAGTATGCTTCGCCAGTATGCTTAATACTGTAAGCAGCCACATCAAGCAAAGCACACTGGAGGTGGTGCCTGCGTGTCAGGGTGATAGTCAGATAGTTTCTGGCCCTCTGATCTTTGGCAAACATTTGAGCAGTTGCCTATTTAGCTCCATCACTATAAACAAACTCAACAAACCCGCCAGATATGCGTGAAATATTAGCCTGTTCCCATGCTCCTTTGTGCGCTTATTTCATTTCACTCTGCAAAGCAGTATGGTGACCATGGCCAATTTTCTTGCCTGCTTTCAGTATCCAATCACAGAACAAAAAGGGACTAGCACGGCCCTCGATTGCATTTTACGTCACGTGGTGGCTCTAGTATTGGCTCTGAGCTAAGTACAAACGCTATGATAGACATTCGTAGCGCCCAATAAACGGCTCTGGACAACGGTAAACGCCGCTTCCGCTACGAGAAAAGCAATAGATGGGTCTCCAGACTAAATATCACTTGTGATTTTAGTTTGCCGTTCGCCAGGCTAGTGAAATATAGGTGCTGGGAAAGTTTGAAAATTGACCATGAATGTGCTTGAAAAATGCTTGAATTTAATATTGAAAAAGGTGTACGAACCCTGAATATGCTGTTTACTTTAGTGTTTGCTGTTTGTTTAGCTTTGCTGTATGACAAAGTAAGGTCCATTTAAAGTTTGTTAAATCTTGTCTGGGTTGAAAGATATGATTGTTGACAAAATCAAACTCCATTTTTCCATCACTTGAATGCATAATGGCTTTTCAGTCATATTTGAGCTGAGAGAAACCACTATATTTTGCAGAGGAGATACATATAATATTTGACAGAGAGGAACACAACACAACAGGCAAAATATTATAGTCCCTTGGCTTGTTCAGTGAATGAATGTGCTAGTTGGATGTTGATGCAATGTTATGAAATCTTATTCCCAGGGCGACTCGAAAAACGATGCCTGGATCTTCTGTCTGGCTGTGCTGCTCAGTAGCACACTGGTTTACAACAGCAGAGGCACCATTGACAACCAGGCCATAGAGAAACTCCAGTATCCTCCAGTCCCTTGCCTTACTTACACACACACACACGCATGCACACACGCACGGACGCACGCACACACACACACACACACACACACACACACACACACACACACACACACACACACACACACACACTGACTTACTGATTCAGTCACACACTAACACATTACCAGGCCCCAGACATAGCATTAAAGGTTTTCACAAATATACACACTGTACATACTGTATACACACACACACACACACACACACACACACACACACACAGTATATGTTTGTGTATATACTTACTCTACACACACACTCACACTGTATAAACACAACACACTCACACAAACAGAAAGGAAATTCCATCACCATGTTTTCCTTAGCCAATCCCAGCTATGTGACAGAGCTGACGGATCAAATCCAGGTGAAGTCCGGAGCTGCCAGCAATGACGATGAGGAGATGGCAGAGGACTGTCAGTTTGTCCGCTTCTTTCCCGGCTTCGTCTGGGCCGTTCGGGACTTCACTTTGGAGAGGAAGATCGATGGTCGAGACGTGAGCGAGGATGAATACCTTGACTTCGCCCTGACCCTGAAAAAAGGTTGGTATCAAACAATAAACAATATGCTACCCCCCCCCCACACACACACACACACTCACATGTTTTTGACATTTTTTAGAAAAGAATTTGTATAATTCTTTAAATATAAGAATAATATAATGTTCAACTAAAAATGTACTGAAAAAAATAAAGCACATCAAATTAAATACAACAACATCTACAACAACAAAACTGTGAGGTGATAATTTTGAAGTATGTGTAAGTTTCAGTCAGAATCTGTATCATATACATACAGGTTTGAATCCTAAAGTGGTGACCTACAACCTTCCGAGGCAGTGTATCCGGAACTTCTTCCCGACCCGGAAGTGCTTCACCTTCCCATTCCCGACTGCAGCTAGCAAAATGACGAACCTAGACTCCATGGCTGAAACCGACCTTGAACCTGACTTTCGCAGGGTCGCCGACCGTTTCTGCAGCTACATCTTTGCAGAGTGCCGTGTGAAGACTGTACAGGGAGGCCATAAGGTCAATGGAAGCCGTGAGTCACAAGCCTTTTTTTAAAAAAAGATATTTTTAAACCTTTATTGTTATAAGATAGCGTAGAGAGACAGGGAAATCAGTTGAAGAGGGAGATGGAGGGATCCGGGAATTGTACACTCGAGAGTTACGAATCAAACCCATTTCCCCGGATTTATGGTGCGGCACCATAAAACATGGAATATCAAAAAATTGTATTTAATTCTTGAGCATTATTACAGAACAATGAAAAGTCATATCAGACACAAGATATAAATCATATGCAGTAAAAGTTTAGCTTAGCATAAGTCACTGCCAGAGTTCTTCGTAGCTGCAAATTTCCAAAATGTGAGCATGAGAGATAAAATAGTGTCAAATCACTTGATTAGGGAACTAGATTAATTTGCCCCACAAACCAACGGCATTCTTTCTTGCTTTTTGCTAGGATTCAGCCATCTAGTGAAGATCTACGTGGACACCATCAACAGTGGCAGCGTTCCCTGTCTGGAGAACGCTGTGGTTGCCATGGCAGAGATCGAGAACCAATCGGCTGTGAATGAGGGATTCCATCTCTTTGAGCAAGGCATGGAGGATCTAAGGAAGAACTTCCCCATTGATCTTGGACAGCTGTCAGTGGAACACCAGCGTCTTGAAGCCATGGCTGCACAAGTGTTCCTCAAGCGCTCCTTCAAGGACGAGGGGGGAAAATACATGACGCAGCTGCAGGCAAGTTTCTTTTGTTGTTGTTGGTTTCTTTTGCCATCCATTTACTGCCAAGGATGAATTGTTAGCATGTATTATTGTTGTTGTTGTTGTTATTGTTGACAATAAAACTATAAGGGATTGTTTTTCAATTGACAGGAAAAAGTGGCTAAGTTCTATGAGCAGCTGATCAATGAGAACATGGAGGCCTCTGAGAGGTTGTGCCGGAAGCTTCTCTTTGACCTGTACGCTCCAATGGCCGCCAACATTCAGCAGGGCACCTACGCCAAGGCAGGAGGCTACGAGATCTACTGCCGCGACAGAGATGCCATGGTGGCCAGATACAGGCAACATGGCAATAAAGGAATGAAGGTGAGGGTTCTCTCTCTCTCTCTCTCTCTCTCTCTCTCTCTCTCTCTCTCTCTCTGTGTGTGTGTGTGTGTGTGTGTGTGTGTGTGTGTGTGTGTGTGTCCTCTCTTTCTAACTATATGCTCTGTTTTGTGTCATAGGGGGAGGAGGTGCTGGAGGAGTTTCTGCAGGAGAAGAACTCTGAGGCCAACGCCATCTTGATGGCAGATGAGAGACTAACAGATGCCGACAAGCAGATGGCAGGTAAGATGGCAATTTCAACCAATCAGAAGAAAATGTTGACCCCCAAGAGCCAATCAGAATAAGCCTAGTAAACTATGCCTCATTTTGTGATGATTTGATGAAATATGAAAGATAAGGTATGGTTGTCATTTCAAAAAATTGTGGGAGCATTAAATCCTGGTTGCAGCGGACTTTTTTTATTCTTTTAGACTATTTGATTGTCCTGCTCCCAGGGCAGGTTCGGATGTGCGGGCTTATGGTTGTCATTTCAACCACAAATATAACAGCATAAAACAATATAGGGTGAAGTAAATAGAATATAGGATTATTTATTCACATTCAAATGCATTCCCAGTTATTATTGAATGTCGGTTGATGTGTGGTGGTGTGTGCACTGTTTAGTACTTTGGCATTTTATTTACTCAAACATAATTTACTGTAGGTCATTAAATGTCGGATTTCTTTGCATGTGTGGATTTCTTTCATTAATTCCAATGTCCGACCAGAAACATGTACGGAAAAAAAGTACTTTTTTTTCACTTCTATATATCGCTAATAGCATTGGCCCCAGAATGGAGCCTTGAGGTACTCCAAGATCTATATTTTTTGATAGTTTAATAGCTCCAAACTATACTGTACATCACCCATATCACCCAAATAACTCGTGGTAGCAATTATCCAATGGGAAAGTTTTCCCCGAAAACGTCTCTCATGCCACCCTTTCCTTTCTCCCACCTCTCCACACTCTTTTTATTTTCTGGACCTGCTGGGGAATCATTGATACAACTCCGTGCGCATCACTTCTCCTGATCCTGATGTGGATGGACCCACTAACGGACCCTTTTCATACAAAACCTGGACTGGCACCCGCTGCCTTATCTCACCAGAGGCCCATGAGAAAGCGAGGGTGCAGGAGCAGAAGGCCAAAGTAGCGGCGAAGCGTCAAGAGGATCTGCAGCGCGCCCTAGAGGATGAGCAGCGTCACCAGGAAGAGCGAATAAAGCGCATGGAGGAGAAGATTGAGGAGGAGAAACGTCTTCAGCGTGAGGAACTGGATCGCGCTCTGGAGAGCAAGCTGAAGGAGCAGAAAGAGATGCTGGAGAAGGGCTTCAAGGACAAAGCGGAGATCATGGGCCAGGAGATCGAGCAGCTCAAGGTTGAGAGGCAGAAGCAGCCAGACCCAGGGTTTTTCAAGAAGGTTTTCATGCCTGTGGCCAAGCTTGGTGCAAACATATTGTCCTCTGTCCTACAATACAAAGCAATGGGCAAAATGTTTGGCAAAAAGTAAGGGGTGTCGAAGCAGGGTTCAAAAGTGAGGTTGAGGATGGTTTATGATGGAGGTTCTCAAACTTTATTGGGTGGAGGTCCCCCCATGAGGCAGACCCCTTACAATTTCAACACAAATGTAACATTGCAGGCTTATATTAGGGCCATTCCGTGTGAAATCAACAAATGCATTCCGCCTGACCCTCTTGGATTTTCTTCAAACTTTAGGTGCCTAATGCCATCATACCCATCAGCAATTGTGCAAAATATTAACCTTGTATCTACTTTACTTTCTGCGATATTGGCCCTTAAAAAACAGGGTCTTGATCAGGGAAAAATTCATTTTTTTAACTTTGTTAAGTTCTGTTGGCCATTACTTACACATACTTCATGTTAAAAAATTGAAAATTTCAGGCGTTGTTGCATACATGTAGACGTTCTGAATTGTCAAATATTTCAGCTTAGAGTAAGACAATTGCCAAGTTATGGATTCCTGAAAATGGTATGAACACAAAATGATGGCCACTTTTGATGACAATATTTCCACACTGAAGCATATGAGATCTCCGATAATTAAATATGTATCACTTCAGTAGTCATGTTTTATTGAACTGGAGGAATAATTCGGAAATAATTCAAACTTATTGATTTATGGCACTTCAAAATTGACAAAGATAATATTGGATCCAACTTTTAAGTGCATTTATAATTTTACTGGTAGAGTCAACCATAAAAACAAAATCATCAACTTAAAGAAAAGTTTCTAGACTCTGAATGCACCGAATTTCAAAGTGGTACCCAAAAGAAAAGTACATAAAAGAGTCTGTCAAAGACAGCTTTCAAGGCATGGGGTGATTGATTTATTTCTGCCTTTCTAACCATGTTCTGTTTTGTTTATGTAGCCATGTGCTTTTGGTACCTTTGCCACAGTCCCTCCCCCTCACGGAACTAAGTCTCCACCCTTTACCCAATTCTAGCAGCACTGACATCAACTATCGACTCTAATAACAAGAACAACATTATTTTTTATATACTACTACTACTACTACTACTACTACTAATAATACTAATAATAATAATAATAATAAATAAAATTATTATTATTATTATTATTATTATTATTATTATTATTATTATTATTATTATTACTGATAATACTAATAACCTCTTCTAGTACCCCAGGGAAAAGTGGAATAATCAGTGTATTTAGTTGTCTAAAGCAATTTCTTTAGAATTTATTTTCATTTTATTTTTATTTTATTTCCTCAATAAACATATGAAGAGTGGGATACAGATGTGGAAGATCTAAACGTTTGTGAGCACACTTGCTTTGATTTATATGGAAAGCATTTTATCAGTGAGTAAGTCAAACAGATGTAATAGGCCTAGTATTCACAACTGCCAAGGAGGTCATGTTTTTTGGCCAGCGTGTGTATGCCTCTGTACAAGACAACTCAAAACTACACAAATTTGGATGATATTATTGGAACTATTCACATTTAGTTTAGATGGCAGTTGCATCAGATGATGCCTGAATGATTTGTGATCCAGTACACGAATTAGCAAGTACACAATATATCTTTGACCCCTTTACTTTAGAAGAAATCTGCACTTTCTTGAGTACTCTTCTAGTTTAGCGATTTAATTCATTCATTGAATGCTTAGTTGCTTTGTACTAATGGCAGTGCTGCTACAAAGCATGATATTAATGTTGTCAAGAAAATGACTAGTTTATTTTGATATACTTCTCTATCATGGTGGCTGAGATTCTAGCCTGAACCCAATGGTGGCAGTAATCTAAGGGCCCCGCCCACAACCAACTCTAGTGCCCTTTGAAAAAAAGTCATTACCCATGAGCCCTAGCGCCTGCTGAGACTTTCTTTTTTTCATTTCCATTGTTAACTCATCTCCTGAAAAATGTTTGGCACGTTTAGGGCATAGGCCTATCTACCCGCTGTCGAAGCTAGAATACGGGCACAGCGACAATGCATGTCACAATGCATGTATATTCGAACTTAGTCACCCGAGTACAGTCAAACGTTTCATTCTTTCTGTTGCTTCGCGCTCCGCCGCCAGAATTGAAAAGCATTGACGTCACATTCTAACGGCCCAGCCCCCAGTCCCCACTACACAAAACACCTTCCCTGCGACGACCTGTAGGCAGTGGCTGACGCTCTGACATAGGGGGCTGCAGCGTGACTGCAGCCTCCCTATGTTCCCGCGCGTATGCACTTCATAGTATAGGCATTGTAGGGCCTATGTATGCCATTAGCTAGTGTGCGCAGTCAGCAGAAGAACTGCGCTGCGACTCATCTCCTGGAAAATTGTAGTTAGCACATTAGGGTTATAGGCTCTATCTACCACGCTGTCGCACTAGAATACGCACCCTACAACAGCCAATAGTTATTCAACAGCAGAGACAGACAATACTTTTTACAATTTCTTTCATTTCCCCCCCCCCCCCCAGAAAAAAAAAGTGAAGTCACATTTAACGGCCCAGCCCCCAGCCACCCCTACACAAAACACCTTCCCGCGCGCCTGACAATAAATCTGAATTTTCTGTCACCTGCCGATTTATGCTCCATTTTAGTGATCAGTCATAAGAAGTCTAGTTTCTTACAATTATAAGCCATCTCATATTAATTCTCAGGATCACAGACTGCATTTCCTTTGAGCATATTAAAGTTACAGCTATACATTCAATGTATGGTAATGTGGTATTTGAAGTAGCCTATCTTTAGAGATTGTGCACAAAAAGCAATTTGTGATAATCCACCATGAAGCCGTGATGACCAGGAAACCAACAATAATCATGATCAACAATAGCAAGCAAAATGCTCATTAATAATAAAAAGAAGCCTTTAAAAGAAGAAACCTCATTGGCTAAACATACAAGGAATAGGCAGACACCAAACACCCAATGAAAAGCCTAATTGACGAATAAAGGGAGGGGCAGAACCTAGGCCCAGAAGCACATGGCTATGTGGGCAAAGTAGTCCATAGCAACCAAGGGACCAAATAAACAAACACACCTAGCAACGAAGGCAGAAAAACCAATCACCAAGACTGTGAAAGCCATCTTTGATATAGTAATTTATGTGGTTTGGCTAAAGGTACCATTTCAATATCTTGAGCATTTGCAAAATAAAACAAGGGCTTTGTGGTGGTAACTTTGATTTTAAGGTACACTCAACCAGTAATTTGGAAAATATGCTTAAACTATAGGTCTTAATTCATTTATATCATCTTTAATGTCTCAAAACTCAAAAGCTGTTATTAATATCAAATATTTACCTACTTGAAGATAATGTACAATAACTTGTGTGAACTACATAGAAATACTAAAGATCTGATGTCATTCATGTACAAGATACAGTACTTTGAAATAGATAGGAAAAAATGAACATGTAATTTTTTTGCCATTTTCAGCAAAGCATTACTCAGCAAATGTGCTACCGTGAAAGGTGTACTTCACAGTGTAAAGACACAAACTACTTTAGAATATGTCCTGAAAGTTTCATAAATGTAGCATGAAAACTCCAAGAGTAACGCTTTGTGGAACATGGATATTTTCTCAGAGCTCCACTTTCTTGACACACGACCCCCTTTTTTAAGACCCCATATCTCAACAACTATACAAGATACAATGGTAATATTTCACATAATAGGTCCTGGGTATGGTAACATTATTCACATAAAGTTTGAAGCAAATCCAAGATGGTCAGGCGGAATTTTTGTCTCAGATTTGTTGATTTGGCACGGAATGACCCATTAATTTGTTCTGCTTGATGCTAGAAGCCCCTTTGTAGCGAACAGACTCCCTGGTAACACATTGTTGACCCAGTTTGAGAACCAATAGTCTTTAAAAAGCAAAGATAAATAAAGTACATCATGTGATAGCCACTTCTTTCTCCATTAGTCCCCAGTATCACAGGAGAAATTTTTACTTTAATCTTGGAGTAGAGGCCCAGCTTTCTATTAGATTAGATTTTACTACATTTAGCAGACACATTTATCCAAAGCAACTTGCATTTGTCTGCTATCAATTACTGGACTTCAGGCCCAGACTCTCTTCAAGAACATCTTATGGTTAAGTGTCTTGCTCTTGGGCACAATGGTGGCAGGCAGGATTTGAACCCGCATTTTCTGTGGCTACTTGTCCAGATTCCTTATCCATCATGCTAACACCACCCTAATTAGCATAGATATTCACTTGAAGAGTTTTTTTTGTTTTGTTTTGTTTTGTTTTGTTTTGTTTCGTTTTGTTTTTCTCTATCTGTTGCATTTGGTTGTGGTAATATAATTTCATTTCTAGTATACTGTACATACAGAGGTTTTTTTTTTCTCTCTAACACTCCGTTGCATGAAGTAGTTTTTGTCTACCCTGTTATTTCAAGTGTTCTTATTATTCTAAGGGAATTGGTGTTGATAGTGTTGTTGCATTCCTTTCTTTCCGTTATTCTCATCCTGAGAGCTAAGGCAGTAGAACATCTATACCTGTACACTTGTACTCTGAGTATTATATCAATAAAAAAAATGTTCAACCTCAATTGCGATGTTAATTTGTGTCTTTGGCTACAAGAAAACAGAGATGGTTTTGATTGTTTAAGTTTGAGTCTCTTTCCTTACCAAGTAGATAGCAAAGTAGGTCTAGAGGATAAGCAAAGCTTTGATCTTCAAATGAAAGGTTTAGACATTGGTTGTTTCGAACTAAAGGTTAATTGATTCTGATTGGCTCTGGGGAAAAGGCTGGAAAATGGCACATCTCTCCCTTGGATTAGGTAGCAGTATGTAGGATTGTGGCCAGAATTGGTACTACAGTCATGTTATACTTATGACTTTTGAATACATTTTCACCTGTCTCCATCTTTCCAAAGGATCCTCTTTACATATCCTTGTTTTATTTCTCACTTTATCATGTTGTATTTCAAAAGCATAACGAGGCCTTGACAATTACAACACAAATGCTACTTGGAATGACAACATACTGTAAACACTACTTGTGGCCTGCAGCTTTTCACCTGTTAGTCGTATCAGTGTTTGAAATGAACATGATTCCTTCATGTCTGGTGAAACAAACAAACAAAAAAGCTGCAGTAATTTAATTTCTAGTATTCTACAGTTACATAGAGAGTGCTGATTAGATTGTTCACTGGTTCTAAAGAGGAATATGGGGAGCTGTGATTGGACAAACATGTTAAAGGGGTGTGATTGGACAAACATGTTTGTATGTTGTTTGTGCTCCGGTGCAGAGGAGGCCCAGAAGATGTGTCTGCTGGAGCAGGCCAACAAGGCTGAGGAGGAGAAATGCAGACAGCTGGAGAGTCTCTTTGAGGAGGAGAAGAGAAGCCACCAGGAGAACCTCAACCGCCTCAAGGTCTGTGTGTGTGTGTGTGTGTGTGTGTGTGTGTGTGTGTGTGTGTGTGTGTTATATACCTCAACCGCCTCAAGGTCTGTTATTACCTCCACCCAGGAGGTTACGTTTTCACTGGCGTCTGTATGTGTCTGTCTGACTGTCTGTCTGTACAAAATAACTAGAAAAGTACTCTACGGATTTGGATCAAATTTTCGGACAACTTGTGTATTGGGACATGATAGCTGAACCAGAAGAACATGATCTGGAATTTATGTTGTGTCTGTGACAACATTGTGTTGGTGGATATCTGTGCTCTCTGCTTTTCTAGGTTTTGTTTGTTTTGTTTTGTTCAGTATTGATTATGTGTTCTTATTAATCTTTTTTTTTTTGTCATTCCCCTTCACTTCCCCAGGAGAAGCAGAGGGAGGAGTATGAGCTGCTGGCGTGTGAGCAGCAGAGGGCGCTGGAGAGCAAGCTGCTGGAGCAGAAGCAGATGCTGCAGAAGGGCTTTGAGCACCAGGAGCAGGAGCTCAGGGAGCAGATACAGCAGCTGAAGACAGAACAGGCCCAGAGGGAGGCAGAGGAGGCACGACTGAGACTGGAGGAAGAGAAACAAACCACCCAGGCCACCATGCAGGTAGGGAGGGAAGGACAGGTGGGTGGATCAGGGACGTTAAGCAGACCGCACACCGCACACCGGCTCAGACACAGTGATGGGCACTCCTCTTCCAACATTCTGTTCCATTATTTTCAATGCAACCCTGCACACCTGTTACCTCACTCACGTCAGATGATGCGCTACGTAACTTTAAGGCACTTCCGCGCAACGATCTGATGTTGAAGCCCTTCAGAGCGATTTCAAGCCCAATATTCTCTAACCGAACCAATCAGGGCTGCTGGCTGCTGTAGAGGGTGTGACGTAGCGAAGAAGCAACTGTTTTGAATCCAACCAATCCAACAAACGTAACCAGCGTCATCGGTTGTTTTCGATGTGATTGGCTGAAGTGTACGTCAATTAAATTGATGGACAAGCCGTTTGTCCAGTTAGATTCAAGGATTTCTGGCTCCTGAAATAACTCGTCTATCGTTGATCATCAGATGGTCGCGCGTTAGCGCTACATCTGACATGAGTGAGGTAAGCACACCAGTGCCTGAACTCTTCCGCCATCGACTGTGAATTACGAACGAAGTCTATTTTGTTGGTGGATAAGACGGACTACAATGAGAATCACGAGAATCAAGAAATGCATTTGTCACATGCAAAATTTATACTTGTACAAAAAGAGCAATGAGCAAAGAGCAGTGAAATGTAATTTGTGACTGCACCTCCCACTGAGATACATAGTTCTGTTGAAAATAAATAAATAATTTATGTATTTAAAACCAGTATGGCTTGGGGGGAAGAAGCTCCTTCTCAAGTCTCTCAGTTCTGGCCTTCACACTATGGAAGGTAGAGAGAAGCGAAGCTGATTAGACGGGTAGGGGCGCCGCTAGGGGGGAAGGTAGGATGATTCTAAGGGCCCAGCAATTAATGTTAATATTAAAATCCATATTTGAGGGGCCCAAAAAATATTTTGTCATAGGGCCCAAAATATCTAGTAGCGCCCCTGTAGACGGGCTGTCCAATCGTTTCAAACCAGAACTGAATTTCTGTTTACCAACTCTAGATGCTGGGCAACGCTGCAGATATGTACTACAGCTATAAGCTGAGGAGAGAGGATCGCCGTCACCAACAGATCCTAGCTGAGAAGGAGAGGTACGCCTACAAGAAGAAGAAATTAGCAATGTCCGGAGGTGGACCACAACTCGGGGGACTCCAAAAGCCGGGGATGTGCCAAAGGGTACAGGAGCGTCCGGAGGAGGAGGAGGTGTTGCAGGTGGACAGACAGAAGTATAAGTGATATAATGTTCAGGATTTGGGATTGTGGTATTGGTCTTTTTGGTTAGGAAGCACGATGAGAAAGCTTAGTAAGTAAAAGATTGCCTGTAAAACACAGTAAATAATCAGCAAACATATAAATCGTCCTTATAGAATATGGAGAGTCACTTTATTTTGGACCTATTATTATTATTATTATTATTATTATTATTATTGTTGTTGTTGTTGTTGTTGTTGTTGTTGTTGTTTTCAACATCAGTTTAATGACCAGGGGGTATTCCTGCAAAGTTGCTAATGATATCGGCGCTTATGTGATTAAGCCTCGTTTGAAATAGCGTCAACTCAGAGATGAGGCTGAAGCCATTCCATCAACGCAAGTTAGCTGCGCCTGCCTCTCGTTAACTTAAACAAGGCTGCGTGCACGAGCTCAACACTAGACCTAAATAGGTGATTTAGGAATATCTGATGAACTGTCGTAAAATTAAGGCAGAACTAAAAGAATTTTAAGAAAGAAACTTCGATATGCATACGTCATCTGTTGAATTTTGTGTGAAATAACTGAATATGACATTTTTATAGTAGTAGGCCTACTGGCAATGCAGAAATTTGAAAAGGTGATTGAAAATATATTTTGAATCATAATGTTTGACCATTGCTTGTTGGAACAAATTGCCAGTCTCATGTTGTTCTGTCACAGCAGACTTGCACCTGCGACTGAAATCAATCAATCATTCAATTAAGACGTAGCCTACAACTTCAGACACCACGTGATGGGCCGGCATGTGACAGTCTCTGATTATGCATGCATTTGTTTTTAATTCGTAACTAAAATTATTCCTAATAGATACTTCGAAATATCAATAGTAATTTAGTAAAAAGGGGAATTCATGCATGATCACAGTGTTCGCAAAACCTATCAACCTTTATTTGGTGGGAAAGATTATTAAGCAGGTGTATGGAACCTTTTTGGGTGACTTGTGTTTCTGACTGATTGCATTTTCTGAGACACCGCTTTATTAAGCCTTGCAGTTAACCTGCCACGGAGCTGGTTAGTTTGGGAGCATATGTTACCCCAGCAACTCAGCTGCGATTAGAGTTAGCGAGAGTAATGGAACTGAACTCACACTAGAACTAGCGCCGCTTGCCGAAGTTAGCGCGGCTTAGCGAATAGCTCCGTTGATGGAATACCCCCCAAGTTGCACCTCGACAGTTTACATTTATTGCAATTAATAAATGTGTATAGATGCCACAAAACACCACTAACTGTGTGACAGTTTTTAAAGTTTTACAGATATTATCAGATGTCATTGCGGCCCGCCAAAAATGTTTCCGGGGGCCGCACTTTGAGAACATATGATTTGATATTATATTTTGGCAAACAACAACAAAAAAAAATCTAACCTGAAGGGGGGAGAAATGAGTTTTGGGCTATTGAGCATCTTTAGATAACCAGGCAAAGAAAAAGCAATGAGAGGCCCCTCTTAGAAAACATAGGCCTACTGTATCTTTAAGGTATTTGATGAACAATGAATAGAGGCTTGGGAGAGTCCCGTATGTGGTTGAACAGCCCCATCCCATCTAAAGGCTGAGTGGATGGTGCCAAACCAATTTGACTCAATTGTGGTTGAATAGCCCCATCCTGTGGCTAAATCAAGTTATGAGCTGAATTATAATTTAATTTTTAATTTTTAATTTTTAATTTGGTTTGTTAAATATTTATAACTGATAATTGTATGCAAACTTTTCGCCAGGTGTCAGTAAGGTGATAAACAAATAAAGTCTATTTCCGGATTAGCCTATTCTGATGTGGACATTGATTGCTTTGATTATGACGATTATGTGTGTCTGTGTCAGATCTTATACTGTAATAGGACTAGCCTAGTATGTAGGTGGAACAGTGTATATTTTATTTACTATAATTACTCCTGTATTTTATAATTACGCAAAGATGCTTACAGGCCCGGTTCTAGCCTTTTTGCTGCCCTAGGCCAGATTTGATAACCCCCCCCCCCCCCCCCCTTCTCCTTTTTTTCCAGAAATACAAATGAAAAACTAAAGAAGAAATGTATTGTGATGCCCCCCTGATAGGCGGTCGCCTAGAGCACCACATAAGTTGTCTATGCCTAGAACCGTCCCTGACCACTAACACTTGAGTATTTACATACAGTATTCATTTTGTTATTGTTTGGGTGCTCATGGAGCTTCCTGCCCCTCCTTCTTCCTCCCTCTGGCATTTCCTTTTTATCACCCGGTGGAATGGAATACTGTTTTCTGATTGGCTGTCAGGGTGTCCGTTATGTAAGGGAATTGATTGGCTGTCAGGAATAAGGGAATTGATTGGCTGTAAGGGAATTGATTGGCTGTCAGGGTGTCCGTTATGTAAGGGAAGGCTTCGCCGTCGGGCTGTTCTTTGCCTTCGCGTCGTCCATTATTCGTCTGATATCGGGACACCTCGGCGGCCGTTATCCCTTACTTGCCATAGTTCATATTTCCCTTTTCCCCTCTCCTCTTCCCTGGCATTATGACCTTGTGGAACAGGAGTTGCAAGGTGGCTCAACCCAGCTGTCTGTATGTGTGACTATTATTGTTTCAGGAAAGGCAACGAACGGCAAATCAGCTGTGTGGCGTCACTTTTATACCACCCGAGAGCCAATCACAACGCAGAGAGTGAAGTAACAACCACTTACTTCACTACCATTAGGTTATGAATCGTTGAAAGTTAAGATTGTACACATCCCAGGAAAAGGTGCAGGATAAAGGCTGACTGTAATTATGAAAGTGAAGAGTCCACAAACTTAAAATCTCAAGCGTATAATTTTTTGTTTTCTTTTCTTTTTATTTTATTCTATCATTGGGGGAAAAAAACTGGATTTTAAGTGTGCTGACTCCTCACTTCAAAATCATATATCTCACCAGCTTTGTAAAAACTGTGCATTCACAGTCATATAATGTAGATACTATCTGCTTACAGTCAGGGCCGGACTGGGACATGGCATTTTTGGCCATGGCAGCCTAACATGATTGTATTCAATAATAATAAGGCTGTGGCTAGCTAAAACTACAACACATATTGCATGAATATGAGATATTTAATTTAACTAGCCCAATATCCTTTATGAAAATTATGAATAAATGCCAGCCCTGGCCCAGAAACCGGGTATTGCCCTGTATGCCCTATGGCCAGTCAATGCCTGCTTATAGTGAAGCAGCAGAACAATTTGGACCCTAGAAATTGGTGGCCTGAAAACACTGTCAGTGAATTATTACATTATTAGGTTCTAGAAAATTGAGGTTGACCATTGACTTCTCAGTTATGTAACATTTTGATACATTATCACAATGCTATATGTTTTACTTTATTGGGAAATGCATTATTCATTTTATTGTCAGGATTTATTACATTATCAGGTTTTACTACATGTTTTCGGGATTTTATTACATTTTAGCCTAAATGTTGGGCTTATGTTGGATGCTTCCTGGAGCATGAACCACCGAAACTGAAAGTGAATCGGGATTTCCGAGAAGTCACCTCTCTTCGCGCAAACTTGCCTGCATCCGCTTCGCTTACACAACTGAAATACTGCAGTACCACCCCACGTCGACCACAGAGATTGCTCATTGCATACTTTTGGGTTGCAGTTGCCTGCTGTAAAAAGGTAAGTGGTCAAAATATGCTTTAGGTCTGCCCAGTGAAATTATGTGTGAAATAGGATTTTTAACTGTGCACCATTTGTGTTTCTGGAAGATATGCATCGCAATGCCTGCAGTCAGAAGTAACGTCAATTTGTGAATGAGTTTTCAAGAAAGTTTTTCAGGAATGGCGATTACACGATGTATAGACGAAGTCTTTAACGATGCCTGCTAATTTGTTTGACTCTGTATATCAACGAGCATTATTTGACGACTACCTGCTGGAATAGGCTGAAAAGCAGGGGCGGAGATCGGCCGGCGGTCTTGTTTCAGGTGTAGGCTACATAATATTCAGATACCTATTTAATTACGTTTAAAACGGGACTTTGCAAGACATCATATAATAGACCATCTGTCCCTACTCCATTTGTGGAAAGACTTGCAAAAACAGGTAGCCTAGTACAAACAAATAACATGTGTCAATTTGAAGTAGGCTAGTATTTTGTTATTTTTTGTCTCATTTTTGTGTCGGCAGATCAGCCATCTTAAGGAAGCTATGTCCAACAACCTTCTGTCCCACATGTCTGCACCTGTGTGCTTGATTGAGAACACCGGTGATGGATTGCAGACGGTGGAGTCGTCTCTCAACCTCCTTCGAGGGATCAAGCAGCCGGTGGTGGTAGTGGCTGTGGTGGGACTCTATCGCACAGGGAAGTCCTACCTCATGAACCGGCTGGCTGGGCAGTCATCAGGTAATAAGTAGCTCAGCCTTGGGGTAAATTATTTACAGGTCATGGGCCCTATCATGCAAACGGCGCAACATGCCTTCATGACTCACGCAAGTTGACATTGCTATTTTGTGCGTGTGCATGTGTAACAGGGTGCTCTGTCACAAGGCTAAAAGCACAAACATGGTAGCCAGACTATGCCACCTGAGGCCTAAGGCCTCAAGGAATCCTTAAGGGATTAGATAGGAGATCTTAATAGGTCCGAATAACACTGAGACATGAATTCCAAGACAAAAGGTTTATTAACAAAAAGGGAAGTGGGGGGTCTGAGGGTGGCATTTATGAAAGCGTGATTCAGGTTTACATACATGCAAACATAATGAAAGAATGTAAATTGATTACTCAGCAAAGCACTCAGCAATTCACCAGGCGCTTTGCGCTCTTCGTTCTTAGAGGCAATGAGAGATTGATCTGTCATTGGTTATGTCTGCATTACACCCATAACACACCCATGATTAATTAGGCATCCGAAGGCGCTGCAAAGTTCATTTTCTGCACTGTGAAAATAGCAAAAAGCCGCCGGCACGCCCCCAAAACCATATACGCCATCCGTCAAACAACAGTTGACTTCGCGGCGTCAAAATAGGGCCCCTAGACAGTGATGCCTAATATCTGGTGGCCTTTTAATAGTATTGGGTAATGCTGCATTCCAGGAAGCTGGGAGGTTGGAGATTTCAGACCTGCACTGAAACGGCATTTGAAGTGGGAGATTGCTAGCCAGCTCAGCATATTGCATAGGCATGGCCGTAGCCAGCATAATATTATTGAAATGACCGAGGTCCAAAGTGATGAAAATATTTTGGCATATAGGCTATTATTTATATATGAGAAGGCTGCTTTATACATCATGCAAGAACTCTATTTCTGAAATTACTTTTAATGATATTTGAAGTGATTAAAATAAACTTGTGCTCGCCTTCTACGGCCAATGAAATTTGATGGCGAAGTTGCCAAACAGGAAGTGACCTCATATCTTGGCCTTGCTTTGACGTATCACATCCAAACTTGGTATATGGTCTCTTCCCCCGGTCCTGACCAGGAAAAAAAAATGTTAAACTCTCTAGCACTCCTGGTCAAACATTATATTTCCGCAACGGTTTGACATATCATAACCCAACTTGGTATATGGACTCAGGACCCTGTCCTGATAATATCAGTCCGCTGTGCAGGGTGTAGCGCCGCTAGTTGGTGATCACTGGAAATGCATGCATATGCTTGCAATTTAGTGTCAAGTGGGGGAAGGCAGAGGATGGGGGGAGGGGTGGGTCCGGGTTGCAAGTGGGAGGACGGGCTTTTGCTGCTTATATTTTATATTGCATCTGTGACCACATTGCCTTGGCGGAGGTCTGCGCTCTCTGAGTGCTTTTCTAGTTGATTTTATTTTTCATCCTAACAGGGTCAAAAGGATGAATAGTGCTAGAATTTCACATTTCCTCCTCCCCTATTTCTAGGTTTCCTTCGTCCCTGCTCTCTCCATCTCTCTGCTCTCTATCGTCCTCTATGAAGTTTATGGTAGGCATGAAATTGTAAACAACATAAGCAAGGTATACATTGCTGATATTTGAATCGCCTCTAGGCAACTAATAGCCTATTACAATCGTTAGTCACTTTGTTTGGCTGAAATGCTTTGAGGCTGGACCTTGTAGGCCTCAAGTTTCCAACATCCAATGCTTCTGGAATGCTACCTCATGAACTGCCTGGCTTCCAAACACTAAGAGCATACGTGCACGCATTTACATATGAAGAATCCTTTGTCATTTTTTTTATCTAATGTGCCAGCAGCTATTCACATGCCAGCCTTATGTCATCTGTCATACCTGAACTGAAAAAGTGATTTATTTTTCAATTAAGAAATGAGAAGAAAGAATACAGCAAATCCTATAGTTTCTGTGCTTCTAAGACAACATTGGAACTGTTTGTTTGTATCAGGTTTTGCTTTGGGAAGCACAATTGAATCAATGACCAAAGGCATCTGGATGTGGTGTGTACCTCACCCTTCTGAACCAGGTAGGCCTATGCAAATTGTTTTTTTTTATTATAATTTAGTATAATTTCATATTCTGCATAGGTAATTAACTTGTCTTAAAGCTGGGGTATGTGATGCTTTCCTAAGCCAATTAATTAAATCATCTTATACGGTTAGTCACCTTTGGAATGAACAAGACAATAAAACAACATCTAATCATTCTAACTCTTTGAGCCTAACACCCGCAAATTGCAGGCGTACTAGTCAATCCCATTCTTCTCGCTGTGCTCACTCACGCAGTTTACATGCCACAGATCCACAAAAACAAAATAAACTGCAGATAATGATAATAATAACAACAACAACAACAACAACAACAACAATAATAATAATAGTATTAATAAAACATATATTTTCCCCATGTCAGTAGTTGTTTTCAGACTACTGTTTGTCAAAGTATCCTAGACAAATGCTAGTT
Organism: Sardinella longiceps; assembly: GCA_027497455.2. Taxonomy (NCBI): domain Eukaryota; kingdom Metazoa; phylum Chordata; class Actinopteri; order Clupeiformes; family Clupeidae; genus Sardinella; species Sardinella longiceps. The sequence goes on along the minus strand of JAODXP020000033.1, from coordinate 27,478,279 downwards.
GAATTGAAATGGTCATTTCAGGACTATGGACAACATTGGCACTTATTACAAAGCAGCCCTGTGTCTGTTACAGCTACATTCTTATTTGTGAAAATTAATATGAATAAAAAATGAAAAATAATAAAATGTTCTGTCAAAGCTAGCCTAGATATATGGATAGCCTAGTTATATTGGCTGCAGTGTTGTGGAAGACATCTGACTCATCCCGTTGAACCTACACATAGCAGAATCTAAGACGCGTATTTATTTGCTGTCGTGCATCTCATTTGGGCTATATGTAAACAAACTTTTAGTCACTTTGAAAACTCCAGACAAAGTTGAACTTTTGGAAACAAGTGATGTGACGGTTCCAAAACGTTTTTCAGATCTCCATTTGACCTGTTTATAACAGCTTTCCTTGGCTGATTTGATCGTCTGGGTTAAATAGAATTATTTTACGGAGGAGAACATCAAGTCCGTTTCATAATCTCTCACACATAGGCTACTCGTTCAAACCATAGAGAATTATAAATAGGATAACATCAAAGCCCTTAAGTGGCAATAGCCTAAAACTATAATTTTGTAGGCTAATTACACGTTGTTTGAGTTTGAGATTTACACAAAATATTTTATTATCTGCTCAGCTTGCGCTACTGTAGAGAAAATGCTGAAACATTTTAGGCCTACAGAACAAATGTTATGGAACCTTCATATGGCAAAACAGAATTAAAGGAATATTCCACTTTTTAAAATTGGGTCATTCATCCTCTTCCCTAAAGTTACACATGTGGATGAAAGCATTTTGTTCTCAGTACATGCGTTTTCCCTGTCAGGCAACCCCAACTTTAGCTTTATCTTAGCTGTAGCTTAGCATAACGCTGGAATGTAAAGTTGCCAGTTATGCTCTTTGGCCACTTTACTTTCCACTTTCCAATGCCTAAACTGGTAAAATTGGGGTTGCCAGACCAGGAAGCCCATGCACTTAGACCAGTAAGAGGCTGAATAACCAATTTTCATAAAGGGGTGAAATATTCCTTTAAAATAAAATTTGAGTGTGAGGATTTTGCATATAAATGTGATTAATCACGATTAATTGGGGAAAATGTGTGATTAATCGTGATTAAAAAATGTTATCGTCCAGCCCTAGTCAAGTTGAAAAGTCATACAGTTGAAAAGTTGAAAAGTCATACAGTATTCCACCATCAGCTCCTTAATGTTACTGTCACAAAAGAAGCCACAAATTGCACACAAATTTCTTAAGTATGGGCTTAACTGTAATGACGAGAGTGGTGAATGCGCCACTGTCATACTAAGTTGTTCTCATAGGATCTCCTACCCCAGCTTTAAACACTAGCTTATTGTCTATATGTATGAGTTGCAACCGGGTGATGAGCGGGTTAACAGCTTTCAAGGTGTACCGATATAAGGAAATACTTGCCTGACTTTTGCAGATCACACACTGGTGTTGCTGGACACTGAGGGACTTGGTGATGTCGAAAAGGTGAGAAAATACACTGAGGAAAATAATACTTTATTACTGTAGTTGAATTAATTTGATGACATGATCCAGAAACCACTCATAGTGAGCATGGATACAGATTCTGACTGAAGTCTTTCGTTCTGAAAAAAAGATGTCTTTGCTGTGTTACCGACGGGCTACGGGAAAAGTTTGATATACCAGCTGGTACCACTGGCCGGAACGCTAGCCTATTACGCGATGAGGCAGTTTGAAGGACAACGCAAGCACCGGTCCTTCCATTGAGGCACAGTCTTATGATATAGTCTGGCGAGTCAGGCGGTAACACTTTGCGGTAAGGGTATATGAATTATCATGAATTCATGCATGATTTAATTCATGATTCATTTGTGATTCATGCATTACTTCATCTCTTAATATCTAATGACTCATCAGGTATTAGCATGAATTCATTGTTTATCATTAATGACCTCCTGCTGAAATAGCAGATGATCTTAAGCATTAATTACTCTGGGTACATCATCATGAGTCATGACTAATTACACACAGGGTGCGATTTGGTGGGGGGGTGGGTCGGATTTCCTAACCTCTGGTTTTGGCATCCCTGCCTCTGCTTGAATAGTTTTATCTCCGGTGGGGATAACATTTATCTCCCCTTGATATCTCGTGACAGTATGCAAGCAATGCGACTAACAAACATCTAGTGTGCAGTGAATTCTAAAATAAAAAAAAATTGAGTCCTGTGTCCTGAATTGTGTGCGTGACAACTCCTGGCTCACTTTGCCTCGAACTTTATCCTATAAGCGCAGGTGTTTTTTTCTCACTGGAAAGACTAACGCTATAGACGAGAAGGAAAACGAAAGGAAACTTCATAATGTTATCACATTGTTTGAACAACTTTGTGCAAAGGAAAACAAACTGGCAAAGGCACAATTTAAGTTTGATATGAAATGTGTGTAATGTCAACGTATCAGGCAAAATATCTGAATCGCGGGAATGAGAACACTTTTTAGGTAAATCAGCCAGTTGTAGAAAATGACCAATAAATGGCATAATCTAGGCAAAATGCTCAAACAATACATTAAGTAGCAAGGCCTAGTTGGTCCTATTTGCATTGTCTATTTTTTATGCTCAATGCCCTGGCTTTCCTCACAGTTGCAAAGAAAGAAAAAAAAATAGGTTAACGTTTCCAGCGCACTTCCGTGCGTATCGTCGGATCCAACGAATGACTTGGGTTGGGTCAACTCTCTGAGCAATCAAAGTAATTTGGCTATTATCGGCTACATTAAACAATGTAATCTGCAGCACTTTATTTAAATATTTAA
>JAODXP020000033.1:27424191-27475398 GCA_027497455.2 Sardinella longiceps | reverse complement strand
ACACCCAAACACACACACACATACACACTTTCTTTCACAGCACAAACACACGTACACCTGCTGGCAAACTTTAAAAAATATATATATACATACACAAATACCAAGAGCACTGTGCAAACACATGGCAAACTTAAAGAAAACATATCTACAGCACACACACACTCAACACGAGTTTGTGTGTGTGTGTGTGTGTGTGTGTGTGTGTGTGTGTGTGTGTGTGTGGCGCGTGCGTGCGTACGTGTGTGTGTAACTCACATTGTAGGGACTGCTCCTTGCATGGTGACTCATAGGGCAGATTAATCACTATTTGAGTTAGAAACAATTAAATAAACAAGCAATCAATCATGGAGAAACACCTTTAATCAACACTAAATACAAATCAATACTAACGCAGAGGAATCTCCACAAAACTCAAACCAGGAAATAACCTCTGCCAAAGTGGTTTTGGTTTCACCGGTGTGTGTCTCGTGTGTGTGTGTTTGTCTGTCTGTGTATACAACGTACTGCAAGTTGGAAAGTACTGCACGGATTTGGATGCAATTTCCGGACGTGTGTATTGGGACAAGTAATAACTGATTAAATGTTGGTGGTGAGTGGCGGTCCAGAACACAGTCTGGAATTGTATTGTGTCTGTGAGCACATTGCCATGGCAGAATATTTCAGTCTGGTTTGGGTATCTAAGCTGTAAATCTAGGAACAAACTCAATAGGATAGTGTCAATGGCTAGTAAAATGGTGGCGGAACCACAAAAACATCTGATCCAAATACACACTGATAGAATAAAGAAGAAGGCTAGGAAAGTCTCTCACACACACACACTTTCCAGCCAGTTTGAACTCCTGAGGTCTGGGAGGCGCTATAGAGTTCCCTTGGCAAAAGGTCTGTTTAAGAAATCCTTCATTACAAATGCCATCAGGGGCCCAGACAAAACTTTAGTATCAAAACCAATATTAGAGGGGCCCACAATTATTTTTTGTCATAGGGCCCAAAATATTTAGCAGCACCTCTGACCCCCACCACTCATAGAGGGGAAAAGCGGCTGGTTCATCTTCTTTTTCACCAATGGTGCATATTTTTCTCTACTTCTCAGTACCAGTGTGTCATGGTACAGCACCTAGTTCACAATCACTTCTTTGTTTAAATGAAAATCTGCCCATCACATTAACGATTAAGATTAGCATTTTATTCAGTTATGCCATGAAAAGGGCTTGTTTTGTTTTTACACTTGCACACTTACAGACTGAACAAGGCATATGTACTGTATACAGTACATACACAGAAACTTAGCAAATAACTCAACCTTAAAGAGAGCAGAAAACACCAACACAAATACATTCCTGATTATACAGACACTGTCTCTGCTTTCACTTTCACTCACTCAAACGCCATAGTGAGCAGATTACTAGTAGACTGGAGTATATATAAAAATCACACAATGGATTTAGTTATATAGAAAAAAAATATTACAATATAATTTTTTATAGATTTTGCAAATGTAGAAAAAAGATTTTACAATATAAAATTTTGTGAAGTAACAGGTGCACAAAGATCACATCAAACTAAAAAAAACCTTGATAGGGGGCTCAGTGAGTGTGGAGTGGAACCTGAGCAGATATGAGTGTGTGTCGCTGTAGGAAAGAGTACTGTCTATCTCAGGTCCAATCCCACTTTTGTTGTTGTTGTTGTTGTTGTTGTTGTTGTTTCTACACGTTCAGGCCTAGGAAAGGAAAGGAAGATAGATGAGTGACTGAGGATCAGAGGGGTTAGAAAGGAGAAGGGAGGGGTGAGAGAAGAGAAAGAGAGGACTCACTCACACTCTCTCTCTCTCACACACACACACACAAAGTATGAAAATTGCATGAGCAGGTGACAGGTGGACATACCTATTGAGGGAGGAGCTGATGTGACCTGGCACAGGGACACTGACGAGTTATAACCAATCCAAAACCCAGGACAGACAGGCTCAGTGAATGTGGAGTGGAACGTGTGCAGGTGTGTGAGTGCGTCAGAGGAGACGCTGTAGAAGGACAGAGTGCCGGCCGGCCAGTCCAGGTACACTCCCACTCTTCTGGACTCAGAGGAGGGTGCAGGTATGTCAGTGGTTTTATTATTGTGCCTGACAGAGTGACTCTGTGGAGAGCAGGACAGACTCCAGGACTTGGCATTGCATCCCATAAGGACGTCATCGCTCTCCCCCGTCCTCTTGATGCTTCTATAGGCCGCAGCTATTAGTACTCCATCAACACCACTCCACTCAACCTCCCAGTAGCAGCGTCCAGACAGACTCTCAATACAGAACACCTGCCACCAGTAGTGAAACCTTTCTGGGTGGTAAGGATACGGCTGTTTCCTATGGGAACACCTCACTATTCTGATCCCCTCATCGAGTGAGAGATTTATGTTTGCTGTGTCTGGGTCCAGTGTGAGCTCACAGGCATCTGGAGACAAGACGAGAGGAGAGAAACATCTTCATCAGAATATGGGGAGAGACTGCGCTCACTCTCCCTCATGGCAGATAAGCTTATGCCCTGTCCCATTACTACCACTTCCCCTCGATTTTAGCCCTACCACTTGGTTTTGCGCGTTCACGTGTAAGTGTAGTGTGTCCCAATACTTTCAGGACCAAGGGCTAGTGGCTTTCAGCCCTTCAAATCGCCCCTTCAAGCGGAGGGAGGTTGGGTGCAGACTTCGAACGAAGTGAAGTTGAAGTGAAGATGAAATTACCCACGATTCTTTGCGACCTCACTCAGCTAAACAAAAAGATTGCGTGGCGGTACCCGATCTGTGTCCGAATGCACGAGCTGTGTCCCCGTTCTCTCAGCTCTGGATAAGAACTTCAAAAATATAACTACTATTGCAATTAAGCATGTATATATATATATATATATATTGTGTAATGTCAGGATATCATAGTTTGATGTAAATTCAGTTGAATTCCGCAATGGTGTGTTAAAACATGACTATTAAAAAGATCAATATTTTTCAAAGTGCGCAAATCTTTCACCAGAATTACAAGAGCATCTCATGTGGGTGATTTTCTCAATGATAATTTATGGATGACGGCTTTTGAACAGTTTACCCTGGTTTAGAGCCTTATATCCCGTCAGTCTTAACGGTAGACGTGTAAAACAGGTGAAGGCGTTTTTACGCGAAGTGCTGTCCCGTTTCGTAGGGGGAAAACTGCACTTCTCACTACACAATCGAGGGGTGTCTCACTTTGGAGGGAACTCGAAAACAAGTGCTAGGGAACAGTAATGGGACTGGGCCTTACAGTACATAATTGAGCTGACTAATTCTCTCTCTCTCTCTCTCCCTCTCTCTCTCTCTCTCTCTCTCTCAAAAGTTGGTGGAGGTACTGTACATCCCTGCTTGCTGGGGATACATACTGTAGACACACATATTTCACATACATATCTCTGACAGTTACGAAGACACACAGAAGCACACCCAAACTAATGTGAATTTCAAAATACAGTAAATTAATAGAAATTAATAAATACTTACATCTCAGCAAACATGACCGTCCTCTGACTAAAACACCATGATCAGATCTGTAAGAAAATTTGACAGATATCCATTGCATTACCCATAAAGTACTTCACACACAAATGCACACAGCTATTTTTTTTCTTTCTTTCTAACAAACATGAACATAAACCTACTTGAATAAATCCACTTTACAGCTCCCTGACCCTCTGTCTGCTCATCTCCCTGTCTCCTTCTATGCCTGCCTCTCTTCTAAACTCCCCGTCTGTCTGTGTATCTCCCCGTTTATTTAGCTGCTCATATTTGCTTGTGGAAATTTGTTTTCAAAACAAAACTTAAAATACAACTGCTAAATAATGTAAATGTTCAACAGTGCTATTTCTTAATAAACCTACTTGAGCATCTCCAGTTTACAAACAGGATCCTTCAGTTTAGCAGATAACAGCTTCAGTCCAGATTCTCCAAGATGGTTGTTGATCACGTCCAGCTCTTTCAAAAGGGACATATTTGATGTCAGAGCTGACACCAGACATACACAACCCTTATCTGTGATGAGACAACCGCACAGACTGAGAGACAGAGAAAGAGAGAGAAAATTTTGTTAAGATTGATATCAGCTCTGATGATGTGAGGTCTCTCTGTGTGTGTGTGTGTGTGTGTGTGTGTGTATGTGTGTGTGTGTGTGTGTGAGTGTGTGAGTGTGTGTGAGTGTGTGTGAGAGTGTGAGAGAGAGAGAGAGTGAGTGAGAGAGTGTGTGTGTCTGCTGTCACTGTAACTACCCACCTTAAGTTGTGCAGTTTGCAGTGGGGACTAGACAGTGCACTAGAGAGAAGCTCAACTCCGTAATCTCCCAGGATATTGTTACTCAGGTCCAGCTCTATCAGGGAGTTTGGTGATTGTAGAACTGAAGCCAAGATCTCCCAGGATTTATTTTTGAGTTTACAGTTGACCATCCTGCAATACAGATTTGACAGAATCAAAAGTCAACATATTCAGGAAGGTTACATACAAACCAGACAATGGGCATCAGTATCTGTACTTTAATAAAAGGAAATTCCAAAGTTATTTGTTTTTCATTTTGTGGTATGCCAATAGGTGGCACGACAGTACACCATACATGGGAGTATGCAGGCTCGTTTGATGCGTCTCCTTGACACCTACACACCATCCAAATGTCTTTTGGTTCAGATGCAATGGTTGTCGAGTTATTAACGTGAAACCAGTGTTGGATTACCCTGTGTTTTGTGAGAACAGAGAGACTAAAAGGTGCTAAGTGATAAAATTCAAATGGGTCTACATGCACAGCGAGTTTCAAGACATCCAGCGTTTTGGTGTTCCTGGATCTAAAAAATGTGAAAAAAAAGAACTTTCACAACCCCCACGTATATTTCCGCTGCGCTACCTTAACTAGCAGCAGTCAGTGTTTAAATCATGAATCAGGTCATGATATGAACAGACATTCTAGCTGCACTTTTCTTCATATAACTAGTGAAGTATTCCTCTATTGTGTGTGCTCATTAATTTAACCACTCGTCTATCTGATCACTGTTGATGGTAATTGTTACTGCAGTAGCTCAGGAGAACCAAAAATAAAGGCAGATAAAAGTAAATTAATAAGTTATCAAGACTGTCCAGTCCCATTTCTGAAAAGATTTAGAGATACATGGAAGTCCTGCTGTTACAGTAACTACCACCCACCTTAATGTCTGAAGTTTGCAGTGGGGACTAGACAGTGCTCTAGAGAGAAGCTCAAATCCAGAATCTCCCACATCATTGTGACTCAGGTCCAACTTTACCAAAGACTTTGATGACTGAAGAACTGTAGCCACAATATCCCAAGATTTATTTGTGAGTTTAAAATTAACCAGTCTGCAACAAAATATGATACAATAAAATAAGTCAACATATTTTGGAAGGTTACCGCAATTAAAACAAACTAAAGTTTCTAACCAGAGCCTTCGCTAGAAACTATCTTTTTGCAATAGCCCACTATGGGACAGATACACGTTATTCATAATGGTGTGAATAAATTGCCCACCAGTTCCGACAGAGGAAACATGGCTTATGTACACTGACTGTCTAAAAAAAATATTATTTACACTACAAACATGTTTCTCTACAGTACATACAGAAGTGCTTCTACTCTGCGCTGAGGATCCTCCAATGTAGCAGATAACAGCTTATGCGATGCTGCTCCAGGAAGATTGTTCGTCACGTCCAACTTTTTCACACAGGATGGGTTTAACATCAGAGTGAGAGTCAGACATACATAACCTTCATCTGAGATACCACAGTTACTGAGCCTGAAAGACACATAGACACATAGACAGACAGACAGACAGACAGACAGACACACACACACACACACACACAGTTGGTTGTTCATAAATGAAAAGAGAATTACTAAATCCTTGTTTGCCAAATCTGTCCCATACTTCAGACTATGATATGCATTGTCCATGACTGGAATAGTGCCTCTCGTATTGGAAACTCCCAGTGGATTGTATCATATACATAACAGTATGAACATACCAAGAGACCCACCTACCACCCACCTTAATGTCTGCAGTTTGCAGGTGCGACCAGACAGTCCTTTGGAGAGAAGCTGAACTCCAGAATCTCCCAGGTTATTGTTACTCAGGTCCAACTCTGTGAGGGAATTTGGGGACTGTAGAACAGTAGCCACAATTCCACAGGATTTATCTGTCAGTTTACAGTCATCAAGTCTGCAGATAACAAAGCATAAAATATGGCAGAACAAGGGGGAAAAAATAAACTAGCCTATATAATATACCGGCCACGCATTGCTGTATGTGCCAAACTGAAATGTCAATATTTATGTTAAAAATTTTGGCCAAAACAATCCCTTCGGAGCTGGAGTGGTTAATCAAAAGTAAGCTACAGGATATTTCTCTAAATTCATTGGAAATTAGCATGGTCATAACCTGTTCTACGGTCTAAGCTTCTCTTCGTACAAGGGTCTGGGATCTCGACCATTGAGAAATAATTACTTACTGGAGATGTTTAAATTCAAATTAAATGCATCAGCCCTTGACTGATGGCCTATCCATTCTCGAGCTGTATTATTAAACCCTCATACACAGAAAAGTGAAGACCAAAGGGTTGGTTATGGCAAGGCTAATTGGAAAAGGGCTTTGAGGCTTTTGTATCTTCTCCATTCGTACTTCTGACCATGTTTTATACTTCTGCACCTATGACCTATAAAGCATGTGTATGCATACATAATTATATTCATAAATACAGTTGACAAATGTGCAGTGCACAGTGTGAATTCCTTTGTATCACCACCATCATCATTATTTCTCCATCTGAAACTCACCGTGCCTTTCTGCAACATCTCAGAGCTGGGAGCAATCTCCTGCGTCCCTCATCTGATGTGTTGTATTTCTTCAGGTCAAACTCATCCACCATCTCCTCAGACATCAGAAGTATGTGGGCCAGTGCTGAACAGTGAGCAGGAGACAACTTCTGTTTGAAGTTATTTGATGACAGGAATTTCTGAATTTCTTCATGCATTGAATGATCATTCATTTCAAACAAACAGCGGAAAAGATTGATGCATCTTTCTGGAGAGAGATTCTCACTGTTAAGTTTCTTCATGTATTGACACGTTTCTTTAATGCTTTTCGAGGTGTTGTGTATTTTGTTCAGAAGACCTAGCAGAAGTCTCTGATTGCTCTCCAGAGAGATGCCCATAAGGAAACGCAGGAAGAGGTCCAAGTGTCCATTCTTACTCTTCAAAGCCTCGTCCACTGCTCTCTTAAATAACACATGTAGATGATCTTGTGATTGTAAGCCCAAGGCCGATTGAAGAGATGACAATATAGGTTTGGATTCCTGCCTATGCTCGTCACTGAGGAGAGATTTCAGTGGTTCAAGGTTCCCGGTCACATAAGAGTAGAATGCGAACACAGCTGCTAGAAATTCCTGGATGCTCAGATGCACAAAGCAATAAACTTTCCTCTTTTGAAAGACTGATTCTTCCTTGAATATCTCAGTAAACATGCCAGAATACACTGAGGCTTCATTGATATCAATATCACACATTCTAAGGTCTTCATTATAAAACATAAGATTGCCACTTTCCAGATTCTTGAAAGCCAGTTTGGCCAACTTCAGTAAAATGTCTTGCTGAGATTTCAGAAGTTTCTGTTGTTTCTCTTGTTTATCGGTTTCAGTTCCACACTGATACTTTTGATCCTTTCTGGTCTGGATGAGTAGAAATTGTATGAACATCTCAGTTAGAGTTTGGGGAATGTCTTTGATGTTTTTCTTTCCCAGCATTTCCTGAATTACAGTTGCTGCAATTCCACAGAAGACAGGAATGTGACACATGATGTGGAGACTCCTGGATGTCTTCATGTGTGAGATAATACTGTTGGCCTGATTCTCATCACTGATTCTCTTCCTGAAGTACTCTTCCTTTTGTTGGTCATTGAACCCTCGAACTTCTGTGATCAGTTCAACATACTGAGCAGGAACTTGACTGGCTGCTGCTGGTCGTGAGGTTATCCAGATGAGTGCAGATGAAAGTAGAGTTCCCTTAATGAGACTTGCTATCAAAATGTTTACAGATGATGTTTCTTTTACATCTGATAAGTTCATGTTCTGTTCAAAACTCATTGTCAACCGACTCTCATCCAAACCATCAAATATGAACACAACCTTACAGTCTTTATATTCATCATCATCCAGTTCCTTCAGCTCAGGGTGGAAGTCAAGCAGGAGTTTGTGAAGACTATACCGGTCATTCTTGATTAAATTTAGCTCTCGGAAAGAAAGGGGAAACATAAAATCTACATCCTGATTGGCTAAATCATCTGCCCAATCCAGAATAAACTTGTGAACAGATACTGTTTTTCCAATGCCAGCAACACCTTTTGTCATCACAGTTCGGATGTGCTTCTCTTGACCAGGTAAGGACTTGAAGATGTCATTGCAGTTGATTGGTGTGTCTTCTTTGTTTTGCACTCTGGATGCGGACTCCACCTGCCATACCTCATGTTCCTTATTCACTCCTTCACTCTCACCCTCTGTGATGTAGAGCTCTGTGTAGATTTCATTGAGGAGGATCTCAGCTCCTGGTTTGGAGATGCCTTCAGACACGATCTCAAATCTCTTCTTCAGACTTGCTTTATGAATCTTTGTAACTTTTCTCCGTACCTCCACAGCTGTTTGGAATAAATAATAAATAATTTTACACGAATGAAATGAATGAATGAATGAATGAATGAAAGTGTTTATAAGTGTTACATTCACAATGTATTGAAACAGTCACTCCTGCCATCCATACTCTGGTAGCATATTTGTTTGAGACAACAAACAAAGCTACCTAAACTTCCTAGTTTTCTCACATCATGGCTGTATATCCTGCCGTTCAATGCACATCATCATGCAACGCATTGGCAAGCGGGTGATTGCGTGAAAAACACAAAAGCAATGCTGGGCATTTGTGGTTAGTGTCCCAATAGGAGCATGTAATGCTGCACAAAGGACAGCAAAAGACAGCATGCAAGCCTCCACAAATGTCTCTCAGACATGGGGAACTGCATTTTATTTAAAACAATGAGAGTGCTTTGTGCACTCTCAGGTATGTGGTCAGGCAGGAGAAACACAGTGAGAGCAAGAGTGCGAGCAAGACAAAGAGAGAGAGAGAGAGAGAGAAAGAGAGAGAGGTAGCAAATGGTGAGAGACCTTATATTAGCGTTGACCATAGCAGAGATGCACTCAAAAAGGCATTGTTAGTCTATGTAATAATTGCAGCGACTTTCGATAGATTTGGGTGCAAACTGATGAGCATTTTCACAAATTAAGCATAATAGCAGAGTAGGCCTAAAAGGCGTCTAATACGACAAATGGTGTTATTATCCCAGTCCCTGGAACTGAGGGTCACATTTCGAGTGATTCCTAATCACCCAAATTTGCTTCCCAGATGCCTGCATGCGTAGGCCTGAACTAATCTTTAAAGGCGCAATATGAGTTCCTGCATGGTGTTCTGAGGGATTTCATTTTTATCTCAAATCTGTAAAGTCTTTTATACCATCGTCATCTATGATTTGTTACCTTTATGAGGTATAGCTTGTAAGTATCAGGCAATCATGATATGAGCAACACAGCCAAACGTGTGAGTAGAGCCACTAAAGAGGAGTTATAATGGGCTAAAGTCAAGTTTCCTTACGTTCTGTGCTCATTTGAATATCTGATTCACAGTATTTACTGTACAAAAACAGAAAGCTGTTTCAGAGTTGTCTGCAGATCTAGTTTAGACTTAGTCTGATTCCCAGTATTAGTGGCATAGCATGTGGGCAATGCAAGGACTTTGAAAAGCAGAAATGAATTTGAAGTGTTGATGAGAAGCGCGGCTGATAAATATTCCTGACATCTGGACTGAAACCAGGTGGAGAAACCAGATGGTTTGGTACAGCGGCCCCAGATAAACAAATTGCATTCATGCAAATGAATCCCAAGGTAGGCTTAATTCGTTACGACAGCGGTAATAGACAATTCCACTTCCGACCTATAGGGGAGATATTCTTTAGCCATAAGACACATTACAGTAATTCTGTGATTGATTGAATAATATTACTCTCAAAATGATGAACTTGTAGCACTTGTGGTCATGTGGTGCCTGTCTGAAATTGTCAAATACACAGAGAAGGACTTCACAGATTTAACACATTTTGTTTAGGGAAAACAAATGACCAGATTTCAAAGATTATCTCAGGTCGTAAATAAATCATTAAAATACTCAATAAAACGTGTTTTGTCTGAAGACAACAGTACCAATCCCTCCTATTAGGCCTAACGTTGGAGAACGCTGGTATCATGGTCAACGCTTACCGAGACTAACTAATTGTGCCCCCCCCCCCACACCCCCACACACACTTTCCCTGTCCCGTACAAACAACAGTGCCAACTATGAAACAAAAACATGCGAACTAAAATCCTCCAACATCATCACTGCGACTTGTCTTCTATGGCATGAATTTCATCACAACGTTATGTGCTGGTAGTTTTTGAATTAGAATTGTAGACAACCGGGTGTGGCACATGGTGCACCCACAGGTGTTGGGGAGGCCACAATTAAGCGAGAGTAACTGGGGTTCATTCAACAGCACATTGTTAACGCACCGGTGCATTGCGTTAGCCTAATTGAATGATAAGTTTGCTCGTTACGCTCCACACCGGTGCGCAACATGCTTCTGAGGTAGTTCACTCTCGTTTGATGGGTGTGTCAGAGGTGTTCACCAATGAGCATGTAGGTGTATCGGAAGCTCTGAGATTTAAAGCACTAGTGCTAAATACAACACAAATTCATGTTGTGTTGAATTGTCCTCTGGTGACAGCAAAAGCAGTGGTAATATTATCATTTTGTAGTATTCCTAACAATGATACATTTAAAGTTTAAATAAACTACTGAGGTTGTTGTCAAGTTCAGCTATTTCCTTGCCTGCCACCACATGCAGAATGGCCCTCCAGGCTTCCATTGTTGCTGCACTGACGTGACACAACAGTATGTTCAGCCCGACGTTGTTTGCATTAGGTTCAACGTTATGCACCGTTGCGGCCGTTCTGAATAGCCTCCTGGTTTGTTCAAGTTGTGTTCATCAGTTGTGCCAACACCATGCCACATCAGCTATGATTTGCTGGCATTTGAACAGGTTTGCATCAGAACTTCCCCATTTGTACGGGATAACAATGGGTTACGTTACCTTGTTTTCTGCTTGCATGTGGTGTGTGTTCAGGCTGCAGGTCTCTGCTGCTCTCTTGCATCGTTTGTGTGTTCATCATCATTATCATCCAGAGAAGGCTGAAGGTCTGAAGACCCCAACACACTGCAGAGACAGAAGACAATGTGTACGTGTGTGTAATTTCATGTGATATACATTTCATGCTTTCATACAGTTCATGTGCTTCATGCAGTGTGGTGTGTGTGTGTGTGTGTGTGTGTGTGTGTGTGTGTGTGTGTGTGTGTGTGTGAGAGAGAGAGAGAGAGAGAGAGAGAGAGAGAGAGAGAGAGGTTACAGGTGTAGAAGTTGAGCAAAAAGATAAATAAATGATTCAATAAATAGCCTACATAAATAAATGGACAGAGTCAGTGAGCCCAAAGCTACACCCTTGGCCAGGTCCCAAAAAAGTAGGCAAGGCATTGGTGCTTACAATGTCAAGACCATTTGTGTAATTCATTTTAGTTTAACAGAGTAGCCTGGCCTACCTGTATTCCTATTGTCATCTAGCTTAATTGTAACAGGATGCAAAGTCTGACTCTACTACACAGGCTACATCCCCAATCCTCCCTATGGCCCGGCTGCAACCAAAGCATTTGACAGTGGAAATCCCGCGGGACAGCCAGAACCACTGTGATTTTGGACCTGAAGTTAAGCCTACCGAATGAATGGTCTCGAAAATGAAGCTAGCTATATATTTTACACCACAACTCTAAAAAAGATACCAGTTAAGAAAGAAATTGAGGCGACCCTTCAGTAATCCTCACATTATTGAAATGTCTTTGGGATAGGCTAGGCTAGCCTACTTAAGATGCCACCTGTAGACCGACAGGAACAGAGAAGCTCTGTAAATTTGTGTACGATGTCCAATAAGCAATTACACCGGTATTATTTCGTCTAGAGAAGGCCTAGCCTATGCTTTTCCTGGGGCAACAGAGAACCCTGGGAATGAATGATAACTTACAGTAAGACCCTGAGCTAACGTTAACGCCCATGGGTGAATCTGGCCTTGTCTGTCTGTCTGCGCTTGGCCACGAACCAAATAAGCTAATGCCTATGAATCAACAGCTAGCCTAGCCGATACCTTATGGTAGTATAATAACTACGCCAATGATAATCCACAACTGTCCATTAGCCTAAAGTTAAATGACGACATTAGGCGGAAACGCTATGGGCATAACGTTATGCGAAAACTTCAGGTTTGGACTAGCGTTAGGCTATTTGTTCAGAAATTCTAAATGGGAACACTTCACTCATACTAATTGAAACATTGACTAACCTAATGATCTGGTCAAATGCATTTATTTCACTTACCTTAAACTGCATTGGGGGAAGCGGTCTCATCGATGCAAGCAAAACTTCAGTAACCTGCTGTCTTCACTCGGCGTTCTGTTTTACTTCGAAGTCACTCCCCTAGCACTATCTAAGTTCACCACTAGATGTCCTCGTACAGTCTTAACAAACATAAAAGCTGTCATGATGGGGTCGAAGATTGCCACGAGGGGCAGTCTCTCTCTCTCTCTCTCTCTCTCTCTCTCTCTCTCTCTCTCTCTCTCTCTCTCTCTGCCAGAAGTTCTGACGTGTCCTTATTCAGATATGTGGACGCCAGGGAATGTTGTGCCCCTGATCTTCAGCAGGCAGCCTGTTGTGTTGAGTCTTCTTAACTTTTGTAACCCAGCAGCTGTTAGTAGGCCAGTTTCACCCCTCTGGATGAGCTTTTATCATCAGTTCTAATGGGATGAGCTACTTTTGGCAGGATTGGGCAGTTTTACACTCATGTATGTTTGACTAGCAAGGGTGATGGATTTGAGAATCTGTCATGGACAACTCATTTGAAGAGAAGAGAAAAAAGATGATGATATTCCTACATTTGCATTGCATCACATATCTCATTTTATTTTATACTTTATTTACATTTTATTAGTACTCTATGCAAAACCAACAAAATATGAAAAATCTGTTTCAACACATGCATCTTGTGGGTTACCATCCAAGCTGTGGTGTATAACAAAATAGGCATGTATTTGTATCTCAATATCACACAAACTGACTGGTATTCCTGCAGAATGATGAGCTCAAGTAATCTGGCACAGGAACACTGAGGAGTCAATATAAACCCAAAACCCTGGATAGAGGGGCTCAGTGAATGTGGAGTGGAACGTGTGCAGGTGTGTGAGTGTGTCAGAAGAGACACTGTAGAAGGACAGCGTGCCAGCCGGCCAGTCCAGGTAAACTCCTACTCTTCTGGAGCTGGAGGAGGGGGCAGGTATGGCAGTGTCTCTATTGTTGTGACTGGCAGAGTATCTGTGAGGAGAGCAAAATAGACTCCAGGACTTGGCATTACGTCCTATTATGATGTCATTACTCCCCCCTTTCCTCTTGATGCTTTTATAGGCCACAGCTATTAGAGTCCCATCATTCCCACTCCACTCAGCCTCCCAGTAGCAACGTCCAGACATACCCTCTCTACACAAAACCTGAGGTCTGTCGTCAAATCTCTCTGGGTGGTCAGAATACAGCTGCTTCTCTCTCACCCGTGTCACCTTTCTGTTCCCCTCAGAGAGAGAGAGATTTCTGTGTGCTGTGTTTGGGTCAAGTGTGAGTTTACAAGCATCTGCAGACAAGAGGAGAGAAACATCAGAACACGCGGTAGGAGGGACAGTTTCCACTCTCTTTAGTTCTCTTTCTGCCCCTCCCCAGTTCATGTGCTTCATGCACAATGTGATGTGATGTGTGTGTGTGAGAGAGAGAGAGAGAGAGAGAGAGAGAGAGAGAGAGAGACTCACACCGTAGATACTCCACTCTGGTTGATGGTTCAGAAGGCAGAATAGTCTGGACTTCCATCACTATTATGTTAGAAACAGTATTATCAATTTCAGCAACAAAGGTAAATATCAAAATTGCATCTAAGGCGTTTTCCAATACCACTATAAAAAGTATGTCCTCTTGTTATGTATCATTATGATTTGAGTGTCTTGTGACTTGAAAACAAATCAAGACAAGCAAACATGGGGAAACACAGACAATTATATGTGCAGATACCGGGCTTGAGATCAAATAAAAAATTCCTGCAATTCACATAATGTCAGAAATACGAACAATCAGTTCCAGAATTATAAAATACATCATTAGACTGACCATCTCCAGAGGTCTTGACAACTTGCTGCTTGCAGAAATTCTCCAGCTGCTCCCTCAGTTTTGAGACGGATTTCCTCACAGCCTCAAAAGATAGTCTTTGGTTCATATTGATGGCAGGTAAGATTTTAGACTCAGGCAGTTCACTGACTGATTGAAATGTCTAAGAGAGAGAGAGAGAGAGAGAGAGAGAGAGAGATCTACTTACCACTGTCTAAATCTATGTAAATTTTTACATTTTATGAATTACAGTTCAAAAAAATAAAAAAAACAAAAAATCATGAGCAGTGACCTTGAGGAAATGTATGTGGTCATCCATTTGTGAAAGCTGCTCCAGCTCAGCATCTCTCCTCTTCAGCTCAGCAATCTCCTGCTCCAGTTGCTTCTGTAGTCCTTCAACCCGACTCACCTCAGTCTTCTCCTGAGCTCTGATCAGCTCTGTCACCTCAGAGCGCCTTCTCTCAATGGAGAGGAACATCTCAGTAAACATCTTCTGACTGTCCTTCACAGCTGTGTTTGCAGTGCTCTGGTAAGAGAGACACACAAAGTGAAGAGGGGCATCATTATGAGAGACTGGCTCTGAACTAAGTTCCAGTGGGAACTATACTGCCCTACTAAGGCAAAAGACAGTAACTCACCAGAGTGTGAAACTGAGAAAAATGATGTTAAAGTTATCTTAAAAGAAATTAATGTCCTAACAATCTGGTTATAGCTACAAAGCTGTAATTTTCACAGTTTGTAGTGTATGGCTACCTACATCTATTGATCAAAAATAATTTTACCCACAGTTGACTTTTGACCCTTTTTTGGAAGTTACTGTGTTCTGCCTTAGCATTGCCCCCGGAATGACAGTTAGTCATACTAAGGCAAAAGACTGTAACTTCCATTTTAAATCTAAATAATAAGCAACAAAGACAACTTTTAACATATAATTTAAGCAGTATACACCCTATTAGAGTCATTATGACAAAATGTCTTGTTTATTAACATATAAATTGTGGACCTATATGGGTTTTATGCGTGTATTTGTAGGGTGGTATGTCATACTGCCGCAAATAGTAGTTACACACATTTTCTATCAGGCTGATAATATTTCATAATATTATAATTAAATTTTATATTTTTTTGGTTATTGATATAACTGAAATTTTAAAAAGGAGTTTTAACTGTTAACAGTAACTGAAGTTACTGTGTTCTGCCTCAGTTTGGAACTTCAGAGTTCCAGAATTCGGCAGGTCCAGAACAGAAGGCAAAAAAGCAGTAACTGAAGTTACAGTGTTCTGCCTTAGTTTACCCAAAGGATTTTCAACTTGTTTTACTTTACATCTTATTTTACCCCCAAAACAAGTGATTTCAAACTCCATGTTTATTCACATGATAAAACTGATGCTTATAATTGCAAATATGACAAAAACTCATTTTTGAAAAAAATGAAGTTACTGCCTTCTGCCTTAGTAGGGCAGTATAGACATCATTAAAAAAACCTGTGCCTGTCAGTCTTCATACACACACACACACACACACACACACTGCTCACAGTATTCCCAACGATTGGGCTAGAGCATCTGCCTCCCAATCACAGTTAGGTTGGGATGACTTACAGTTGGGTCATGCCAAAGACCATCATAAAAATGGTAATTACTGCTTTTAGCCTGGCCATTGGATGGAATGGGTAAATACAAGGGACTACCAGAGGTCTAACCCACTGTAGTCATATTGACATATGGTCTTGGGTTAGGGAAATGGAGATGGGTACTGCCCCGAAGTATTTAACTTTAACTAGGAATGCTCCATTGACTTCAATAGGACAACTCAACCTTCCAAAGTCTGACATTTCTTGATACCAGAACTGACTGAGTTCCAAATGTCAGTCAGCTGTTGTTCTCTCCTGTGGTGGTCAGTCAGTCAGTCAGTCAGTCAGTCAGTCAGTCAGTCCCTACTCACCTTGAGAGTCTCCACAGCCTTCCTCAGCTCCTGCAGCTGCTTCTCTCTCTCCTGGATTCTTTGCTGGAATCTCCTCTTTGTCTCTCCCAACTGGGTCTATGTGAACAAATAAAATCACATCCACAACAAAAAGTGAAGTTATAAAAATATTCATTTTAGAAAAAAAAATAAATAAAAAAAATAGCGGCAACAACAAAAACAGTTAGTGCCCTGAGCCATGGATCTGACCAAGGTTTCTTCCTCCCCACCCACACCTACCCTCCTTTATAGCCCCTTTTCTACTGTATTTGCTGTACTTTGCACAAATAGGCTGACACCAAACAGTTTCATTGCATTTGTACAGCTGTAATCATATGCATGTGACAAATAAAACTCCTTGAACAATCACAATGAAAACTTCCTTGTACAGTCATGCCATCACCTCTATGTCAAGCAGAGGCAGAGTCAAACACAGGTCTTCCTCATCAGTTTGTCCTGCCTCGTCTTTCTGTCTGCAGCAGAAATGACACTGCCACAACAAACTAACCCATAACAAAATGCTGAAGCAACTATTTGTTCCAGCTATATTAAGTAGCAGTGTGTAGGATTTTGGCCAAAATTGATACTACAATCATGGTCAAAATACTTTGATGTTTTACATCTTCTTTCAAAAAACATCTTCTATACATATCCTTGTTGGAATTCTGTGAGACCAGGTTGTTTATTTCTCACTTTGTCACAAAGTAGCAGTGTTTAACATGAACATGATTCCTTCATGTCTGGTGACATAACAGTTCCATTTTATGATACTTTCAATTATGTGTATGTCATCTCTGTTTGACTGCCACCACTTGGCTACTCTATCATGGGACTACTTCCAGCCATGTTTACCTGTTTCTCCTTCCTCTCTGCAGAGGCAGACACAGTGTCATGGCCTTTATGCTCATCCACCATGCAGAGAAAACAGACACAAATTTGGTCTGTGCGACAAAACACCTCCAAAGGTTTCTCATGCTGGGAGCAAATCCTCTCCTGTAGTTGATGAGTGGCATCAACCACTTTGTGTTTTCGCCCAGGGATTATATCATTGTGAACTTTATAATGAGTTTCACAATAATTTATCATGCATTCGAGACAGGACTTGACAGCTTTGAGTTTTCTCCCAGTGCAAACATCACACTCCACATCTCCGTGCTCAGCAAGAGCAGCATCTTGGATTCTGGTCTTCCTAATCTGATCCACAATCTCAGCAAAAATATTATTTTTGTTCAAAACGGGTCTTGTCGCGAACGTCTGTCTGCACTGTGGGCAGCTATAAACTCCAATCTGATCTTCCCGATTCCAACAGGTGTTAATGCAGCCCATGCAATAACTGTGTCCACAGAGAATAGTTACTGGATTCCTCAGTAGGTCAAGACAAATCGGACATGTGAAAAGGTCCTGGTTAATTGGAGTAGCTTCAGCCATCTTTTTATGGTTTTGTTGCACCCTTTTTCATGGAAAGTTATGTTGATGACTCTCTAGTTTCGTTTCACCTGGAGTCGTTCTGAGCTTTCCGTAACTTCTGAAGAAAAGCACTGTGTGGCCTATAAAGAAAAATATAATTAGACCTTGAACAGTGGTTTGATTTCTTTCTATAAAACATCTGTGAGTGTGTGCATCAGTGGTATATTGTTGGACATTTCAAATATTTCATCATATTAGCTTAACACATACAGTATGGGAATAGAATTGTCTCATAGGCCTATATGTACTGAAGGCTAGGTAAGTACACAGTCATTGCTGTTTACAAACACAACACCCCAAGTTCACTTAAAGTCTGGCAACACACACCATGAATGTATTTATAATTTGTTATAACTATAAATAACTGTTTTGTGTACAAGCCTAATTAAAGTCCCTTCAATTAATTCTTATAGGCCAAGCAACTCAGATTTCTGCTCCTGATCACCATTCAAATGTGTGTTTCTATGGGGTGGTGGGGCGCAGTTGATAGAAGTGCCGTTTAACAACCGAAGGGTTGCAGGTTCAAGCCTCGTTCCACCTGACCCCATTGAGGTGTCCTTGAGCAAGATGCCTGACCCTGAATGCAGCCCATTTACCATAACCTGGTGCATTTTGTTTACATGAGCACACTAATTAAAATAACTGATTCTGTAAGCGTTCTTTTCAACACTGGCATCCTGATATACAAGAATATACAATTAGAAAATAAAATGCGGCCACTCACCAGAGATCATTTTAGTCACATTGCCTACAAGCTGATGTCTGTCCCAGAGTGAACACTGTGTTTCTGTAATGAACTGCTGTAAAAGGTTTTACAACTTCGATGACGTCCACCAGGGCAACAGTCCATCCCTCAACCATAAAAGGGTTTACGAACTAAGAAACAGGACTGGCATCAGGGTTTGAGTGGGTACAGGATGGGGGCTCGATAAGATGATGATGATGATGATTATTATTATTATTGTTATTGTTATTATTATTGCTAAAACAAACCATGATAAAAAAAGCTAGTAGTACTGATAATACATAAAACACGGCATCTAGGCATTTGTTTATTATTGCAATAAATGTAAACTGTAGAGATGCAACGAGGTTGATGATTATAAATGGGATATGTTTTTTCTTTTTTTTTTCCTACAGCATCTTCTGCCCCAGCCCCTTTGACAACCCTCGGTTCAATGTTGGATCCCTAAATTGGCCCTCACCTGTCAAAACACTGAGAACCTCTGCTCTAAAGCAAGCAACAAATGAGACAAACAGCCAGTAAAAACTGGCAACAGACAACCATGACAGAACATGGGCATTGGTGGAAGGATAGGATTTGACTTTATTTCTGACCTTTGAATCCAAAATGGCAGAGAAAGCAAGTTTAGAAAAGGTACTGTGGACATGCATTTTACTAAACTCTGTGTGCGCAAAGAATGTTCTCTATGCTGGAGTTCATGTGTAGAGACCCTATTAATTTACCTCACTCACGTCAGATCATGCGCTACGTAACTTTTGTAAGGCACTTCCGCGCAACGATCTGATGTCGAAGCCCTTCAGAGCCATTTCAAGCCAATTATTCTCTAACCGGACCAATCAGGGCTGCTGGCTGCTGTAGAGGGTGTGACGTAGCGAAGAAGCAACTGTTTTGAATCCAACCAATCCAACAAACGTAACCAGCGTCATCGGTTGGTTTCGATGTGGTTGGCTGAAGTGTACGTCAATTAAATTGATGGACAAGCCATTTGTCCAGTTAGATTCAAGGATTTCTGGCACCTGAAATAAATCGTCTATCGCTGAGGATCAGATGTTTGCGCGTAGCGCTACATCTGAAGTGAGTGAGGTAACCTATTAATAATGTGATGTTGAACATTCAACAGTAATAGCTTTTTGAAATAGTCTGCCCAAGTGTGGGGGTCTCACCCATTGAAATCCATTGGTCTGAAAGCAATAATGGCCAAACTCTACATTATCCTCTCTTTGACCGAACGTATGTAATAGTCACATTATTTCACCTGTTCACCCTGATCCGAGGGCACAAGAAAGTATTTTACAATAGACAACAGATAATAGCTGAATCTCAATGTAAACCCAAAGTCCTGAACCCTGGGCTGCCTTGAGTCAGCCTTGTGATTGACCAGCTCATGCCAGTTACGTATTTGAGGGTTCAGAGAATAGGGTAGACATTGGAATTCAGCCATTGCCTCTGCTTTGAGTTTTCATTAAATTAACACATTTATCTGTAGGATGATATGAACTGAGCCTTCTGCATCACTATTAAAAGTTGTACATTTATTTATCATATCTAAGAAAATAGCAAAATATAAAACATATAAACTATAACATATAGGTAAAACAAATGCACTAAGTAAAAAGTCAGTGGACAGAATATACTGTATAAGTATTCTAAAATGTGTTGATGAAGTCAATCTATGTTGGTCAGGTATGTGGGTACATTTAGGCTACATTACATTTATGCATTTAGCAGACACTTTTATCCAAATCAACTTATCAAAAGTGACTTACAAAAATCCCACCGGTGGAGGGATAACAATGGGTAGCATGGTGGTAGGTTGAAAAACTGAGTATGTACATAGTATGACTGAGTATATCTATGAGTGTATTCCATGTTTTGTGAGACTTGTATGGTCAGTGAAAACAAATTTCCCATTGTGGACAAATAAAGACTAACTAACTAACTAATTAACTGAGCTGACACAAGAGGACTTTGGAGCTCACCCGAACCACAAACCCTGGATAGAGGGGCTCAGTGAATGTGGAGTGGAACGTGTGCAGATGGGTGAGTGTGTCAGAGGAGACGCTGTAGAAGGAAAGAGTGCCGGCCGGCCAGTCCAGGTAAACTCCAACTTTTCCGGAGCGGGAGGAGGAGGCAGGTATGGCAGTGCGTATATTATTATGATTGGCATAGTATCTGTGAAGAGAGCAGATCAGACTCCAGGACATGGCATTATGTCCCATTACGAGGTCATCACTCTTTCCTTTCCTCTCAATGCTTTTATAGGCCACAGCTATCTCAACCCCATTATCCCCACTCCACTCAGCCTCCCAGTAGCAACGTCCAGACAGACCCTCTCTACACAACACCTGCAACCACCAAACAAATCTCTCTGGGTGGTCAGCATACATAAGCTCCTTATCCACCCATGTCACCTTCCTGTTCTCTTCAGAGAGCGAGAGATTTCTGCTTGCCGTGTTTGGGTCCAGTGTGAGTTTACAGGCATCTGTGAACAAGAAGAGAAATTTCCTCATCAGAATATGGGGAGGGACACATGCTAGGCCTCAAGGACTTGTACTAATCAATCACAGAATGGCAAAGTGTTCCAAAAAGATTGTGCAATTTATGAAATACAGGGCGAAGTTTGGATAATGTTTCTCTCTCTCTCTCTCTCTCTCTCTCTCTCTCTCTCTCTCTCTCTCTCTCTCTCTCTCTCTCAGCTGTAGTTCATGCACTTCATATAAACCCAGATATTGCTGCTGCTTCTTGCTTCCTGTCATTCCAATTGAATATCGTCTACAATTGTAAATCTTACACAAGCCTAAATACACACATAAATAAATATAAACTTACATCTCAGCAAACGTTGACGTGCTCTGTTTAAAGATGTATGGTCAGTTCTGTAAGAAATATGTCACTTGATGTCAAACACATGAACCATTCGACAGATGATAGATTGGTAATATTTGGTTACACTGTGAAAACTTTGGGCATGACTTTTGTCTAAATTGTGCTTTCCTCTAAGGTGACACAGAGAGTTCATTGTCTTTTAATTCATTCACAGTTGAATTTGGGTGTATTTTATTACTTTCTCAGTGTCTATTGTGATTTTGTATATCTGTGTTTAAATTTTGTGTGCGCATAATATCAAGGGAATTTTGTTTATAAATAATTAAGAAATAATAATAAATACTGCTTTGATAAATGTATTATGTTCTTTATGTTCTTTATGTTCCGACAGGGTGTTATGGGTTTTAATCTCTTTAATTTGTGTCTCTTCTCATGACCTCCCTGTTTGTCAGTTGTAAACAGTAAAAATACACTAAGCTTAAATTTTGTCAGGCTCAGAAAAATGGGCCCATGCAGAATTGTAAACATACTTAAGTATCTCCAGGTTGAGTATGTTAGATAACCGCTCCAGTCCGGATTCTCCAGGATTATTCCCACTCAGATCGAGCTCTTTTAGATAGGTAGGGTTTGAGTTCAGAGCTGAAGCCAGATAATCATAACCCTTTTCTGAGATTAGACAAAAAGAGAGCCTGAGAGAGAGGGCGAGAGAGAGAGTCAAAATATTGTCATATTTATCATTCACAATGAATGTCCACATAATGAGCCCAGCCTAAGACCATGTGAGTTTGACCCAGTGACTCCATGGAAACACTGATGGAAGTTGCTCCAAAATATTTTGTGTGTGAAAAGGTCACCATGCCACACATGGAACTGAGGACTGGTTGGATGCAACTCACTATCATTTTGTTGTCTGAGGTGCCATCTACATGGATCTAGTTAGATCTACATGCCCAGTAAGCTTTGTGTGGTTTGTCACTTCAGTGTCACATTTGTTGTTGTTGTTGTTGTTGTTCATGTTCTCACACAATAAATTGTAAACAACAGTGTTGGATAGCTGACATTCCCCTTAAGCTGCCTTAAACAAGGCAGAAAACACACAAATAGGTTTTAAAGTAGGGTTATACAATTACTACACACCTTAAAGTCTGCAGTTTACAGTTGTAACTTGACAGTCCCTTAGAGAGATGTTGTACTCCAGAATCTCCAATGTCATTGTGACTCAGGTCCATTTCTAATACGGAGTTTGAAGACTGAAGGACTGAAGCCACGATTCCACAGTATGCATCAGTGAGTTTACATTCAGCAAGTCTGCAAGAAAATGGAATTGGCCAAAATTCTGTAAGAGACAACTAATTGGGAAGATAATACAGATACAGTAAATAGAATGAATATACAGATGTATAACACCAACTTCAGTGTCTGCAGTCTGCATGGGGGACCAGACAGTTTATGTCCAGTATCTCCCAGGTCATTGGAACTCAGGTCCAGTTCTATCAAGGAGTTTGGTGACTGCAGAACAGTAACCACAGCCTCATAGCTGTTTTCTGTGAGTTTGCATTCTGTTAGTCTGAAAGACATTTTGAAGGAACTGACATGAAATAAAATATGAATGATGTTCAGATAATACATATATTGGTACCAGATATACCTGTACAAATATAATGGTACCACTAGATTCTTTCCAAAAGATGCACAATTTCCTCTAGTTACCTCTGCCAAGGAGGTTATGATTTTGCCGGCATCTGTCTGTCTGTTTACAAAATAACTTGAAAAGTAATGCACGGATTTGGATGAAATGTGTTTATTGGGACAAGTAAGAACTGACTTTTTGATGCTTATTTGTTATCCGAAAGACTATATGGAATTTATTTTGAAACATTTCGATGCAAGTAGCTATCTTTTTGCATGGGCACGAGTCAACATTCATCCAAAAAGAAAAGGATGCCAGTAGCAGTCTTCTATAGTTTCACTGATAAAGTTTGCTTAGCTATAAATAGCTAAAAATTGGCCTTGAGTAAGGTTCCTAACCCGCTCTGCTCCCCTGATGCCGCTGTAGCAGGTAACCTAATGCTCTGGGTTATGTGCTTCACCTGACTTTGTTTTCACTCACTGTGTCATGTGTGTGGTACGAATTCATAAAAGACCAAATTCCTTTCACAGGGTCAAAAGAGTATGGAGTTATATATCCTACACTTAGAAATGAATGTACTGAATGAATTATGATCATGCAGCATATTACAGAGAATCATACACCAACCTTAATGTCTGCAGTTTGCAGTGTGGACTTGACAGACCCTTGAAAAGATGTTGAGCTCCAGAATCTCGAAGGTCATTGTGACTCATGTCCAAATCCAGCAGGGAGTTTGGTGATGTTAGGGCTGAGGCCACCATACCAGAACTCTTCTCTGTCATTTTACAACCAGCTAATCTAAAATATGAAAGGTGTACAATTGTACAGATATGAACATTGCATATGTGGGGCAGTGGTGGCACAGCTAGTAGAGGTGCCGTTCGAGGGTTACAGGCCCTACTACATCTGACCCCATCAAAGTGTCCTTGAGCAAGATACTTAAGCACACAAATTGCTCCCAGTGAGCAGGTTGGCGCCTTGCATGGCAGCCTCCACTACCAGTGTGTGAATGGGTGAATGTTAGGTATACTTTGAATGCTCATAGTAGAAAAGCGCTATATAAAAGCAGTGCATTTACCATTTACCATGTAGTGTTACAAACTGTCTGATAAAGGCAGGCCAGGCAATATTTGAGCTTTGTAGTAACTTGAATGTGTAAATGGCTTGTTACTTGGTGAATAAAGGATTTCTCTGCCCCCTTTACAGTTGTTTTAGTGGTTACTACACTAAAAGTATCTGAAAGACCTGGTAGGAGGAAACCAAAATCGCTTTAACTACCCGTAAATGGGGGTCATTGCTTGTTCTTATTCTTGGTTTGTAAGTAAGACGGATGGATCGGTAAGAATTTGCAATGTGTTTTGTTGTTGTTATTTTTAATCGGCAACTGTAGGGGGAGCTCCAGAGACAAAAAAGCAGTCTTGCCTGGTATGCCTTTTATGTACAGTGCATAGGACTCAACTTAGTCACAATGCAATACAGTACTGATCTGAAAACCAACCTTAATGTCTGCAGTTTGCAGTGAGGACTAGACAGTCCCCTAGAGAGAATCTGAACTCCAGAATCTCCCAGGCCATTGTCACTTAGATCCAGCTCTATCAGGGAGTTTGTTGACTGTAGAACTGAGGCCATAATTTCACAGGTCTTTTCGGTAAGTCCACATCTGGCCAGTCTGATATAATGTAAAAGAGATGCTAATTATTCTTATACACTGATATCGTGTTTTCCTCAAATGTAAAATTGTTATAATGTATAAACATTGGACTGCCATCAATATTCAACTTCTCAAAATCTCAATTTGTGATAGAAGTTCAAAGCAACGCAAATGAAGTCAGATCTTTGAGTACATACTGAATTGATCCAACTTGATGTTGAGGATCCTCCAGTGTAGCAGATAAAAACATCTGAGTTGATTCTCCAGGATGATTGTTGTTCATTTCCAATACTTTCATACAGTGGGGGTTTAGAATCAGAGTGAGAGCCAAACAGACATAACCATCATCTGCGATTTGACAACTAGATAGACTGAAACAGAGAGAAAGAGAGACTGATGGCTTAGTGCATGTTTAGTGGTACCTATCTGTTAATGTGAAAAAGGATTAAAAACTGTTATGGACTGACTATCTAAATTGGTAATTTGTTAATTATAACAACTTTGTACTGTAATATCATGCACCAACCTTAATGTCTGCAGTTTGCAGTGGGGACTACATAGTCCTTTAGAGAGGAGCTGCACTCCAGAATCTCCCAGATCATTGTGACTCATGTCCAGCTCTATCAGATAATTTGGTGACTGTAGAAGTGAAGCCACCATACCTGATGAATTCTGTGATATTTTACAGGCAGCCAATCTGAAATATGTGATAGGATATCTAAAGTTCAAGTAGTCGATTGAAATGTCAATAGTATTATACAGGGGAATATAGAGAAACAACCTTAATGTTCGTAGTTTGCAGTGGGGATTAGACAGGTGAACTCCAGAATCTCCCAAGTCATTGGCACTCAAGTCCAGCTCTGTCAAAGAGTTTGGAGAGTGCAGAACTGAAGCCATGATCTCAATGGATTTACCTGTGAGTTTACAGTCAGAGAGTCTGCAACAGAGTTAGACAGATATTGAAAACAGGAAGAGAGCCTTCATTCACCCCAAATGAGCAATAAAAGTGTCAATAAAGGTGGTGGTACATTAACCATATGTCTTCCATCTTAAATGTCTGGAATTTGCTGAAGTGCCTTGATAGACAGCTTCTCTGAGGTAATTCTTGCATTCCTTAATCAAATGTTCAGTGAAACACCAACCTTAAAGTTTGTAGTTTGCAGTGTGGACAAAACAGTCCTATGGAGAGAAGCTCAACACCTAAATCTTCCAGGCCATTTTCATTTAGGTCTAGCTCTGTCAGGAGGTTTGGTGACTGTAGAACTGATGCCATCATCTCACAGGATTTAGATGTAAGTTTACAGTCTACAAGCCTGAAACAAAATTTGATGTAATTATAATTCAACATTATATGCAAGATATTTTGACATAATCATTATGTAAGGTACATTATGCATGTCCTACATGCAAAAAGTCATGGAGGAAGCCTTGAATGAAAATGAATATTGACTGAGACACCAAATCAGGACTTATTGTAGTCTCTGAATGTTCAACTAGTAGATTTCTTGCTGTGCTCAGATCTGTAGGCATGTCTATAAAGGTGTATGTTGCCAGTTTGATATCTAATGTGAATCATTGGTGGTCAGTGTTAATGTTTTGATTTCCAGACATCAAATTGTTCAGGGAAACACCAACCTCAGAGTTTGCAGTTGACAGCCTAGACTAGGCAGTCCCTTAGACAGAAGCTGAACTCCAAAATCTCCCAGGTCATTGTTACTCAGATCCAGCTCTATCAGGGAGTTCGGTGACTGAAGAACTGAAGCTATGATCCCACAAAACTCATCTTTGAGTTTGCAGTCAGCAAGTCTGAAACAGAGTTTTACAGAATCACAAAATAAGACCAGTATCCCAGTATACCGGCATGTCCTCTAAATATTGGGGCTACAGTTGTGTTGAAGACAATATCACCTATACACTTGATATGGTTTCTTTAAGACTACGAAACAGTTCTTTAACCCTTAAAGGCGCATTCCTGGATACATAAATCCATATTTCTCTTGTTTCAGGTAGTCTTTGGCTAATTAGTCCATAAATCAAAACCAATCAAAAGCATAGCTTTGCAATTTAAATGGAGAGAAAGTCCCCATCATTGCTAAGTAAAACTAGTGATATTTACTTCAAACATGAATGAAGCACAGAACTAAACTAATGCTCAATTAGACATCTTGATATTTTGTAAGGAACTTCATGGACAGTCTGTAAAACACTCATGTATGCATTCTTCATTCTCCTTCTGCGACCTACCATACTACAGTACATCTACTATATTTATCCAATCAGGAAGACATAACACCTTGTTCCCAATATTTTACCTCTAGGGACCTGTAAAGTCAACTCATTTTGCAGCAATTATTCATCTTCAAGTCTGCCAATGTCTTGGTAGAACTCTTAAGGTTTCTATTATGTTGTAGACTTATGTTTAGTACACTATTTAGAAGTCACTTTGGATGAAATGTGAATGCAAAAAAGCTCAAAAGTGATAACATATACTGTGTGTCAGGGATGAATGTACACTGCTCTTTTTCAAGACGCTGATAAGTTGGAAATAAATTAAGAAATGTCTCTGACTCACCTTAATGTATGTACCTGGAAGTAGGGGCTAGACAGTCCCTTAGCGAGAACTCTACAATCTTCCAAGTCATTGTGACTCAGGTCCAGTTCTGTCAGGGAGTTTGGTGACTGTAGCCCTGAGGCCACAATCTCCCAGGACTTCAATGTGAGTTTACAGTCTAAAAGCCTGAAACAGAGTTTGATAAAAAATTATAATTCAACATATCAAGGGTTTCTATAACCTGGTGGTCCTCAAGTCATCTCCCCATTCCATGAGGCAGGATTAACAGACATGGATCAAAATGTAAATAAACTGCACTTTTCCCCTCTTGACTTGCTGCTTCTATCTTGTGTCTCCAACTTTACTACAATCTGGTTCATGTATGTGTAATGGATGCTAAAAAGCCTGGGCTAGCTGATGCCAGTAAATGATAAATCCTCATTCCCCTAGCCACAAGAACGCTTCTTATCAGTTATCACTGAGTTGAAAGTCAAGGCTTTTCAGTGCAATGCTTAGAGCGTTTAACTCCCATGCCGTTGGGTTTGTTGTAGTTGATAAGTTGGCGGGTTCAAGATCTGAGTGGTCAAACCACCTTTGTACTATTATGAACAAACAGTGCTGTTCTTCAATTTATGGAGAGGAGGTAATGAATTGTCAAAACAAGACAAATTCAAATTTAAGAATGGGTAACCTTACAATAATTCAACATAGACAGGGAACCTCTAGTAGACGTCTAGTTGCAATGGGGACTACAATTTGAGGGCAACTACTCATACCGTTCTTGTTACAAGAACTAGAATTAGATAATGCTGAACCTAGTTTCACACTCATCACATTTAGATTTTATTTGAATATCGGCAGATAAAATTCATTATGCTGTTAGGCATACAATATGAGATGGACTGATGAATATAACATTCCTGTATTCGCACTCCCATGAACAAAAATATAATGTTTATCTATGATTTGAAAAATAATGTTTTTTTTTTCTTTAGAGTACATACTTTAGGGTTTCAACTTTGCGGTGAGGATCCTCCAGTGTTGTAGATAACAGCGTCTGTGCTGATTCTCCAGTAGAATTGTTGCTCACATCCACAACTTTCATACAGGAGGGGTTTAACATCAGAGTGAGAGCCAAACATACACAACCTTCATCTGAGATGTCACAATTATTGAGCCTGTCATCCACGCACACACACACACACACATGTGTATGCATGCACGCACGCATGCACACATACACACACACACATTGACAGAGGGACAAAGGGAGAGAGAACTCAAAGTCTGAATTTATTTTTACTATGATGTTGTATTAATATGTGCCATTAACACTTATTGATTACCCATTTTTTCCCCACAGCTAGGTTAATGGTTATCAATAAAGTTAAACACTGGTGCATATCTATCCACTCCCTTGTTGTTTTTTTTCTCACAGTCAGAGTTAGTTAGCTCCCACTACTTTTCAGAGGTGTCAAAAGTATTCACATTCATTACTCACATTCATTAAGCCCCACTTTGGCTGACCACATTGAGGTGTAATTGAAAAATACACTGTACCCAAACAACACTAAACACCAACCTTAATGTCTGCATTCTGCATTGTGGACTGGACAGTCCCTTAGAAAGAAGCTGAACTCCAGAGTCTCTCAGGCCATTGGTACTCAGGTCCAGCTCTGTCAGAGAGTTTGATGACTGTAGAACTGACACCATAATCTCACAGGATTTTTCTGTCAGTTTACATTCAGCAAGTCTGAAAAAGAAAAGATAAGGCAGCCTTAAACAAATGTGGTTATCAGTGTGCAAATCGTTTCACTCAAATGGACCCAAACTGGTGTTGACTGAACTATTTCACAGTGTGCATACTGTACATATCCTACACATCTCATCTGCTCCCAGCTACACTGAGTATCAGCTGACAGCAGCACATTTTCCATCTAAGCATGAAAAATAATTTCTTGGGAATAATTCAGCAAATGTGATGCTGCATTAAAGATGTTCACAATATGGCTAATGTGCTTTCAAAAATAAATTGTGTCTAAGGTAAATTTAAACAGTGAAATCACACAGATGCTGTAAGAATCATAAGAGCTGCTGTATATTACTAACCAAGCCAGCATGGTCTAGTTATTCTCCTCAATCTCTTGTTTAGCTTCACCACAGTGCATCAAAATTGATTTTGACAGCATGTTTTTCCTTTTAGAATTTGCACTGATTTAGACTAATAGTTGCAGTATAGGGAGAATATTACGAATATTGCAGAAAATAGAGCAAAACACCAGGGATCCAGGAACTTTGATGCTTGGGTGGGTCCATAGTAGTAGAACACTAACCTTAATGTCTGCAATTTACAATGGGGACTAGACAGTTCTGCAGAGAGATGCTGAACTCCAGAATCCTTTAAATGATTGGTACTCAGGTCCAACTCTATCAGGAAGTTTGGTGACTGTAGAACTGAAGCCACAATCACACAGGACTTGTCCGTGACTCTACACTCAACCAGTCTGTAAAATAATGCAAAAAAGGAGTATTATGCTATTATGTAACAATACAGTATGTAACAAACCAGTCTGTAAAATAATGCAAAAAGGAGTATTATGCAATTATGTAACAATACATGTTATGATCATATCGCCACTGCTGTTTCCTTTCATGTGCCCTTGGTGGAATTTATCCTCCAGACACAACAAAAATTATATTTCAAGACTAATTGTGTTAGAGCTTTTTAAAATGTTCCATCATGCACCAAATGTACAACCATCTAGTCCATCAACCATCCATCTAGATCTCTTGTAACTGTACTTTGTGTAGTTTGACTTGTTTCATATAATTGAATGTCTACCCTGAATTTCATCTACAGAGGTAACATTGTGCTTTAAAAACATTTTACAGAACTGCATGTTTTAACACCAACCGTAATATCTGCAATTTGCACTGTCCGCTAGAAAGTCCCTCAGAGAGAAGTTGAACTCCAGAATCTCCCAGGTCATTAGTACTCAGGTCCAACTCTATCAGGGAGTTTGGTGACTGTAGAACAGTAGCTACAATCTCACAGGACTTACCTGTGAGTTGGCAGTCAGCAAGTCTGCATAACAAGATGACAAAGCAAAGTGTTGACCGTGAAAGTAAAAGTAAAATAATCTACATCATATTAAAGTATTTGGGCCAGTACAAAACATATTTTCTAGGTATACAACACCTCAATCATTGAGGCTCAATAGTACTACCTTTAATGTAACTAGTACACTGTAAGTAATTCATAAAGCCTCATAACTAATGGCATTAGTCTTCGGCCCGTGTAATGCTTATCAGTTCAATTTTCTATTTAGAAAAGTGAAATGGAAAATTAAATGACATTTTCTAAAATCGTGTTTTTTGACTTTATGCAAAACCACAGTTTCGATTTTTGGTGCAGATTTTTTTCTTCAATTTTGCATTTGTTTGATTCTTACTAACAATGGATAAAATAAATATAGGAAATCTGAGAAAAGTTGTTCTCTGTTCTGATCCCGATCTTGCTATCATATGTTATGATATGTGGGTAGTGTGAGACCTAAAGGGATTGTTTGCTCCCTTTAGGTCTAGGGGTTTCTTTACCCCTTGCATCGACATTTGGCCCAACTGACAATGTGATATCACCCTATGAGGGAGCTCATTCTGATAGTAGTAGTAGAAGTATTGGTGGTTATCAGTGTTGGGAGTAACGAGTTACAACAGTAACTAATTGCTGTAATGCATTGCTTTTTGTGGTAACTTGGTAATGTAAGGCATTACAGGAAAAAAAAAACTATTAATATTTTCCACGGTACAATTGTTAGTAACTCAAGTTACAATGCATTTTTAACTTGGAATGAAGTGGTGTTTTTTTCCTTCATACAAATTCGCCAAAAATCACTGAGAGGTCAGCAAGGCTAAAACGTTTGCTGTGCCGGACTTAATGTAGAAATTCACAGTCTCCGCTTGTCATTCTCAACCTTGATAACGAACTAATGAAGGTCAAAGGCTACCGGAGGGGCCAGAGAGTAACTTAAAAGTAATGCAACAGTAATGTAACGCCTTACATTTTCAAAACACTAATATTGTAGTGTAAGGGACTACTTTAAAATGTCAGTAACAGGTAATAAATAATGCATTGCAGTTTTGCAGTAACTTGCCCAACACTTGTGGTTATGTTTCATCTCTTTTAGAGATCTGTGTGGGATATTTTGACTTATTTTTCTATTTTGACCATCATGAATTACTGAGATACATGCAACACACAGGGGTGAAAGTAGTTTCAATTTCTTACCTATACTACAACTTTATTGACACTTATTCGGAGGGGGCGAGGGGGGGGAGCAAAACCCATTTCAGGGCAGGAGGCTCCTTGCAACATTGCTGCAATTATAGTAGGCTAAATTTCGACTTGACTTAGGCGTTAGCCTAGATGAGCAGATTGTCGCTCATTTCCAAAGCCAAATTGTTGGTAGATGCGTTTTTACTTAATCAGTGTATGTGAATTATTTTTAATATGGGTTTTTGGTTGACAGAAACATTCTTCTCTTACCACTACTACGTACCACCTGTCAATCTTATACCTATACTTAGTATAGGTGTGTATAGGCTTACTTTCACCTCTGACAACACAATGAGGTGAAGCACACATAAGTGGGCTCAAAGGCACTTCAGCCGGGGAACACTAGCCTCAACTTGCTGTGGCTATCTTTTTCCAAGGATTATCAGAAGAGGAGTAGGATAACATGCACAAAATATAGGAAACATGTTTCAACCCAACAATCACACAGTCTGAGCTTAATTGATATGGCCAAGATGCTGGCAACCCGTGCAAAATTCCCTACATTGCAACGTCATTAACTGACTTGGTTGTTATGACGTGTCAGATATACGATCTCTGGGCCAGAAATGAGAGTCGTATACCTTGCCCACGACGTTATAAAAATACACCATTATAAGCGTTGAAATCAAACTTCTTCCAAAAGGAAAAGAGTCCGGGCAAAGTTGAGTGCAAAAAGTACAGTTTATTCTGTCAGAGAACCAACATCATAAACCGGAGCAAGGATCCGAAGATTCCGCTCCCGAACACAGAAAGTGCCTGCCTTTTATACATATTCTGACAGCCCACAATTAATGGTTAAAACAAAAAATGGATTGTTGGACGCTTGAGTTGTGGAGTTTGTTTCATCAGGGAGTGTTTGGTGCATGGAGTGTGTTGTGCTGTGTAGTGTTTTGTGCCGTGGAGTGCAAAATCAGTGGAGTGGTCGCTTTTTGCTGTGGAGTGCAGGAGCAATAGAGAGGAGTGTTGGATCAGTGTAGTGGAGTGCAGGGGCATTTGCCTGGTGTGCTTGGAGGTCAGCCATCAGGAGCATTGGATCAGTGGAGTGGAGTGCAGGAGCCTTTGCCTGGTGTACTTGGAGGTCAGCCATCACACCTGCACTATAGCCCTCGAATAACCTCTCTGAACTTTCTATGACCCTTCTACAGTGGAGTGTTAAGATTGTGATATTAAGAACAATAATTTGTAGCATTTCCAAGCTTGCTGTCTTAGGGGCATTACACACTGTGCAAAAAAGTTAATTAGTATACACATATTGGTATATCAGAACTGTGATGACTTTCATCTACCCGAGTATTAGTATGTTTAGGTCACACTCAGAAAATTATTCTACAGTTACACCAGGTAAATAGTTTGTGACTGTAAAACTGCACACTGCATATTTTCATAAGCACCGCACCATAAATGTCGTCTTTAAAATCTACAATCCCCACACCCGATCACGCTCCTTGCTGGGCATTAGGTGTATGAAGTAAACTCATGAATGTACATGTTGATATACGTCCAGACAGCCTATCAATCAGGCACAATGATCAGGGCAATCCTGAGGAGAAACAAGTTATTTCTGATTTTCAAAGTTTCAATAATGAAATTTTCTCTTAATCGCCAAGATTAAAAAAAAAAGAAATCACTGTTGTGGATGTAAACAAAGACCAAAAATGTCCAAGTGGAATATGAAATCCAATTTTCAATTTCACTTTCTAAATAGAAACTTGAACTGATAAGCGTTACGCGGACCATCTTCATAACTGTTTAAGCATTCTCATCACTGCACTTATAAGACATTAGGCTATAATGTTATAAACCTTGGAAGTGGCCGAGAACTATGATCTTGAAACAGGATAACACAGATAAAAAAATGGTAGATGCCTCTAAATCAAAAACTCACCGTGCCGTTCTGCAGCACCTCATGGCTGGAACGAGTCGCCTGCGTCCCTCATCCGATGTATTGTATTTCTTAATGTCCAACTCATCCAGCACTTCGTCAGACATTAGAAGCATATGTGCCAGTGCTGAACAGTGAGCAGGGGACAAGATCTGTTCAGTTGTATTAGGTGATGACAGGAATTTCTGAATTTCTTTGTGCATGGACTGGTCATTCAGTTCAAATAAGCAATGAAAAAGATTGATGCATCTTTCAGGACAGAGATCTTCTCTGTTGAGTTCCTTGATGTATTGACTTGTTTGCTCAATGCTTTTCAAGGTGCTGTGTATTTTTTTTAGTAGACCTCGCAGAAGTTTCTGATTGCTCTCTGGAGACATGCCCATGAGGAAGCGTA
Source organism: Sardinella longiceps (assembly GCA_027497455.2). NCBI lineage: Eukaryota > Metazoa > Chordata > Actinopteri > Clupeiformes > Clupeidae > Sardinella > Sardinella longiceps. The sequence goes on along the minus strand of JAODXP020000033.1, from coordinate 27,441,585 downwards.
GGAATAGATCCAGGTGTCCATTTCTGCTCTTCAAAGCCTCATCTACTGCACTCTTAAGTAACACGTGAAGTTGAGTTTTCAATCCTAGTGCTGACAGAAGAGACGATAACAATGATTTGTCTTTGTGTTCTTCACTTAGAAGTGATTCAAGTGGCTTAAGATTCACAGTCACATAAGAGTGAAACACAAACACAGCTGCCAGAAATTCCTGGATGCTCAGATGCACAAAGCAATACACCTTTCCCTTTTGAAGGACCCCCTTTTGAAATACTGGTTCTTCTTTAAAGATCTCAGTGCACATGCCTGTATACACTGTGGCTTCACAAACATCAATGCCACACTTTTTCAGGTCTTCCTCATAAAACAAAAGATTACCATTTTCGAGATTCCTGAAAGCAAGTTCTGCCAATTTTAGCAACATTTCTTTCTGAGATCTAAGGAGTTTCTTTTTATTCATTTCACTACCATCTTGATATTTCTGATTAGTCCACGTGGTCTGGATGAGCAAGAAATGTATGAACATCTCAGTGAGAGTTTTGGGAATTTCCTGGGTGTTGTCCTGTTCCAGCAATTTCAGAAGGACAGTGACTGCAATCCAACAGAAAACTGGAATATGGCACATGATGTGGAGACTCCTTGATTCCTTAATGTGTTTGATAACTTTGTTGGCCTGATTCTCATCACTGATTCTCTTCTTGAAGTACTCTTCTTTCTGTGCATCAGTAAACCCTCGTACTTCAGTTACCTGGTCAATATACTGAGCAGGAATTTGGCTAGATGCTGCTGGTCTTGAGGTTATCCAAATGAGTGCAGAGGGAAGCAGAGCACCCTGAATGAGACGTGCCATTAGAACATTGACTGATGATGTTTCTTTTATATCTGCAGATTTTGTGTTCTGTTCAAAGTTCAGTGTCAAGTGACTTTCATCCAAACCGTCAAAGATGAACACAATATGACAGTCTTTGTATTCATCATCATTATCATCATCCAGCTCCTTCAATTCTGGATGGAAGTCAAGCAGAAGATTGTGAAAACTATACGTATCATTCTTGACTAAATTCAGCTCACGGAAAGGAAGAGGAAACATAAAGTGTACATTCTGATTGGCTACCCCATCAATCCAATCAAGAACAAACTTCTGCACAGACACAGTTTTTCCAATGCCAGCGATACCTTTAGTCATCACAGTTCTGATACCTTTCTCCTGTCCAGGTAAGGGCTTGAAGATGTCATTGCATTTGATTGGTGTGTCTTCTGTTTTTTGTGCTCTGGATGCTGACTCTATCTGCCAAACCTCATGTTCTTTATTCACCCCTTCACTCTCTCCCTCTGTGATGTAGAGTTCTGTATAGATCTCATTGAGGAGTGTCTCAGCTCCTGTTTTGATGATACCTTCAGATATGTTCTCAAACCTCTTCTTCAGGCTGGCTTTGTGTTTCTCGATAACTCTCTTCAAGCCCTTATTTTCTGTTTAATATTGAAAAATAAACATCCATGGTTAATATCAAATATTGCATGTCAAAATTCTTGAACATACTTTATATATCTCTGTTCAGTGCTCACTTAGTTCCTTGGTGTTATGGTCATTCATAAACTCACCTGTCTGTTTACCATCAATGTGTGCACTGGTGTTCACTGGGTCATCATCCTCACACATTTGACCGTAAGTCCGATGTCCCAACTCACTACAGGATTCAAGGATTCAAGGAAGTTTCTTTGTTACATGAATATGATTACTAGTGTAAAAAATGCAACATGTCATGTATGGTGTCAGCCTATTTGTGCATTAATTGGGGGAGTGGTGGTGGCAGAAGAGGTGTTATGTAAGGGATAACAGCCGCCAAGGTGTCCCGATGTAAGGTAATAATGGACGAGGCGGAGCAAAGAGCACCCGACTGCAACTAACCAAATGGACGGTAAGCAAGTAGGGCTGCAACGATTAGTCGAATACGTCGACGACGTCGACTATAAAACGTAGTCGACGCAAAATCTTGTAGTCGCCTAGTCGTCATATTTATGAGGCTACATATAATTTGCATGTTAAAAGTTGATTTTCACTAATGCAGAGACGACCTGAAAGATTTCACTCGACTCTTTAGAACACTGCAATTCCCTGCCGGAAGTGTTGGGGGCAGTAACCTCATCTTTCCACTAAGATACCTGCAATAAACATGAATGATGAGAAAAGCCCTGGGTCAATTTGAGCAAGACTGCTCGTAAATAGCTCGTAAACTTGAGACCGCTATTATTTCAAATCTATTATCAGGCAAAAATAAACTTTTGGATTTTGCTGCTGCTTCAGAAAGCACAATTTCAACATTAGCCTATATGCATCAGAAGCAATGCAGATTGCGTCTCTGCAACTCTGCTGAACAGCAAAGCCTGCCGGTAGCCTACAGTAAGCTAAAAGTTTTAAACATGAGCAAAGCACCTAGCTCGCTAATATGCTAGAAACTGAAAGGGTTTTCTTGTTAAAGTTTTCTTTGATCTAGGCTATTTAATTTTCAACCACAAGTAAAAACATACCTTAACACTGTGATTCCCAAGGTGCAGACGATAGGCGCAAGTAGCCTAGCTTAGCGATCGCAAGTTCACTTGCTCTGACAGTAACGTTACCACTCAAAGTAAACAAGACCGAACAGCTAAACAATCTTATAGTCTTCCAAAATCCCAGAATGTAACATCTTAAGCATGCAAAAACTCGTGTTGAATGAGGAATAAGTCCTATTTCATGATGAAGCGTGTGTGGACACACTGACAACCTTGAAAGAGAAAAATATCTTTTTACCGTTTTTTGCTCCCCAAAACAAGACGTGTGTGTGCCTATGGCAAGCCATTTTTACTACATATAGGCTTTCACAGTCAGGCTACTGGAAACACTGTATGTGATGGTGGTTGCAAATAAACACAATTTAAGTAATTTTGTATAAAATCAAAACAATATTTAACTCTACTAAAAACTAAAAGAATAATCGATAATCGGTGACTAATCGAAACATTGATCTAAAGATTAGTCGACTACCAAAATAGTCGTTAGTTGCAGCCCTATAAGCAAGTAAAAGAAACATGTGGCTCTGTTTTTAAAGAAGTTTCCTGTTCGGTTGGGGTACTACTTTCATATGCAAGAAGATCCACAAAGCTGCATTCTAAAGAGCATCGATATGGAACGCTGGTGAAACTTTCTTATCCAATACCTCAGGTGTCTTGTTATCTGGAAATAACGGACACCCTAACAGCCAATCAGAAAACAGTATTCCATTCCACCGGGTGATAAAAAGTATAGAAGTCATACATAAAAAGGTTGGCTGATGGATTGGGTGAATGGCCGGGACGGGGGGCATCAACAAGCATTCATTTGAAGTCATACACTGAAGATTGATCTTGGTATCAGCAGCCATGATTTAAAAACTCTCCGAACGCATTTGCATATCTATGGTACAGAATGTTTTCAGCAAGGGCAAATAAATATCTATCTATCTAATCAAAATCCAGAAATCAAACTGTTACTACCAGATAACCGCTCATATACAACATCAATAACAACCAGATGTTTTCACTTTTTTCCTAGAAAGTAGTGAGACGTAAATTTCAATGGCAGTTTACAATCTCTGCAAATGTAAGATAACCTCTTTGATTACGCACCTGTGTAAAAAAGAATGGGAGAGGGCAGTGATTTTTGTTATAGCTTATACAATCTCTGGAAATGAGGGAATTGGAAAGGCTGTGCTACTGTAGTTAGAATCAAAAAAGGCATATTCAAGATAACAGAAAATCAGGCAGCCCTAGCCAGTGACAACCAAATAGGCTTGTTTGACTTCCTCCTACAGCACTTTGTATAAGCTCCAGGCATGGATTGACCATAGGGCATACAGGGCAATGCCCAGTGGGCCAATGGGCATTTTTGGGCCGGGGCCGTCATTTACTCATAATTTTCATGAAGGATATTGGGATAGTTTCATTAAATTTCTCATATTCATGCAATATGTCCTACTTACAGTGTTATTTTAGCTAGCCACAATGTTGTTATTAATTAACAATGTACAATAAACTCACTGTGGATCCATGTGAATGCTGAGATCTGAACGCGTTGCCATAGAGCCCTCACTCCCCATAGACACAAAACTGGACACTGGAGATGGAGGCCCGGAGTTGTTGCTTTGTAAAAAATTAAAAAGAAAAATAAATAAACAAAATTAAAAGAGCAAACAAAGGAAAAATTCTAACTGATGTTGATGTTTCACACAACCCCATGGTGGTAAATGATATAGGGGTCTGACACTTAGGTAATCATAAGGTTAGAAGCCTTTCTGTCTTTCAGTCTCAATTTATTTTCAAGCATTTCCTCTAACAAAAAACCCATATTGTTACATAAATCCATAGCAATAACAAAAGGCGAGTGATATATACATGCATGGGTCACTCTCAAATCTCTCAAATGGACCAATGGCTCTGACTTTACCAGTTCAGAATTGGATTATTTTCAGGTATTATACAAAGCAGACACACACATATCAACAAAGCGGACACAAAAAATATGCAAACATACAGACACATGGTGTATACACAGACACACAAACACACACAATGTCACCGACACACACACACAAACACACACACACACACACACACACACACACACACACACACACACACTAACTCACTTGAGTTTAGAGTGTGCAGGTTCACTACTAAAGTTGAGAGGATCAGGCATGGACTTGTCACTCTTCAGAGACACAGAGCTGGGCGCTGGAGATGGAGGTCTATGTGTATCTAGTCTGTCAATAATAACAACAGAAAATATCAACACAACTAGGTGCTCATAGGATATACAAAGCAGACACACACGTATCAACAAAGCGGACACAAAAAACACGCAAACATACAGACACATGGTGTATACACAGACACACAAACACACACAATGTCACCGACACACACACACACACACACACACACACTCACTTGTGTTTAGAGTGTGCAGGTTCACTATTGAAGTTGAGAGGATCAAGCATGGACTTGTCACTCTGCATAGACACACAGCTGGGCGCTGGAGATGGAGGTCCATGTGTTCCTGGTCTGTCAATATCAACAACAGAAAATAATCAACACAACATTTGGGTATTTATTGGATAGATAAAACAAAGCACACACAAACAAATACCAACAAACACACACAGACATTTGTTTGAAAAAAGATCATGGTTTGATCTGTGTGTTGGTTTAGGAAGCTAAACGAAAACCAAGGTTGAATACAAAGATAGTGGTTTAATTGGCAACAAAACAAAAGAACCCGCTTTCTGTTTTTGCAGATGTATGAAAAAGTTTGTCCGACAGTTTCATACCCGCTGTCTGTCTCAGCATTGTTGCTTAACAGTGTAGCTTTGCATTTTGTAAAGATTATACAACATATTAACCTCACACATGCAGACACACAAACACGCAGACATAGACACATGGTGTGCACACACACAGACACACATACAGACACAGACGAGTGTGGTGGTTCACTGATAAGGAACAATGTCACAGACAGACTAAGAGAGGTAGACTGACAGAAACACACACAAACTCACTTGGGTTTAAAGTGTGCTGGTTCACTTCTGAAATTGAGTGGATCAGGCATGGACTTGTCACTCTTCATAGACACACAGCTGGGCGCTGGAGATGGAGGTGTGGACATATTGAAGCTGTCAATTTAAGAACAGAGGAAACAAAGAGCAAATTCAAACTGATAATTAGTCGTCATATTTATATATAGCACATTTAAAGGAATTTTTATTCAAAAACTTTTTTCAAAATTTTTTTTTTTAAAAATTTAATCAAAATCGATTATTCACCCACTTACCTGGAGCTACATATGGTTAAAAGCATTTTGTTCACAGTACATGCATTGTCCTGGTCTAAATCTCAATTTTAGCTTTTGAGCTTTTTTTTTTTTTTTTAACTTTAGCTTACCATAGACGCTGGAATGTAAAGTAGCCAGATAGCAACTCTTTGGCTGCATTACATTCCTGCGCCTATGCTAAGCTAAAGCTAAAATTCTTGTTGCCATACGCATGCACTAAGACCAAAATACTTTCAACATTTCATTAAAATGTAGAAATATTGAAATATTTCCTTAACACTCTTAACTCTGTACTGATGGATGTATTATTATTATTATTAGTAGTAGTAGTAGTCAGTGTTGGGCAGTAGCTAGCTACAAATAGTGAAGCTACTAGTTTAACTACATTTCTCAGTAGCTTGGCTGTAGTGTAGCTATTTTCCGAATCTGATAGCTTTTCAGTAGTGTAGCTATTTTTTTGGCCATGTAGTGTGGTAGCTTTCCCATAAGCTACATTTTCAGGGCATCAGTTCACAACAGCAAATCTCTGATCTAGGCCATGCACAGAGGATCAGTTCTTTACAGTACTATGATGCATTTATAGGTGCCATAATTTAAAAGTGTCCATAATGAAAATCAATTGTGTCTTCTACCATGTGTCAAATTGATGTAGTTTAATTTAAAAAAATGTTTAAAGGTAGGCTACATTTGGATAGAATTAGTTAGATACCTCCGCCAAGGAGGTTATGTTTTCGTTGGCGCATGTTTGTTTGTCTGTGTGTGTACAAAATAACTCGAAAAATACTGCACGGATTTGGATGAAATATTCAGACAACGTGTGTCTCGGGACAAGTAAGAAATGATTCGATTTTGGTGGTGACCGGTGATCCAGAACACCTTCAGTGACCACATTGTCTTTTCTAGTTACTATTGTATGTCTGTTTGAGAGAACTGATAGTTTGATCACTAATACAATTGGTTGGATCACAGAATTTATTCATAGGCCTTTTTTTGTGTATTAAAGGAAAGCAACGGAGTGAATTCAAGCATAGCCCTGTTGAAAGAGCTTGCTAAATGCGCTAGTTGGTGAGTGGAACAAAATAATTTGGTACAGCATAGACCGAACGCAGAAACGAACAGGCACTTTACACTGAATCAATGGGACCTGACTATTGGAAACCGAAAGTAAGATCTGGTGTTACATTGACTCAATGTAAAGTGTTTCGCGTTCGCGTTAGATCTATGCTGTTCGAAATTCTTTCATTTCATGCTAAATATATTGCTGTTAGAAGGCTCGTGCAGCAGTGCTATGCTTAAACTTTCTCCAGAGCTATCCTTTAAAAAGTAGCTTCACAATAGTTAAGCTACTTCTGACATTTTTTCATAGCTTAGCTTGCTACATTTTGTCATCCGGTAGCTTTGGTGTAGTTGTTAAAAAGGTTAATTTCAGAGAGCCCGTTTGGTTCTGAACATGCCCATATATGGCAATAGAGCAGGTCACGTGACTCCACTCACGTCTTTCCTAAGTTTCGATTTCAGTCTGAGTTCGGTGGATACGCATGGAGTTGCTACTTTAAGTTCCAGCTGCTACCTTAAAGGAATAGTTCACCTCTTAATGAAAATTGGTTATTCACCACCATACCTGGAGTTACATAATGTGGGTAAGAGCATTTTAGTCTCAGTGCATGCGTTGTCCTAGTCTGGCAACCCCAATTTTACCTTTAGCTTAGCATAGACACTGGAAAGTAAAGTTGCCAAAGAATTGCTATCTGGCAACTTTGCATTCCAGCGCCTATGCTAAGCTATAGCTAAAAAATAGGGAAAATTGGTAATGTCATACTAGGAAAACACAAGCAATGAGACCAAAATGCCCTTACCCACATATGTAACTCAGAGTAAGGAGGTGAATAACCAATTTTCATAAAGAGGTGGACTATTCCTTTAAGTTCTAGTGAAGTAACATGCTTGACATGCAGGATTGTGTGCGTCCTTGAACAAGTAAGCTGATTTATATGATTGTATGGTATGCTATTTGATCATGGTTCATGTTTGTCATGTAAGGTTTAATTTAACTGCAGCCTGCACTAGCACTAGCCTAGCAGTTCTGCTAATTGCCGATATACATATTGTAACCTATGCTGCTAAGTTTTCTCTAGGCTCTTTGGTTAGGCTATTGTATGTCTGTTGGGTAATTCGAGCCATCATTACATTATTATTGTATATGTTAAAGGCTTTAATTAATCTTTCTAAGCTCGGCACATGTTTAGTGTAGGCAACTGTGCTTGTAGGTAGTCACAGTCACACCATGTGCTGGCCACGTTGTAAAGATGGAGAAATGGCGTTTCTTTTCCCCACAAGAGGGCGCTAGCTTCATGTATATTATGTGGAATATGTGAAGTTAGTATTTCAGTATTTGAAGCTAATGTATGCTATTTATTTCTGCTTCTATTATAGAACCACATACACTCACATGTTCAAGATGTTTTTGCCTTAATAAATGAACAAGAACTCAAGAATTTGACTGGCTATTCAGACCTCCCCTTTTTTATCATTCTAACTGGATGACCCTCAGTGTTCACAATATTCCCGAACCCCTCTTCCCTACAGTAGTGAAGCTTCATATGATGTGGAGTAACTGGTAGCTTAGCTTGCTACATTTACTGAGTAGCTTGCCCAACACTGGTAGTAGTATACAATAGCATATAGAATATTAAAATAAAGCATCATATCGCATACTTTATTTAAAGCAAAAGGCTGATCAAAAGCCTCAACTTGTACAGTATGAATATACCATATGCTCACTATGAAAGATAAACTTTGAATCTGTGCTATGACTAGACATGTAAAAAAATACAGAAAAATATAAATACTACTCAGGTAAAAGTATCTCTCTCTTTCTCTCTCTCTCTCTCTCTCTCTCTCTCTCTCTCTCTCTCTCTCTCTCTCTCTCTCTCTGTGTGTGTGTGATGTGTGTCATTGTGGTGTGCATCATGCCCTATGTGAATGGAAAATTTATGCATTTGTTACACTGGTGTATTTTATTCACCTGTCTCCAGACTGTACACTTGTAGAATCATCTATGCCCTTTTTATTCTTTTTCTCCGTCAATCGCTGTAGCAGATCCTCTGGTCTGATGGCCTTACTGGGAGATCCTGCTGGCTCGTCTCTCTCCTGAGAGACACTCATCCTGCTAGCGTCAGTTGGAGAACATACAGTATGGAGTTAAAGGAATTATCTGGAGTGAATCAACATGTAGCCCTGCCTGGAACATAACATTCAACATGTGGAGATAGTGCCAGACGCACTTAAAAGAATAAGGTGATTCATCACCTACATGCAATCTTTTTAAATACCCACTCTAAACATTTACAAAAGTAACTCTTTGTGATGTCCGCAAGTAGGCACTACGTAGAATAGGTACTAATAGGTAGAATTCCTATGAGCTAGACAAAATGGTGAGACTGCCTTAGGGCCAGAGGCATCCTATATGTTCTATTTTGCTAGTTTTGCATAACCACTCTGATTATTATTGCGCTTAGACTTATAGTATAATCCTCCGGAAAAGTACTAAAATATTGAACTTATATAGAATTTTGACGAACAATCATTTTCCTTAACATGGCCTCAAACAGATTTTGACTACATTCAGACAGATTAGGCCTATATTGTCCACATATCGACACATCAGCTGAAGACAAACATGATATTAATGTGTAGCCTATATTAAATATTTTAAATGGCATTTAGGCATTGTCATTTAAAATGTCTGGACATGAAACACTCAAAAAGAAAAGACATTTAAAAGAATGCAGGAAAAAAGCTTTACCTTTCCACTGTAGAAATCTTCTTAAACACTTCTCCCAATATTTAGCAACTGAAGTAAACACATGGTATCGCACATCTTCAGCAGGCTGTAATGCAAGAAACTTGTGTGCTGCATGTTTTGAGTTTCACTTTTTTTACTGAAAACCATTTCCTTGTAGCTCCGATGCTCCCTGCTGTCAGAACTGGATGGACTAGCTCAGTCACATTACGCACGGTACCATGAATAAAATTATGCATAAAAAAATCAAACCAGTCATAGTAAACATTAACCCCTTCTTCCCCCCTTATTGTGTTCTACTACTCTAAATGAAGATGAATAAAAACATAACTTTGTGTCCACTGGGAGCTAAAAAGGCACATTAGAGTAAACACTCGTTGAGATGTTTTATCCAGCCCGTGGAGCCTTCCCAAAATAAAATTATTTCTCATTTAGCCAAAGTGACTTAGATCATTGGCCTGATTTATCAAAATTGATGTATTCATTAAATCCATATCCCACCCTTTTAACTCTGCATGTTAACATATCCTCTGAAGAAAGTGGGGCTACCGGTTTCAGACTTGCAAATTTACTGAAATCAACCCGTTGACTGTTGACATCCGACACGTTAGTCAAAATCTAAAACCCAATGTGGCGCTTCCACCAAAATAATTGCCCACCGCTGCCTTAACATATATCTGATCAGGACTTTTTTAACTTTCTTAATCATATAGAGATGCTGCAATATTATAATTGTGTGTTGTTGTTTATTATTATCCTCATGTTTTAGCTAGGCCTGATTCACCTGCATGTTATGTCTTTCTTACATATTACATTCCACATATTTCATTCCAAGCTACCTTCTGGAACATCAAGATTATCAGTGAGGGCTTGAATAATGATCTCATCAATGCATTCTTCCAATTCCATTTCCAAGTTCTCATCATCCTGGATTAAAGTCAGTCTATTTCCTTGTCAAGTGAGAGCAGATGATGAAGCATGCAGTAAGCCTATCTCCCTTGATGCACCGTTCTTTGCACATCATTGTAAATAAACTTACACATTTACATTTATGTAGTTAGCAGATGCTTTTATCCAAAGCATCTTACAAAAGAGGATATTAGTATTTACTGTAAGCCACAACACAACTAAGAAGGAGATGACAGAGCAAAGATGTATAGTGCATAGTCAGTCGTTGTGCAGTCAGTGCATTCCAAGTAGTTGATGAAAGTGCAAGTCAAACTCTGTTCTTGATTTTGACATTTGACGTTCTTGCAACTGTCAAATTATGCCTCTCGTCATTGCTAGTATGAAAACATATCATCAGCTCTCACTTTAAAAGGTGAAGAATGTTCCAGCCCTACCAGTCTCATCACCCCAGGGAAAATACCAGCATTAATCATTCTTATGGTGCACTGCATTATTGGCCTAATTGTTTTAAGGGCTTTGTTTAGCTTTGTTTTGAATGACTTTATTATTGATCAAGCTAATGATTTTGCTGGTGTGTAAATGTGCCTATGTACAGTTTGGTGTTGAGTATGAGGTGCCCTGAATGCTATGTTAGCACACATTTATTTAAATGGTATGAAATTGAACTACGTCTCTATTTCCCATTAATGATACCTGCCCCCCTACTGGTGGAATTGAGTAGCATACCAACCCAACAATCTATTCTAGTGCTTTCTAAATATCATTTGGAGATAGAGGGGTTATGTTTTATGAGATTTATGAAATATCATTTAGAGAAACGGGGTGAGGTTTTGCAGGGGTTATTAATGTCATCTGGAGATACAGGGATGAGTTTTATCAGAGGCTATTTGGAGATTCAGCAGTTTTAGGGGGTTTATGTAATGTCATTGGGAGTTAGGGCTGAGGTTTCAGCAGGGTTTATAAAATGTTCTCACTATAAGAAATAAAGAATCTTCCAGCCTGACCAGTCTCATCCCCCCAGGGGAAATACCAGCATTAATCATTCTTTATTTATGGTGCACTGAGTCCATGTTATTAGGCCTAATTATTTTATTTTTTAGCTTTGTTATGAATAACTTTGTTAGCGATCAAGCTAATGATTTTGCTGGTGTGTGGCTGTGTATGAGTAGGCCTATGTACAGATTGGTGTTGACTATGGTCATTATTCCTCATAAAAGTAGGGCACTTCACGCATCAATCCTCATCCTGCAGTATCAGGTGCCTCTCATTTGGACAAATAATCTTGTGGAAGGAGAAGACAGTAGCCTGGCAAATGGCCATCCCCTCGGTCTACGCTTGAGGGAAATGATTATTGAGCGGAAGTAAAAAAAAAAATAAAAATAATAAAAAAAACTTCAGCACATTAACAGACTTGGTGAAATGGGGCAGGGGGCTTTGGAGATCACCATACCATGTCCAAAATGACCATCCATTACTCGGAAAAATAAGGCTTTTAAAATTTCGGTGGAATTCTTGGATTCTCTCATAGACTTCAATGTTACAGAATGAGCTTCTCCACTGCATAAATGCTAGCGCCGCCCAGAACTACCTTATTTGGCATTAGCCTCATGACTCCAGGAAGTGGGTCCTCATGATTTATCGCCGTAAAGTAGGATCTCTGGTTCTCTGGAGTGGCCAAGCAACAGAACATTCATCGGAGTTCACATTTCTTAATAAGGACACATTAGACAGCTTTTGGCGGAGAGGGGAGAAAAAGAGACAGCGCAAGGGACTCTAATGTGAAATTAAACACAGAAAGAAGTATGTTTCGAAGTTTTGCATGCATCGGAAGAAATGCCGTTTAAGGTAGGCTAAGTGGAATCGATTATGAGATTAGTTGACATTTCTGGGGATGGCCAATTGGTCAATCGTGAGGGTTCCGGGGTTAGCGTCTCCGCCCTAAAGGAAAGTTGAGGTTGTTTGTTTACTTTCTTCGGGGTGCAGACATGTGTCACATGCCCTGTAACGTTAGGCTACACGCACCCCAGCGCGCACAAAATAATTAGGCTACCAAGTGTAGCCTAGGATCTGGTTGGATCCTCACGTTAATCCAGAAGATTGACAGACACAACGTAAACGAAAAATACTGTCCGTAGTTTATCACCAGGAAGGACACCATAAAACGGCTGGAAAATCAGTGGCAGGAATAAAGTGGTTGACATAACAAAAAGCCATCCACGCTCGTCATGTCAAAAAGGAAAAACAGAAGAGGCGTGGGGGCAACAACAATTTATATCATCAATAGGCGATCGTTAAAGGAGGCCACTGCAAATTTATTTTTTATAATAGAGCTTCTAAGAATGAAAGGTCTGTAATGTTGAATATTGTGTTTTTTTTTTCGCTTCTTCATTAAAAAAAGAAGAAAAACAAAAAAAAGCCATGCAGTAGGCCATATCCCACATCCCTTGGGAAATTAAGATGTACCTTAAAAAATGGATGTAGCCTAAAATGTAACTGTACAAAAACTGTGTTTGTTCAAGAAAGTAAAAAATAGATATGGTGTGTGTCATCCCAAAACGCAAAACCCCTGACCCTGGGGGAGGAGTTTGAAGGAGTAGATCTACTGATGAGCGTGTACTGTAAATGGAAGTACGGAGTGTCACTAGATTGCATATGTATTGAGGCAAAAATAAATATTAAGTGAGATTATTTCAGTTGAAGTTAATTAATTGCAAAGGTATTAAAAATCAAAAGGCGTCCCAGTCACATTTAACCCATTTTCATGAGTATCTCAGGGAAGTGGACCCAAATGTTTGAAGAACTGAACCACACTTTAAGCAGTAGACACAGAAGACAAGGGAGTAAACACAGGCAAACAAACTAGACTCCTCCCCCACTCTCCCACCAAAGGACATATCCCAGATGTCCCAAAAATAAACAGGGAGGTGAGTGGGCCAAAGGCAGGCGGGTCTGGAGGCCTGCTGTGGGAGGACTTGAAGACCGATCGAGCACGGACAGTCGAGCACGAAAGGGTTTGGAGGACGGCCGGATAGAAGACCCGGAGCTTGGAGTGCTAGGAGCAAAGGGTCAGGAGGTCACTGGCCCGGGAGACGACCAATCAGTCAATCCTGACAGGCATGGAGGGTCCAGGGGCTGGAGACTGGGACTGGGACCTGGCACGGACTCAAACAGATGCTTGAGCAGAATCCAGAGCTGGGCTAAAGAGTTTAAATGGATTATCTCCCTTCTGAAAGCGATTCTCGTTCTCTGATTGGCTGATGGATGGCCATTACTTTTGTATAACTGGCTACTTTGGAAGTAGTTCCTAAAATAACTAATCTAATAGCTATTCAACGTTCCATATCGATGCCTTTTAGAATGGTATCTATAACAACAATAAGTAGGCTTGTAAATCTACTTTCAACTGAAAATAGGACCCAAACCGACAGTCCACAATGACCCCACCCTCGCATTTTGGGGGCGTTAAGTTAACCGTACTTGCTGTGCTGTCTGTAGGTATGACATTGCTTTTAAGTACATACTTATTTATTACTTTTTGCTCTTTACTCTCTTAGCCTTCCATTTATTTTTTTATAATGACAGTGCTTTTAAGTGCATACTTATCTACTACTCTACATTTTACACTCACAGTAGTTAATTAATTAATTAATTTTATTATACAGTTTTTCATTCTAACTGCATTTTCTTTGTGCCTGACTTGATTCTTGTCGTGTGTGTGTGTGTGTGTGTGTGTGTGTTTGTGTGTGTGTGTGTGTTTGTGTGTGTGCGTGTATGTGTGCGTGTGTGTGTGTGTGTCTTATTTGTTTCTTCTTCGTTAAACACGTTGAGTTGCCATGCATTACATGAAATAAACGGCCTGGCCTTGGCTTGTTGTGTTCTGTCCCTGCAGTGTGTTGTTGAAGTCGTCATTTCCTCACTGTCCTCTGGATGATGATGATGATGATGATGATGATGATGATGATGATGAACATACAGATGATGGCAGAGAGCAGAAGAGACCTGCACACTGAACAGAGACCATCTGCAAGGAGGGCACAAGGTAATATGAGGATTCTGTCCTGCTGTGTTTCAATACAAAAAAAAAAAAACAGTTTTTATAGTAACATAGTATGATAACTAAGATTGATTCACCAGATAAGATAATCATTAAATTGTGTGCCTCAATTAACCTTTTCAAAATGTGTTAAATCAATGGAGTACTTGAAGAGCTTGCGTGCATGTTGTCATTAATTGTAGTGGTTGTACTATATATATGTATATCACTTCATTGGTTGTTTGCTATCTGTTTTGACTCTATCTAATATGAAAATAGCAAATGTGCTAGTTTGTTCCACCGACCCGAGTTCCTCTTTAATGCTGTAGCATTTAGAACGCGCACGCACACACGCACGCGCACACACACACACACACACATCCTCGAAGCACTTGCTCTCACACACACACACACACACACACACACATCCTCAAAAAACTTGCTCACACACACACACACACACACACACACACACACACACACACACACACACACACAACACACACACACACTATTCCTAACAGTGCCTTTGTATAAATTGTTAATTTGCTTGTTAACACTTAATGTACTTCAGAACATGGATGACAATAGTAACACTTTGAATATTACCATACTCTTATCTCAGTTATTGTGAGGGTCAGCTATACTACAGTATGTCTTGTCTTTTCAGGACAGGCTAGCTATCGCAATCTGGCAGTGTTTGATGAATATATTGATATTGATAAATGTTGGGCCAGCACCGTGCCCCATGGTTTGTTCTAAACTGTGCCAACATAAACAGTGTTAAATTGAATGCCACGGTGTAAAACACACTTTTGTCATTTAACCTGAAATAATACATTGTGTTATTGATTACAAACAGATGCAGAGGTCCTGAGGAGAGTCATACAGAAACATAAAGCCGGTCTCAAGAAGAGGTTCCAAAGCATATCTGAAGGCATCCTCAAACCAGGAGCTGAGATACTCATCAATGAGATCTACACAGAGCTCTACATCACAGAGGGAGAGAGTGAGGGAGTGAATAAGGAACATGAGATTTGGCAGGCAGAGTCAGCATCCAGAGTACAAACCACAGACACAGTAATCAAATGCAATGATATCTTAAAGCCCTTACCTGGACAAGAGAAGCACATCAGAACTGTGATGACCAAAGGTGTGGCTGGCATCGGAAAAACTGTCTCAGTGCAGAAGTTCATTCTTGACTGGACAGATGGTTTAGCCAATCAAAATGTAGACTTTATGTTTCCCCTTTCTTTCCGTGAGCTGAATTTAATCAAGAATGATAAATATAGTCTTCACAAGCTCCTGCTTGCCTTCCACCCAGAGCTGAAGGAACTGAATGATGATGAATATAAAGACTGTCGGGTTGTCTTCATCTTTGATGGATTGGATGAGAGTCGGTTGATCCTGAATTTTGAACAAGAGATGAACTTATCTGATGTAAACCAAACATCATCTGTGAATGTTCTAATAACAAGTCTCATTGAGGGAACACTACTTCCCTCTGCTCTCATTTGGATAACCTCACGGCCAGCAGCAGCTGGTCAGATTCCTGTTCAGTGCATCAACCAAATGACAGAAGTACATGGCTTCAATGATCCACAGAAGGAAGTGTACATCAGGAAGAGAATTGGTGATGAGAATGATGCCAACAGAATAATCTCACACATTAAGACATCCGGGAGTCTACATATCATGTGTCACATTCCAGTATTCTGTTGGATTGCAGCCACTGTGCTTCAGGAGATGCTGGGAAAGAAAAACATCAAAGACATTCCCAAAACGCTAACTGAGATGTTCATACAATTCCTCCTTATTCAGGCCATCAGGAAAGATCAGAAGAGTCAGTGTAGAATTACAACAGAGAAACAAGAGAATCAAGAAGAACTTCTGAAATCCCAGAAAGATATTTTACTAAAGTTGGCCAAACTGGCTTTCCAGAATCTGGAAAGTGGAAATCTGATGTTTTATAATGAAGACCTGAAAAAGTGTGACATTGATTTCAGTGAAATCTCAGAGTACTGTGGTATGCACACTGAGATCTTCAGGGAAGAATCAGTCTTTCAAAAGAGGAAAGTCTACTACTTTGTGCATCTGAGCATCCAGGAGTTTCTTGCAGCTGTGTTTGTATTTCACTCTTATGTGACTGGGAACCTTGAGCCACTGAAATCGCTCATCAGTGACAAACACAAATCTTTTTTATCTTCTCTTCAGTCAGCACTTGGACAGAGATGTCCGTTTCATGTTTTACTCAAAAGTGCAGTTGATAAGGCCTTAGAGAGCCAAAATGGACACTTGGATCTTTTCCTTCGCTTTCTTATGGGCATCTCTCTGGAGAGCAATCAGAGACTTCTGCAAGGTCTACTGAACAACATACACAGCACCTCAAAGAGTGCCAAGGAAACTTCTCAGTACATTAAGGAACTCAATAGCGAAGGTCACTCACCTGAACGATGCATGAATCTTTTCCACTGCTTGTCTGAACTGAATGATCATTCTATGCATGAAGAAATTCAGAAATTCCTGTCATCACCAAAGAAACTGAAGTTGTCTCCTGCACATTGTTCAGCACTGGCCCACATGCTTCTGTTATCTGACAAGGTACTGGAAGAGTTTGACATGATGAAGTACAACACATCAGATGAGGGACACAGAAGACTGATGCCAGTTATCAAGTTTTGTAGAAAGGCAAGGTGAGTGAGTACACACTTTTGCATCAAGAAGACACACATTTTTAATCAGAATAGGGCTGTGGTCTACAATGGGGGAAAGAAACTAGGGTCATTTCATGTCAATTCACCCAAA
>JAODXP020000033.1:27419355-27424091 GCA_027497455.2 Sardinella longiceps | reverse complement strand
TACTTATTATTTATCATACATTTTTTTATTAATTCCCTACATTCTGAAAAATTAGAATTTGGTTTCGTTGTAAAATAAAACTTCCGACCTATCCCAGGTTTTCTTGAATATGTTTAAAAAGTTGGGAAGAGCCTCGAAAGTGGCTCATTTCTTCCTTAGTACTGTAAGAGTTTAATGATAAAACAGTACACTACGTGAACGTGTGTGTGTGTGTGTGTGTGTGTGACATAGAGAGAGAGAGATAGAGAGAGAGAGAGAGAGAGAGAGAGAGAGAATGTGAGTGCTGTGAGATTTCTCCCCACACTGAGAGGAGAGAGGTGATGAGCAGGGAGAGCTGAGGGACACTAGAAGCAGCTGCCCAGTGTGAGACCCACTGCTGCTGATAAACTATCTGCCCCCTCAGAAGACATGGCAGAGGGATGGAGATGCTCTCTCTCACAGACACACACACACACACACACACACACACCACTCTTCCCCATCCTCTGCCCCCACAAGCATCCAGACATGGCAGGGAGGTGCAGATGCTACATCCACCACACATTGCTCCCTGCACCTTTACCAACACTTTTACTGAAATCGCCTCATATGTGCAATATGGCCAGATTGGAATAGAGTGCAATAGAGTTTGGTTCTTGGGATTGTTGGTAGGTGATGTAACGAGTGCTCTGCCTGCTCTCCTGTCCAAGAGGGAAAGACTGTGTTGTTGTCACAGCTGAGGAAATGAGTTTGGCAAATACTGAATGAGGCAGAGGAGTAGAAGCTCTAAATGTGATTGTGAGGAATTCAGGGGTTAATAAATGTCCTAAAAGGAGCAGCTTTCCATCTCCACCTGAGATAAACACCTTTCACTGACACACCTGAACAGGGCCGGTTCTAGGCATAGACAAATGAGGCGGTCGCCTAGGGCATCAAATATCAGGGGGGCATCACAATGCATTTCTTACTTTTTTTCTTCAGTTTTTCTCTTATATTTTTATGAAAGGGGGGGCAAAACTCAAATCTGGCCTAGGGCACCAAAAAGGCTAGAACCGGCCCTGCACCTGAATGCCTGAAGAGAGAGATGTGGACGCCAAGGAGGAATGTTGTGCTGCTGACCCTCTCCAGTAGGCAGCCATTGGTGTGCAGTGGGGAGTGTTGAGTCTTTGAGCTCTAAAGTCCACAATGATTTCTTTAGTCTTGTGGCCATTAAGAGAGAGGTTGTTATCTGCACAGCAGCCCAGCAGCTGTTTCCCCTCCCCTCTGGATGAGGTTTCATCATCAGTACTGATGAGACCCACTACTGTGGCCTCATCTGCAAATGGGATGAGCTGCTTTGGGCTGGATTGGCCACTTTTACACTCATGTGTGAGCAGCAGGGGGAAGACCAATGGACTGAGCACACAGCCTTCACAATGTGACATGGCCGAAATACAGATTTCTGACGATAGCTGGACGAATCTTATTGCCTCCTGGTATATCTGTTCTAGGGAAACAGTCACAACTCAAACTACTCCATAAAAAATATTGGACCCCCCCGTAAATTAGCCAAACTGAAAATGTTAGACAGGGAAACATGTTGGAAATGTTAGAAAGAAGCTGGCACTTTGTAGCCTGGCGAATGCCAAACTAAAATCACAAGTGATATTTAGTCTGGGGACCTACCTATTGCATTTCTCGGAGCGGAAGCATCGTTTACAATTGTCCATAGCCGTTTATTGGGCGCTACGAATGTCTATCATAGCGTCTGTACATACCTCGGAGCCAATACCAGAGCCACCACGTGACGTAAAATGCAATCGAGGGCCGTACAAATCCTTTTTGTTCTGCGATTGGATACCGAAAGCAGGCGAGAAAAACAGCCATGGTCACCATGCTGCTCTGCAGAGTGAAATGAAATAAGCGGGCAAAGGAGCATGGGAACTCCCAGG
This sequence comes from Sardinella longiceps, assembly GCA_027497455.2. Taxonomy (NCBI): domain Eukaryota; kingdom Metazoa; phylum Chordata; class Actinopteri; order Clupeiformes; family Clupeidae; genus Sardinella; species Sardinella longiceps. Next base: position 27,422,181 of record JAODXP020000033.1, on the reverse strand, counting down.
CTAGGCACTTTGGTCTATATGCTTTATTTCTGTGAAAAAAATGATCAACTATGGGATGGGATTATAAGTCTCTTGAATGATCTATTTCAACTTAATCTGTCTAAAGCTCCTGCTGTATGTATACTGGGTCTACTACCAGAGAATGTTTTATCTGGAAGACAGAGGCGTTGGGTATACGCCTGGCAACCATAACAGGGTGTAGGATAATACTAAGACACTGGAAGTCATCTAATCTCTGTTGTTTTAAGGAATGGACGGAGTTGATGACCAAAATGGCTCTATATGACAGGGTGACATACAGTGTTAGAGGGAGAGAAGATATTTTTAATTTTGATTTTTTTTATATCAATGCTTTGTATGTTTTGCTGTCTGCCAAACACATCAACAACAACAAACAACAAAAATGTGGCATGGACAACAGATCATATTTTTATTTACATGTAGTAAAAAAATCAAACATACATTATTTCCATAGCATGTCAGTATAACATACACCACGCAAATAAACATGACATGTCTGTCAAAGAAAACGCAGATCTTATTTTACAGGTATATGCATAATAAACCACACATATATATTGTTGTTTAAACCAAATCAGCAAATATACATGTAAGTATTTAAATAGCATCTCAGTATCACAAGTGAACTGTAATGTGTGACTCAGTGTGTCAGAGGGGTCACTGTAGGTCATCTCAGGTCAGAGATTCTAGAAGCATCTCAGCATCACACAAGAATCTGAACAGGAGTGTTCTCACACAAGTCTAGTATGAACAGTGTGTGTGTGTGTGTGTGTGTGTGTGTGTGTGTGTGTGTGTGTGTGTGTGTGTGTGTGTGTGTGTGTGACTCTGGTGTTCCTGCAGCATGATGTGTGTGTGTGTGTGTGTGTGTGTGTGTGTGTGTGTGTGTGTGTGTGTGTGTCTGGTGTTCCTGCAGCATGATCTGTGTGTTCAGGTCCACACCTAGGAGGAAGATAACACAAACTTTATTATTACTGTGAGTGATTGAGTGTGTGTGTGTGTGTGTGTGTGTGTGTGTGTGTGTGTGTGTGTGTGTGTGTGTGTGTGTGTGTGTGTGTGAGAGAGAGAGAGAGAGAGAGAGAGAGAGAGAGAGTGTTAGTGTGTGTGTGTGTGTGTGTGTGTGTGTGTGTGGCAGCAGACCCAAGGGAGAGATGGCCAAAATTGGATAAAGGGGTAAATGAATAAGAATGGAGTGATGAGGTAGACAGTGAAAGAGCAAAAAAGCAGAAAGGAGGAGGACAAAGGAATGAACCACAGAAAAAGAGAGCAGGAAGGATAGAAAGAGACAGAAGAAGAGGAGGAGAGTATGGAGGGAACATAGAAGGGGAGGAGAAAATAGAGGGAGTGGGTAAGAGTGAGAGAGGAGTATAGGAATGAAGATAGAGGAGGATGAAATATGAGGAGTTGGATAGGGGGATGAGGGACAGATGGAGGGATAATGAAGAGAGAGAAGAGAAAGATAGAGCAAATAGAAAGAGAGGAGATGGTGAGAGCAGAAAAGAGGAGAAGAACAAAAAGTGATGGAGCAGAGAAAAAGTGAAGAAAAAGTAGGAGGAAGATGAATGAGAGATGGCAGGCAGAGAGAGAGAGAGATAGAGAGAAAGATAGAGCAAACAGAAAGAGAGGAGATGGTGAGAGCAGAAAATAGGAGAAGAACAAAAAGTGAGGGAGCAGAGAAAAAGTGAAGAAAAAGTAGGAGGAAGATGAATGAGAGATGGCAGGCAGAGAGAGAGAGAGAAGAGAAAGATAGAGCAAACAGAAAGAGAGGAGATGGTGAGAGCAGAAAAGAGGAGAAGAACAAAAAGTGATGGAGCAGAGAAAAAGTGAAAAAAAAGTAGGAGGAAGATGAATGATAGATGGCAGGCAGAGAGAGAAAGAGAGAGAAAGGGTCTGATGAGAGAATGAGTGAGAGAGCGAAGAGAAAGGAAAAAGGGGAAAGAGGGAGCAGAGAAAGAGAGGAGGATGAATAAAAAGAGACAAAGGAGGAGAAGGGCAGAGAGAGAGAAAAGAGGAGGACATGGGAAGCAGACAGAGAGGGGTGAGAGGAGAAAAGAGAGAGAGAAGGAGGGATAGAAGAGGAGAAAGAGGAAAGAGAGAACAGATAGAGGGAAATGGAGGGAGAGATGAGAGAGATGGTGGAATGGTGAAGAAAGAGAGAAAAGGGGAATAGAAAAACAGAAGGAGAGAAGGAGGGGTAGAGGGATCAGAGAGGAGGATGGGATACAGATAGAGGGATGAGAGAGAGGGATAGAGAGAATAGAAAGACATGAAGAGAAACAGAGGGTAGGAAAGGGAGGAGCAGGGAGAGGAAGAGGATAAAAAACATACGCTCATGTTTGTGTGTGTGTGTGTGTGTGTGTGTGTGTGTGTGTGTGTGTGTGTGTGTGTGTGCGCGCGCGCGAGCATGTGTGCGCGCGCGAGCATGTGTGTGTGTGTGTGTGAGCGAGCATGTGTGTGAGTGTGTGTGTGTGTGTGTGTGTGTGTGTGTGTGCATGAGATGAGAAAAAGGGAATAAAGAAAGCAGAAAAGTGTGTGAATAAAAGGAGGAAGAGAGGGGGATGGAGAGACACAGGGAGCAGTGTGAAGAGAGGGGTGGAGGACTGATGGAGGGATGAGAAAAGAAAAGGAAGAAAAGAAGGATGAAGAGAGGGGGATGGAGAGACACAGGGAGCAGTGTGAGGAGAGGGGTGGAGGACTGATGGAGGGATGAGAAAGACGAGTATGAAAGTGTGAAAACTGTTTGAGCAGATGACAGGTGGATGTACCTGTTGGAGGAGGAGCTCATGTGATCTGGCACAGGGACACTGA
>JAODXP020000033.1:27389355-27411855 GCA_027497455.2 Sardinella longiceps | reverse complement strand
GTCTGGTCCCTTTCGGCTGGCAAAAGTGTGTTATACTGTTGACTACGTCAGGATCTCGCAAGAGGGCTCTAAGATTCCATTTTGATAGGTATGTCACCCAAAGAAAGTAAAAGTAGCCATCTATCCTGACCATGATCCTGACGGGCGAGTGAGAATTTGCAGAGGTTAAACCAGAGACTGTTAATGAATGTATCTTTGGTTAGCAGTATTTTGATAGATATGTCACCCAAAGAAAGATGCAAAAGTAGGACCTTTCTAGCTACCCTACGGGCAAGAATTATAGAATCATAATAAGGCTAATATCATGCAAACCTGGATAAATATATTTAGACCAAGAAATATCAAATCATTGAAAGCCAAAGAGGCAAAGTCTGACTCGGGTCTAAACTTAGATTTCAGGTCCAAGTGTAGTTGCAAGTCATGCCTTATTTTGTCCCCAAGTCGTGTCTGAAGTCATTTAAAACCAAGTCAAGTCTGACTTGAGTCCAAGTCATGTGACTCTTGTCCACATCTCTGAACTAAAGCTATTACCTGCTTCCACACACACAAGCTGGCACACTGGACTAAAACACACACACATTTGTTGGCAATCTTTAAAGAAAACACACACACACACACACACACACACACACACACACACACACACACACACACACACACACTGGCTGGCAACCTTTGAAAATAAGTAAAGCAGGATGTTGCACATCCAAAGCACAGCTGCCAGTAGACAACTGTAGTAGAAAGTAAAAGGGATGATGAAGATCCAAACATTGGCCTTTTTAAAAAAATCTAATTAAGCTTTTTGGAGCTGAAAAAAAACCTTGCACTAACACATGATCTTCATCTGATCTTCATCTTCATACATACAGTAAGCACACACATGTCCATACAAACATTACTTTAGCACATGACTACTACTGTACACTGTCAATGAGAGTCCATAAATTGAGATAGTGACAGTTAAAGTAAATAAGAAATCAATACTTACATCTCAGCAAACATGGCTGTGCTCTGACTAAAACACCCTGGTCAGTTCTGTAAGAGAATTTGACAGATGTACATTACTGTTGTTTTTCTGAAATATGAGGTTTTATTTTTTTTTAGAAACATTTTCCCTGCTATAAAGTACTGATCTAATTCCAGCTCTCTTCACACTCACACACACACACACACACACACACACACACACACACACACACACACACACACACACACACACACACACACACACACACACACACACACACACACACACTGTCTGTACTGTTCTTACATTAGAGTTCCAAGAGCCATCTGTGCATACAGTACTTCACTGCCTGCCCATCTGCCAGGTAATCACTGCTTGATCCAACTCCCTGTAGGACGTTGGAATAAACCTTTGCATTGTGACATGTAAACTTACTACTGTTACTACTAATGTTTGCATAATGTTTAGGGGGATAGACTGGAGAGAGCCAGGATGGGACTTTAGCCAGGACACCCTTGAAACCCCAACTTATGCAACTTATGCTCTATTACAGCACAGTGTTCCTGTCATTGCACTTAAGTGACAAGTCAGTACATATTTGCTTGTACATATTTACTAATCACTTGTACACATCACACCATGTTTTCAGATGTTAAGATGGTAAAAGCAAAGATATAACATCAAGAGCAAACAAATGTGTCTCTGTACATGTGTACAGTTTATGAGTTTGATTATTTTACTTGAGAATTTAATATTTTGTTTTCCGAGGCATTATTCGGTCTTATCAGTGTTCTTCAAATTACAAACAAATAAATTAAAACAGATTTACAATGGAGTATGTCTGTCTTTTAATCTTCCTGTCGGTCTGCTCATCTCCTTGTCTGTCTGACCTCTCATGCCCCTGTCTGTCAGCCTATCTGTTCATCTGTCTGTCTGTCTGCTCACATTCCTGGATGGTGCATGAAAGATAACATGTTACATTATGTGTAAGTATCAGTTATGTATTTAAGTTTTTTTTTTTCCAAAATAAAACTTTGAAAGGTCACTGTGTTGTCTTTGAAAGTGCCACACGAAACCAGAGGAGAATTAGAGAGCATACAGACCTACAGTACAATAGAAACAGACAATTTCAATGTGCAGCATTTCTTTCTAAACGTACTTGAGTATCTCCAGTTTATGAGCAGCATCCTCAAGTTTAGCAGATAACAGCTTCAGTCCGGATTCTCCAAGATTATTGTTGATCAGGTCCAGTTCTTTCAGAAAGGACAGATTTGATGTCAGAGCTGAGTCCAGATATATGCAACCTTTCCCTGTGATGAGACAACCAGACAGCCTGTAGGAGAGAGAGAGAGAGAGAGAGAGAGAGAGAGAGAGAGAGAGAGAGAGAGAGAGAGAGAGAGAGAGAGAGAGAGAGAACGTGTCAGCTGTGATAATGTAAGCTTGGATGTGTACGTGGAGACGTGACTGAAATGTTTGTACATTGAGTTTAATAAAATATCAGAAATAGCACGCCAGTGTGCACTTTATTGAACACGAAAAAAGACATGTGTGTGAGTGTGTGCATGAGTGTGTGTGTGTGTAAAGTGACAATAAGTGTACTCATATGTGTGTAGACAGACAGATATACTTTTTTGCTACATAATACTGTTGATAGTAAGTGTTGTTACTGCAGTAGCTCAATGGAACACAAAATAACAACATATATAAAAATAAACATTCTGACTGCTCAGAGCTGTTTCAGATATGCTTTAGGGATGTGTGGATGTTCAGCTGTTACTGTAACTACCACCCACCTTAATGTCTGCAGTTTGCAGTGAGGACTAGACAGGCCTTTAGATAGAGGCTGAACTCCAGAATCTCCCAGGTCATTGGAACTTAGGTCTAGCTCTATCAGATGGTTTGGAGAATGAAGAATAGTAGCCACAATTCCACAGGTTTTATCTGTCAGTTTGCAGTCAGCTAGTCTGCAAAACAACATTAAAAATGTAAGATATGTAAATGGTCCGAAAGGTGCTGTTTCAGAAATTATTTACACATGTGTGGATGTTCAGCTTCTACTGTAACTAGCACCCACCTTAATGTCTGCAGTTTGCAGTGAGGACTAGACAGTCCTTTAGACAGAGGCTGAACTCCAGAATCTCCCAGGTCATTAGAACTTAGGTCTAGCTCTATCAGATGGTTTGGAGAATGAAGAACAGTAGCCACAATTCCACAGGTTTTATCTGTAAGTTTGCAGTCAGCTAGTCTGCAAAACAACATTAAAAATGTAAGATATGTAAATGGTCCGAAAGGTGCTGTTTCAGAAATTATTTACACATGTGTGGATGTTCAGCTACTACTGTAACTAGCACCCACCTTAATGTCTGCAGTTTGCAGTGAGGACTAGACAGTCCTTTAGACAGAGGCTGAACTCCAGAATCTCCCAGGTCATTGGAACTCAGGTCTAGTTCTATCAGAGGGTTTGGAGACTGAAGAATAGTAGCCACAATTCCCCAGGTTTTATCTGTGAGTTTGCAGTCAGCAAGTCTGCAAAACAACATAAAAAAGAAATGTAAGATATGTAAATTATACAAAAGTTGTAAATATAAATATACACCTAGAATTATTAAATTCTTGGATTATTGTGCTTTATTACATCAAAAGTGATGAAAACCGATGAAGATTACATTGTATGTTGACTGTTACATTGTATGTTGAGATGAAAAAGAAATATTTACATTCCAATATTAATATTTAATATTCCAATAATATTAGTATTATACCACAAAATAATATTAATGTTATTGGAAGTATAGATTGATGAGGTGGAATGAATTGATAGTGACTTGAGAAGTCTGTCAGAAACTCACCGTGCCTTTCTGCAGCACCTCACAGCTGGGATCAGTCTCCTGCGGCCCTCATCTGATGTGTTGTATTTCTTCAAGTCAAACTCATCCAGCACTTCCTCATACATCAGAAGCATGTGGGCCAGTGCTGAACAGTGAGCAGGAGACAACTTCTGTTTGAAGTTCTTTGATGACAGGATCTTCTGAATTTCTTCATGCATGGAAAGGTCGTTCAGTTCAGACAAACAGTGCAGAAGATTGATGCATCTTTCAGGAGGGAGATCCTCACTGTTAAGTTTCTTCATATACTGGCATGTTTCTTTAATGCTTTTTGAGGTGTTGTGTACTTGATTCAGGATACCTTGCAGAAGTCTTTGATTGTTCTCCAGTGAGATGCCCATGAGGAAACGAAGGAAAAGATCCAGATGTCCATTCCTGCTCTTCAAAGCCTTATCCACAGCACTCTTCAGCAACACATGTAGATGATCTTGTGATTGGAGGCCCAGTGCTGATTGAAGCGATGTTAAAATAGTGTTGGGTTCCTGTCTATGCGCATCGTTGAGGAGGGATTTCAGTGGCTCCAAGTTCCTTGTCACATACGAGTGAAATACAAACACAGCTGCTAGAAACTCCTGGATGCTCAGATGCACAAAGCAGTAAACTTTCTTCTTTTGAAAGACTGATTCTTCCTTGAAAATCTCTGTGCACATACCAGAGTACACAGAGGCTTCACTAACATCAATTTCACATTCTCTCAGGTCTTCATTATAAAACATCAGATTTCCACTTTCCAGATTCTGGAAAGCCAGTTTGGCCAACTTAAGTAAAATTTCTTTCTGACATTTCAGACGTGTCTCTTGTTTCTCTGTTTCAGTTCCACACTGATACTTTTGATCCTTCCTGGTGGTCTGGATGACCAAGAATTGTATGAACATCTCAGTTAGAGTTTTGGGAATGTCTTTTATTTTTTTCTTTCCCAGCATCTCCTGAAGTACAGTGGCAGCAATCCAACAGAATACTGGAATGTGACACATGATGTGGAGACTCCTGGATTTCTTAATGTGTGAGATGATTTTGTTGACCTGTTTGTCATCACTGATTCTCTTCCTGAAGTACTCTTCTTTCTGTGGATCGGTGAATCCTCGCACTTCAGTACACTGATTAATACACTGAGTAGGAATCTGACTGATTGCAGCAGGCCGTGAGGTTATCCAGATGAGTGCAGAGGGGAGTAGAGTTCCCTCAATGAGACTTGATATCAGAACATTCACAGATGCAGTTTGATTTACATCTGATAAGCTCATGTTTTGTTCAAAATTCAGTGTCAACCGACTCTCATCCAATCCATCAAAAATGAACACAATCTGACAGTCTTTATATTCATCACCATTGAGCTCCTTCAGCTCAGGGTGGAAGGCAAGCAGGAGCTTGTGAAGACTGTACTGATCATTCTTAATTAAATTCAGCTCACGGAAAGAAAGGGGAAACATAAATTCTACATTCTGATTGGCTAAACCATTTGTCCAGTCAAGAATGAACTTCTGCACTGAGACAGTTTTTCCAATGCCAGCAACACCTTTGGTCATTACAGTTCTGATGTGCTTCTCCTGTCCAGATAAGGGTTTGAAGATGTCATTACAGTTGATTGCTGTGTCTTCTGTGGTTTGTGCTCTGGATGCTGACTCTATCTGACAGACTTCATGTTCCTTATTCACCCCTTCACTCTCTCCCTCTGTGATGTACAGCTCTGTGTAGATCTCACTGAGGAGTGTCTGTATTTCTGATTTGATGATGCCTTCAGATACCTTCTCAAACCTCTTCTTCAGACTGGCTTTATGGTTCACTTTAACTCTTTCCAGGACCTCGGCATCTGTTTGGAATAAGTAAAGAATAATTTGAGACACTTAGGCTTTATATGTTACACAACCATGCTGTGGTCAGTTGACAAAACATTTACCATTCAACTATTTGAACCATTAAACTCATATCAGGCAACATTTAATATACGGGCAATTCCATGAAAAAGTAAACCTCACCTTAAAACTTCAAGTCTTATCTACATGGATATAAAAATTCTTTCAGAAATATTCAAAAAATATTGTCTCAATGTAAATAATCATCTGAGCAAGTTTCGAAAGGATATGAACAAAATTGTGAAATACTGCTAGGTTTGTGGCATTTTGTTCATCAATAATGCATGAAAATGTCACATCTGTAACACTGGAATTGTCCATATATATTTTTATAAGGTTAATTCTATAGTGTCATAGTGACTAAGTGACTCATTATAAGTTGAATGAAGCCTCTATATGCAGGCTCTCTCTCCCATATGGTGCTGCTAAGTGCAGATACAAGCACTTACAAGAGAAAACTGATAATTTAGTTAAAACACTGAAGTTTTTTGATTTAGAACACAACAATTATGTGGCGAGTTGACGCACCATATAACGTTCAACTATGTGAACCATTATAGTCATACCGGACAACATGCTGTTTCAAGGTCAATTCAACATCATCATAGTCACTAAATAGCTCATTATGGGGTGAATGAAGCCTCTACCTGCAGGCTCTCTCTCACTTGTGCTGTAGCTGCTAAGTGCAGTTGGGTCATTCCGTGTCAAATGGACCAATGGTCAAATTTGACCCCCTCAGAATTGGCTGATTCTCAGAAATTATGTGCCCACACCTCTCAACGATAGGTGTGCAAAATTGATTAGTCGATATCTCAAATATTTCCATGAAAACCATGCCTTTGAATGCACCCTCCCCCTATTCCAAAAAGTGCCTGTGAGCATTTTTGCCAACTTCTAACTGTAATAGCACCAGAACCGTTGGAGACTCAACCACAGCCTTTTGTATGTCAATAGTATAGGTACTAAACTGTGTCTGCAAACTTTCAGAAACTTGCCATCTCTCACATTTGTGAAATTCTGACACCTCAAACATGGGTTTGTTTTGAAAATGATTCCATGTTTAGGAGCCCCCTGGGAAAATAGTTTTGGTTGTAAACCCATTTTTTCAATTCTGTGCAACAGTCCACTTGTCCATAGACAGCTTATAACTGATGAAGCTAACTCAACTCCTTTACATTGTCTTAGGATCATGGTCAAAATTAGAAAAAATGAAACGGTCCCCTTACTTTAGGACCTGAAATGGCAATGTGGGATAGGTGTTAGAAACCTAAAAATGTGACGTGGCAGGGATAAGTTATTACCCTTCAACAAATCCAAAAATTGGAGACGCAAAATTTTTCATTTTGGAGAAAATGTACCCTTTTTATGGCCATTTTGCAATAGATGACATTTTGCCAATTTGAGGCAATATTGACCTTATGATTTGCACCCTTTCCCACTTCCAAGAATAATGAAATTTGACATCTTGCTACATTAGGATTTCAAGAATACGTCATGAAAAGCTCAGCTCATCATCTGCTTCATGTCACGGTGGGTTGACCCCAATCCCCAGCCAAACAAGGTAATGGTGATTGTTCAAAAGTTGGGAAAAATGAAGAGATCTTGTAACTTTAGGACCTGAAATGGCCATGTGGGATAGGTGTTAGAAACCTACAAATTTGATATGGTAGGGATAAGTTATCACTCTTACACATATCCAAAAATCGGAATCGCAAAATTCTTCATTTTGGAGAAAATTTACACTTTTCATGGCCATTTTGCCATTTTGAGGCAACTTTGACCTTTAGATTTACACCCTTTCCCACTTCCAAGAGTAATGAAATTGGACAACTTGATAACCTGTTATTTAAAGAATACTTCATGAAAAGCTCAGCTCATCATCTGTTTCATGAGACGGTGGGTTGTCCCCCAATCACCAGCCAGACATGGTAATGGTAATAGATGTCTTTTTGAGACAACTTTGACCTTTGAATTTTCACCCTTTCCCACTTACAAAAATAATGAAATTTGACACGTTGCTTCATTGGGCTTTCAAGAATACTTCATGAAAAGCTCAGGGGGACGTTAAGCACATGGAGGTGAAGACACATGGCTACATAAACAAACCATCACATGGTGTATGTAAACAATTCCTACAGGCGAGTTTTTTTAACAATCACCATCACATGTTTGGCTCGTGTTTGAGGGACAACCCACGGTCTCACGAAACAGATGATGACATGAGCTTTTCGAGTAGTATTCTTGATAGCCCAATGAAGCAAGGTGTCAAATTTCATTGTTTTTGGAAATAGGAAAGGTGAAAATTCCATGGTCAAAGTTGTCTAAAAATGGCATCTATGACAAAATGGACATAAAAAGTGTACATTTGCTCAAAAATGAAGAATTTTGCGATTGGGATTTTCCGATATGTGTAAGGGTAATAACTTATCTCTACCATATTAAATTTGTAGGTTTCTAACACCTATCCCACATAGCCATTTCAGCTCCTAAAGTAAGGGAACTGTTTAATCTTTCCCATTAACTTTTGAACAATCACCATTACCATGTCTGGCTGGTGATTGGGGAACAACCCACCGTCTCATGAAACAGATGATGAGCTGAGCTTTTCATGAAGTACTCTTGAAATCCCAGGGTTACAAGTTGTCCAATTTCATTATTCTTGGAAGTGGGAAAGGGTGTAAATTCTAAGGTCGAAGTTGCCTCAAAATGGCAAAATGCCATCTACGAGAAAATAGCCATAAAAAGTGTACATTTTCTCCAAAATGAAGAATTTTGCGATTCCGATTTTTGGATATGTGTAAGGATAATAACTTATCCCTACCATATCAAATTTGTAGGTTTCTAACACCTATCCCACATGGCCATTTCAGGTCCTAAAGATACAAGACCTCTTCATTTTTCCCAACTTTTCAACTATCACCATTACCTTGTTTGGCTGGGGATTGGGGTCAACCCACCGTGACATGAAGCAGATGATGAGCTGAGCTTTTCATGAAGTATTCTTGAAATCCTTATGTAGCAAGATGTCAAATTTCATTATTCTTGGAAGTGGGAAAGGGTGTAAATCTGAAGGTCAAAGTTGCCTCAAAATGGCAAAATGTCATCTATTGCAAAATGGCCATAAAAAGGGTACATTTTCTCCAAAATGAAAAATTTTGCGTCTCCAATTTTTGGATATGTTTAAGGGTAATAACTTATCTCTGCCATATCAAATTTTTAGATTTCTAACACCTATCCCACATTGCCATTTTAGGTCCTAAAGTAAGGGGAACGTTTCATTTTTTTCTAATTTTGACCATGATCCTAAGACAATGTAAAGGAGTTGAGTTAGCTACATCAGTTATAAGCTGTCTATGGACAAGTGGACTGTTGCACAGAATTGATAAAATGGGTTTACAACCAACACTATTTTCCCAGGGGGCTCCTAAACATGGAATCATTTTCAAAACAAACCCATGTTTGAGGCGTCAGAATTTCACAGATGTGAGAGATGGCAAGTTTCTGAAAGTTTGCAGACACACTATAGTACCGAGACTATTGACATACAAAAGCCTGTGGTTGAGTCCCCAACGGTTCTGGTGGTATTACAGTTAGAAGTTGGCAAAAATGCTCACAGGCACTTTTTTGGAATAGGGGGAGGGTGCATTCAAAGGCATGGTTTTCATGGAAATATTTGAGATATTGACTAATAATTTTGCACACCTATCGTTGAGAGGTGTGGGCACATAATATCTGAGAATCAGCCAATTCTGAGGGGGTCAAATTTGACCATTGGTCCATTTGACACGGAATGACCCAGTTGCAAGCACTTACAAGTGTGAGCCAGAGAAAACATTATACTCTTTCATCATTCAATTTGTGTCAACTGTCACTGTTATTTAAATTCACACATCCATATTGTCCGTTTATTTACTGTACCTTACACTGACTTTGTGTACCACTGCTACTACTACTACTACTACTACTTTGTACTGCTTTTCTTTTCTTTTTTTAGAAAAAAAAACTTTTTGTTATCAGTTTTTGCCACTGTCAAATGCAAAAGACACATGAAGTTGATTAATAATCATTATAAAATTATATAAAAATAAGCAAACACATTTAAAAACAAACATTCAAATCTACTGCTCTTGTTTTATGTTAAGTTCTTATATTCTAGTTTGGGAGAGAAATTGTTCTAGTGAAGGTCTTATCTTATAAAAGAATCAGCAAAACCCTAAAAACATCTGAAGACACTACATTACTGATCCCTCATATTACCTTGTGTCCTCCTTGTATGTGATGTGTGTGGCAATAAAGGTTTTCATTCATTCATTCATTCATTCATTCATTCATTCATTCATTCATATTACCTTGTGTCCTCCTTGTATGTGATGTGTGTGCAGTGTGTAGGTGTCTTCCAGAGCTGCCCTCTGCCATGTCTGTGTGTTCATCATCATTCAGAGGAGACTGAGGGTCTGAACAGCTCAACACACTGCTGAGACAGAAAAAAACATGAGGCGAAGAAATATATTGTGTTTGTGTATGAAGAAATGTGTAAATTAAAGGTAAGACAGGCTAGATAAATGAATGACTTCAGACCAGATTTGAAATCATGATTTTTTCTCTGCACTTCTAATGCAGGCCTCTAATGTAGTCATTTCTGTCTGGAGCATTAACTGTTTTTTATTATTATTAAAAGAAAAAGTTCAGGAATGAACATTAGTTTTGGTGTGGAAAAATAAATAAATAAAATGAGGCAAAATGGAGAACAACTTGATATTATATTACCTACAGGTGTGAAAAGAGATCATTTTCACTTTTCACTTCATTCTCCAGCCATAATATTAGCATGCACTGTGTGTGTGTGTGTGTGTGTGTGTGTGTGTGTGTGTGTGTGTGTGTGTGTGTGTGTGTGTGTGTGTGTGTGTGTGTGAAAATTTCTCATTTAAATAAACTCACTTCACTCTTGATGAGACTGGTTCTTTGCTAAAATGAGGTCCTTCAGGCATGGACACATCACTCTTCAGAGACACACAGCTGGGAACTGGAGATGGGGGTCTGGGGATCCTTGGGCTAAAAAATCAAAGTCAAAGTCAAAGCAAGCATTATTGTCAATCAAACTCTGCAACAGTACATTGCATTGCATTTCAGTCGCAAGTTTTCTCCAAAACTCCAAATGTGCAACAAAGCTAAATACTTGACATATAACTAAGATAACTGTATTTAAAGAGAACCTATGCAGGATCCGGTGACGTCATCCAGTAAGTTAACAACCAAACAAAGCAGTTATTTAGCGTTTCTGCCAATAATCCTCCATTTAGAATTGCATAGTCAATGGTGATCGCCGCTAACAAAATGTATCGACAGTTGAATGCGCTGAGAAGTCACAAATCGCGTTGTAATTCAAACAGTAAACTCTGGCTAAGTCACGTGACCTAGCTTGCTTGCTAACCAAAACTTACGATAGCCGGGACGCGCTCACTGATCTTGCATAGGCGGTATCTGCCTCGTCGTTTTACTCCGGAACATGTCATTTATCAAGTCTAGTGAGTTCTAGGCAATTTACATAAAGGTGTAATGAATAGGAAACGTCGAAATTTTACCTAAAAGTTGCATGTGGTGGCTTTAAGACATTGCAACTCACTAGGACATAAAGTGAAATTGATATCAAGATATCAAGCATAACAAGAGATAACATTAACAGTAGACAGTAATAGGTATCAGTAACATAATAAAAGGCAACATAACATAGACACTGTGAGCATACATTCTAATCTGTCAGTGTTCAGAAAGTCCTTGAGATAAGTTGCTGGAGTGCGATAGTACTGAGTTACAACAAGGTGCAATGAGGCAAAAGTGCATGGTACAAAGTAGCATAGAGATGCAAAATTTTGTACCATGCACATTTTGAATATTTAATATGTAAACTTTTTTACAAACCATATGCAGATGAGAAATCAAGACTTGAAGTTTCAATTTCTTTACAAATTATGTTGTTCAAATCCAATATAACAATGCAGAATAAATCATAAACAAAAAACACAAGAACACACTTTACTCCTGATGGTTCTTTGCTAAAATTAGGTCCTTCAGGCATGGACACATCACTCTTCAGAGAGACACAGCTGGGCACTGGAGATTGAGGTCTGGGCATCTGTGGGCTATAAACAACTACAATTACTTTATCATGATGACATCCATGGGCATGTGGGCAATTAAAGAATATCTACAGGATAAACTTTAAATATTTTTTGCAGGGTTCCTAAATTGTACTTTAATCCAGGATCTTGTGATTTTAATATGGTTGAGTGAGTAAATGCCAGTGTCCTATAACCCTATACGACCAAGAGCAATGGGTGTGTGATGGATGCAGAGCAACAGAATTTATTGAGAAATTAAAGAGAGAGAGAGAGAGAGAGAGAGAGAGAGAGAGAGAGAGAGAGAGAGAGAGAGAGAGAGAGAGAGCACCTTGTACTGTTTTGTGTTGATGTATTTTTCATGTTGACAAGGTCCTCCATTTTCTTGTGTGTCTCCATGGTGACACAGCTGAACGCCTCACTTAGGCCTGCTGCTTCCTCAGACTTCACTCATTTCAGAGAGATACTGTGTCTCACTAGGACACAAACACACACATAAATCTCAACTGAGGGACACTGTGTCTCACTAGGACACAGACAACTCACACAAATCTCATATCATAAGGGACACACAGAAGGGACACACAAGCACAGAGATAGGAACTACTGACCATCATTACAGCACTAGAGAACAAACAGCAATCATACCACAGAATACTGACTTTGTTTGTGATGGTATATTAAACCCAACTACATGTTTACCCTGCTACTCTGACAATATAAATTTGGTGGTGTAACGCATGTGTCGTTTCTGTTCATTTATTAGATGAGGACAAACTGCAGTGATAGTAGAGTTGATAGTAACAGGCATGAGTAGCAGAATTCTACTTGCACTGACATTAATGCCAGTCATTATCATTTCAGTTTTATTTGATGTTGATAATTAGTTTAATTCAGATCATGAAGCAGTGGCAATAAACCCAATTAATACAAACTTGGACATTTGTACCAAGTGTGTCAGTAAAGGTATGTCAATCTGCGATATGCGCTCGTATGAACCCTGCGTAACTTTGATGCGTCCTTTGATGCAGGTCTAAAGTTTAAATTCTGTACTTTCTTTCTGACTGAATTCTGACAGTCAATTTGACAAACAAATATAAAAAAATAAAAGCAATAAAAAACTCAAAGGTAAGGGCACTACTTCTAACAATAATAACATGAGTTATAAAGAGGCGCACACACAACTTATGTTATGTTTTCCTTCAACCTCTTTTGTCAACCTCTTTTTGAACCATTAAAACATTTTTAAAAATCCAGAGTCATTCTGGAAAATATATTCAAAGCCTACTGAGACAATGGAGGCTACATACAGGCCTACAGGTCTGCTGAGTGCAATAGGGAGTGAACTCACCGTAGTCCTGAACCACAAATACGTGACACAGAACATGGGCCTCAGGCCTAGTCAGAAATCTATTCTCCAAAGAAGCACTAGGTCTACTTGGTCATAGTTAATCAATGAAATTGCCTATGACTACTTTGATTATAAAGTAGACAAAACTTAGGTAAACTCATGACATGACTTCATGACACAGAACATCCAGTTTGAATCTTCCCCAGTTGATCAAATTAGTGTGAGTGTAGATATGGTATATTTAAAAAAATGTAGCAGAAATATTGTATATCCACTAAGGACAATTCACAATGACTATTTAGCCCTTTGCAAGTCACTGTTATGATAGGGATAGTCAACACAGAGATGGCAGAGGGGAAAAAATCACAATAAATGAATTCATGGTGAAACATTTATGTTACTACAAATTCTAAAATGGTGACCCTATCATCAAATAATTTTCAGTGCAGTGATTCACACCTACCTTAACCTGCATGGAGAAAACGCACTATTTTCAATGAATACAATATTACCGATCTACGCGAGGAGGCTCCTGTCTAGTACATTGAGAAACTGCCAGTATGCTGTTCAAACTCCAGTAAATCCATTCAACACAATGCAAATTTTCTAGGCTCAAGTCAAATAATCTGTTAAAAAAAAAAGTTCTGCTCTTAAACCATCTAGAAAGATCCCCTCATGATGATGAGATCTATACACCACATGAAAGAATCTGACACCACCAGACTCTGTTGACTGGTGTTAAAATGGAGACCAGTGTTCCATTGCAAATCAGTAACTGATTAACAGTCTTAGTCATACTGTTGTGTTGCGCTACTACACTATGCTTTTGATTGATTGGAGTGTAATCTTCATGTGCATAGTTGTAATACAGTACAAGTCAGATGAACATTTAATGTGTGTTTCACACACAAAATAATTATTTAAGCCACTCACTTTGAGATGGTTTTGAGATGCATAAGACATATTCCACCTGTACGAGCTGATACCTGTCTCAGAGTGAACTTTGTGTTCCTGACAGTAGTAAAGTTTTATAGATCAGATAACTTCCATCAGAACTAAAGTCCATCCTTCAGCATTGAGAGTCTTCCTTAAAGTGACAGTAACACAGCACAGGTGTATAGTAGGCTTACTGTAGTTCAGACCAGGCATGGACTGGCCATAGGGCATACAGGGCAATGCCCGGTGGGCCGATGGTCATTTTTGGGCCGGGCGGTCATTACACATAATTTTCATGAAGAGTATTGGGCTAGTTTAATTAAATCTGTCGTGTTCATGCAACATATCCAACTTACAATGTTATTTTAGCTAGCCACAACGTTATTATTATTGAATAAAATTGTAGTGGGCTGCCATGTCAGAAGATGCCCGGGCCATTTTTTGTGTTCCAGTCCGGCCCTGGTTCAGACAATAAACTTAAACTTTAAGTCCCCATACACAGTACAATCTCTAAATCATGATGAAACAGTTAAACCTGGGTTGTCAAACTCATTTTTATCGAGGGCCACATGAGCATTGGGTTTTTCCTCAGAGGCCTGCTATGCCAAGTTATGCTGTGCCATCACATAATAGGGTGATAAAAAAAGACCATGCACTAACACCGTCCTATTGCGCCACAATGTTATATTCCTTTCCTGTTTGTAAGTAGCCTAGTTCCCTGATAACCTCACTCACGTCAGATGATTTGTACGCTGCAAGCAGGTTACTCCATCTGATATTGCTTTGTAAGAGATTTCCTTCAGAGTACTGGAAGTCATAAAAAGTCAGTCACTAGTGAAGGAAAAGAGAATCAGGATATTCTCACAGGAAGCACTTCAAATGGCAGTTCACTCTGCATATGATCACTACAAACAGGGCTCAGTGAGATAGGTCATGGCACACAGGAGAGGGGTTAAGGTAAAAAGCTATGGCTGGGTTATTAAAGATAAGTTTTCAAATATGTTTATTGAGAGGGTTATTAAAGATAAGTTAAATGAAATGGGAATTGGGTCACTGAACAACATCAGCCCTACTGTGATATTACCTGCAGTGCCCCCTTGGGTTAGGGAGGCTACTAGGGGGATTGAAGGTGGTCTGTTGGGGGAAAGGAAGGAGGATGGGGTGGACAAGTTTATAGTACACAGTTATATAACAAGACAGTACAGCCAGTGTGTTAAGGTCTTCACAGATGCATCTAAGAATACCGACAATAAAGTAGGGGTTTCCTACAAGAAAAACACACTGAGACCAAATTGCTTTTACCCTCATAAGTCCATGTAAGAGGGTGAATAACCCATTTTCAAAAAAAGGTGGAATATCCCTTTAAGGAATGGGGGTGCACTGCACTCCAAAGGAGGCCAGGAAGGAGAAATACTCCAGAACAAGATGCTCAAGGCTGCCCAAGCAGCAAGAAATGTTGCAAAATGGCCGAAGGCAAGTGGTGGGACGCCAAAAGTAGCGGAGGGACCAAAGGGTGGTGGGACATCTAAAGGTCTCACAGATGGAGAAAAAAATTATTAGCCAATTGTGAGTCATAGATTTCCACCTGTCATTACTAATTGAGATGAACGATGATGAGATGATCAAGATGATCAAGATGATTGTATGAATATAGTTTGTTGAAATGTATTCACGTCATGTTTGTAATAATGTGCACTGCATTGTCCCTGCCAAATAAACTACAAATAAAATAAAAATACACCATGGGGTGGTGTGGGGTGGGTAATCTTTACTCAAATAGTGTGTGTTGTCTATGTTGTGCATGTGTGATGTTGTTGGTTTTGAGGGACACTGAGTAAAATTACAATGATGAATCTTTTATTTATTTATTTATTTATTTATTTATTTTTAAATGTTAACATTTTTAAGTAGATAAATGTAGGCACGTTGCACCTCACTGAGACCAGATGCAGGATAAAAATACATCAGATGAACTCATTTGAAGAGATAAAAACAATTGATGGCACATATTCACATGAATACAGAGCATATTTTTGTAATAAGTCAGAAAAGAAAAACAATCTAAAAAAAATGAAAAAAGAATAAAAGAATACATTAATTACTATCAAAGCATTGCTAGTATGTATAACAAAAATCAAATATTGAGTATTTCCATAGCATGTCAGCATCACATACAAATAAAACATGTCACAGAAATGCAGATCTTTACATAATAAGCCATAGTATACATACACATTGTTGTTAAAAAACAAAATTCAAATATGGGTATTTTCATAGCATCTCAGTATCACAAGTGAACTGAAGTGTGTGACTCAGTGTGTCAGAGGGGTCACAAGAATCATCTGAACTGGAGTGTGTGTGACTCTGGTGTTCTCATACAAGTCCAGTATGAACAGGTCTGTGTGTGTGTGTGTGTGTGTGTGTGTGTGTGTGTGTGTGTGTGTGACTGTTTCTGCAGCATGAGGAGATCATGAGATCTGTGAGTTCAGGTCCACTCCTAGGAGGAAGATAATGCAGATATTATTAATCTGTGTGTGTGTGTGTGTGTGTGTGTGTGTGTGTGTGTGTGTGTGTGTGTGTGTGTGTGTGTGTGTGTGTGCGTGCGTTGTGCGTGTGGCTGCAGACCCAAGAAGGGAACACAGGAGGGGAGGAGAAAAACAGAGGGAGTGAGTGAATAAGAGTGAGAGAGGAGGATGAAATAGGAGGAGTGGAATAGGGGGATGAGGGAAAGATGGAGGGATGAGGAAGAAAGAGAAGAGAAAGATAGAGAGAACAAGCAGAGAAAGAGGAAATGGCGATATCAGAAAAGAGGAGGAAAGAGGAGAACATGAAGTGAGGGAAAAGATAAAAAAAGTGAAGAAGGGGGAGAGAGAGAGAGAGAGAGAGAGAGAGAGAGAGAGAGAGAGAGAGAAAAAGTGAAGGGGGGGAGAGAGAGTAGGAGGAAGATGAATGAGAGATGGGGGGCAGACAGAGGGGCAGATGAAGGAATGAGGAAGAGAGTGAAGAGAAAGGAAAGAGGGAGCAGAGAAAGAGGAGGATGAATAAAAAATAGACGATGGATGAGAACAGAGAGAGAAAAGAGGAGGAGATGGAATCAGACAGAGAGGAGTGAGTGGAGAAAAGAGAGAGAGAGAAGAAGGGATAGAGGAAGAGCAAGAGGACAGAGAGAGCAGATAGAGGAGGAGAAATGGAGAGAGAGATGGTGGGATGATGCAAGAGAGAAAATAGGAGAGAGGAGAAAGAGGAGTAGAGGGGTCAGAGAGGGTGTGTGTGTGTGTGGGTGCATGCATCTTACACATGCTTGTGGTGTGTGTGTGTGTGTGTGTGTGTGTGTGTGTGCATGTATCTTTACGCATGCCTGTGGTGTGTGTGTGTGTGTGTGTGTGTGTGTGTGTGTGTGTGTGTGTGTGTGTGTGTGTGTGTGTGTGTGTGAGCATTATATGTTGCTGAGTTTAGGTCCACTCCAAGAGGAAGTAGATAACACAGACATTGTGTGTGTGTGTGTGTGTGACATAGCATGTTGGTGTGTTTAGGTCCACTCCTAGAGGAAGTAGGTAACACAGACATTGTGTGTGTGTGTGTGTGTGTGTGTGTGTGTGTTCTGGTCCTTTTTATGTGGGAGAGATGGAGGGATGGGGAAGAGAGAGATGAAGAGAAAGAGAGTAGGAGAAGAAAAAAGGAGTGAGTGAGAAAAAGAAGAAAAGAAGTGAGAGGAGAGGAAGCAAGAGGTCCACTCCTAGATATTGTGTGTGTGTGTGTGTGTGTGTGTGTGTGTGTGTGTGTGTGTGTGTGTGTGTGTGCTTAGTGGTAGTGTGTGTGTGTGTGTGTGTGTGTGTGTGTGTGTGTGAGATAGTGTGTGTGTGTGTGTGTGTGTGTGTGTGTGTGAGAGAGAGAGAGAGTGTGGACATTATATGTTGGTGAGTTTAGGTCCACTCCTAAAAGGAGGTAGGTAACACAGACATTATGTGTGTGTGTGTGTGTGTGTGTGTGTGTGTGTGTGTGTGTGTGTGTGTGTGTGTGTGACATTATGTGTTGGTGAGTCTAGTGTCCACTCCTAGAGAGTAGATAACAAAGACATTGTGTGTGTCTGTGTGTGTGTGTGTGTGTGTGTGTGTGTAGTGAGAGAGGAGAGGAAGAGAAAGAAGAAAGAAAAGGAGGGTGAAGAACAAGGAGGAAGAAGAGAGGGGGATGGAGTGACACAGGGAGCAGTATGAGGAGAGGGGTGGAGGACTGATGGAGGGATGAGAAAGACAAGTATGAAAGTGTGAAAACTGTTTGAGCAGGTGACAGGTGGACGTACCTGTTGGAGGAGGAGCTCATGTGATCTGGCACAGGGACACAGAGGAGTTAGATGACCAATCCAGCCAAAACCCTGGATATAGTCAGGTTCATTACGTTTGGATTTTAACTTTCGCTGGATTTTTTTGGAGAGTTGTAAAACTATACATTTTTGAAAACTGTAATGTATTAGCAATCAGAAAACCAATGTTTCCATTTGCACAGGTGTCTGCATGGCGGCCATCTTGGATTTTTCAAAATGGCGTCCGAAAAACCTATATTTTGACATTTCTCAGCTTCTGAATAAGCTAGAACACTGATTGTAACTGCTAAACCTACATTTTCAGGGACAAGGAATCCAATGGCACCAACATAAATTGGATAGGTCTTAACAAAATGGATTTTAATACAGAATTTTTCTTTTATTGATTGTTTTACAGACATGCGCACATGGTCAGTGTAATCGAACGTTACACATAGGAAGGATCATGCCCTTTTGACAGTTTCTACACCTCATCGTCATCATCATCATTGTCACTTTCGTACGTAATGTCTTGAGAGTCTTCATCATTCTGGCAGTGGCTGCCACACTGACAGAGATCTGTACAGGCTAAGTTCTTAGTTCTGCAAGAGCACCTAGTAGAGGAACAGTCTGATTTGTACTGACATCTCGCTATCTCAACAATGACTTTTGGAGCTGGAAGGACCTCTGTGGTGGTAGGTTTTAGCTGACCATCTGAGTCTTTGAAGTACCCATTTTCCAGGGGATCCAACTGTGGAACCTGGTGAGCGATGGCTGCCTGTCCCCACACCCGTGTTTGGATATGGACTCTTGTGACGGAGTACCGTCACGACGGTTGAGTATACACTCTGACTGCCATACCAATGAGCCTGGCTCTTTGGTGTTGCGGTCAAGTTGCACGTTTAGCACCCCGGAGACCCAGGTTCTCTCCCTTTGCTACATATGGTGTCAGAAGTGGGATGGCGACCGCGAGGCCATCGGAGGCATACCCAATGTGTGAGCCGTATGAGGGACCTCCAGGATAGGTTGACCCCGGTGATAGGGACCCCAGAGATGGGTGAAGCACTAGAATGTGGGGCCCTGGGATGGGAGAAGTACGGCTGGTGGATTTGTGAGGGACGCTAGTATGCATGAAGCGAGCCTGGTTCTTTGGCGTTGCAGTCAAGTTGCACGTTTAGCACCCTAGGTGGGGTCACTGTTCTCTCCCTTCGCTACAACTCTCAATATGTGCTGTCTCAGAGCTCCGATTGTTGGAGGGAGCTTGTCACCTTCTACCATGTGCTTGTAGAAGAGATGCCAACGTAGGTCAGGGATTGTCTTGATGCTGATGCCCTTGGGTGTGTAGGCTGTACATACAAAGGTAGCCAGTGTTGAAAGCATTCCCTCAAAAAGCACTGATGACATCCTCATCAGCTTTGAGGTACACCTGGAACCATGTTGCCTTGCCTATGTGAGAGAACCTCCCAGTGTTGTCAGCCCCTGTGAAGGCATGTAAGACGGGCAAAGCCTTTGCTCTTTCTGGACTTAGAGCTCTCCACAGTGGTTCAATTTTCACACCACCAGATACCATAGAAATGGAAGGGTTTTTCAACAGGACATCATAGTTTGCTATGACCAGCACCAAGACATCTGTGTCTGGTGAGGACATCAGCTTTGCATCAGGTGGGTTTCGCTGTGACGCCAGCACTGCCTGGTGGATCAGGAGTATGTCTGCTTCTTTGTGGTTGTTGTCACCAAAGAGCAGGTCTTTGTTGCTCCTTGTGTGCCCAGAAGCAGATGTGATGATCAGCTTGGAGGATCCCATGTTGTACACTAGGATTTTGGCAGCAAGGTAGCTGGTTAAGTCAGCCCTTGTTTTCTCATGAGAGAGGAACCTGCTCATTGGGATGTGCTTGATGTTGGTGTCATCTCTGACTTGGTACTGGACAGGAGCTTTGCCTTGTCTTTGTTTGTCTCTGGTAGCACTTTTCAGAGAGTCTTCTCTGTAGATGTCAAACATGAGAATGATCTCAGCTACCTTGCTGCCAAAATCCTAAAGTACAACATGGGATCCTCCAAGCTGATCATCACATCTGCTTCTGGGCACACAAAGAGCAACAAAGACCTGCTCTTTGGGGACAACAACCACAAACAAAGCATACACACTCTTGGTGCTGGTCATAGCAAACTATTATGTCCTGTTGAAGAACACCTCCATTTCTATGGCATCTGGTGTTGTGAAAATTGAACCACTGTGGAGAACTCCACGTCCAGAAAGAGCAAAGGCTTTGCCGGCCTTCCATGCCTTCACAGGGGCTGACAACACTGGGAGGTGACTGATAGGTGACCTACGTTGGCATCTCTTCTGAAAGCACATGGCAGAAGGTGACAAGCTCCCTCCAACAATCGGAGCTCTGAAACAGCACATCTTGAGAGTCCATATCCAAACACGGGTGTGGGGACAGGCAGCCATCGCTCACCAGGTTCCACAGTTGGATCCCCTGGAAAATGGGTACTTCAAAGACTCAGATGGCCAGCTAAAACCTACCACCACAGAGGTCCTTCCAGCTCCAAAAGTCATTGTTGAGATGGTGAGATGTCAGTAAAAATCAGACTGTTCGTCTACTAGGTGCTCTTGCAGAACAAAGAACTTAGCCTGTACAGATCTCTGTCAGTGTGGCAGCCACTGCCAGAATGATGAAGACTCTCAAGACATTACGTACGAAAGTGACAATGATGATGATGACGATGAGGTGTAGAGACTGTCAAAAGGGTATGATCCTTCCTATGTGTAACGTTCCATTTCACTGACCATGTGCGCATGTCTGTAAAACAATCAATAAAAGAAAAATTCTGTATTAAAATCCATTTTGTTAAGACCTATCCAATTTATGTTGGTGCCATTGGATTCCTTGTCCCTGAAAATGTAGGTTTAGAAGTTACAATCAGTGTTCTAGCTAATTCAGAAGCTGAGAAATGTCAAAATATGGGTTTTTCGGACGCCATTTTGAAAAATCCAAGATGGCCGCCATGCAGACACCTGTGCAAATGGAAACATTGGTTTTCTGATTACTTATACAATATACTTTCCAAAAATATATAGTTTTCCAAATCTCCAAAAAAATCCAGCAAAAATACATAATGAACTTGACTAATAGAGGGGCTCAGTGAATGTGGAGTGGAACGTGTGCAGGTGTGTGAGTGTGTCAGAGATGACCCTGTAGAAGGACAGAGTGCTGGCCGGCCAGTCCAGGTAAACTCCTACTCTTCTGGAGCCGGAGGAGGGGGCAGGTATGTCAGTTTCTTTATTATTGTGATGGACAGAGTGACTGTTAGGAGAGCAGTACAGACTCAGGACTTGGCATTATATCCCATTATGACATCATCACTGCTCCCTTTCCTCTTGATGCTTTTATAGAGACAGAGCGCCCCGCGTTCTAATTTGAAGACCACGCCCCCCGAGGGGGAAACCTTTGCCTCAGCCCTCATTGACTTACATGGGGAAAAGGTGTTGTGCCCACACTTTTGGCTTTTTGGGAAGAAATGAGAAATGCCCATAAAATCCATTCATGACAAAATCCACTGTCAACAAGGAGTACAACCCAGTATGCAAGTTAAATAAACTGACTAACCTTGTAAAAAAATCTATGAAGCAGATAATAAACGTTATACTGCTTCCCCATGTCGAAGACGGCGCATTACATTCTGAAAACCATGTTGATCGCTACGAAACCAACAACTCAACTCAACTCAAAATGACAGTATATTTGTGGGACATATTTGTAGACTTAAACAGTAGTATATTAGCAGCCTAACTCTAACATGAATCATGATATTATTGCACTACCAATCAGCAACCGGATCACAAAATCTTAACGCCATATCTGCCCAGAAAACGTTTGCAAACATGACGATGTTTAGCATTGCTAAGTACACCTTTAGCTAGTCTGGAGCCTAAAACTATTACATTGTACATCGCTTGATGAAGTAAACAGTATTTAGGCTTTTGCCTAAGTACAGACAGGAAACCGAAACGTTTATCACCGTGATGCTCAGCTGGTAAGTTAATGTCGTGGCAACATGTTAATGGAATAACTATGTATAGCCAAACAA
>JAODXP020000033.1:27341855-27384355 GCA_027497455.2 Sardinella longiceps | reverse complement strand
CACAGAAACAAACAAACACACACACACCAATGTGTAATACACACACACACACACACACACACACACACAGAGGGCAGATAGATGAGAAGGAAAGTGGGAAGAGGATAAGAGTGAGGGATGAAAAGAAGAGAAGGAGAGAGGGATGAAGAAGAGTGAGTGAAGAAGAGAAGGAATGAGGGAGCAGAAATGAGGAAGAAAGAAAAAGAATGAAAGGATGTGAAACACACACACACACACACACACACACACACACACACACACACACACGCACACCAACATGTAACACACACACACACACACACACTCAGGAAGGGGCAGAGATTAGAGGGAAGGAAGGATTGAGCGAAGAGGATAAGAGTGAGGGACGAAAAGAACAGAGGGATGAGGAAGAAGATAAGAGTGTGAGATGAAAAAGAGAAGGAAGGAGAAGATAAGAGTCAGAGATGAAGAAGAGCAAGTGGAGAACAGAACATGTAACACACACACTAGGGCTGGGCGATAAAACGATAGCGATATGAATCGCGATAGACACGTTGTCGATAGCAATAGAAAATGCGCTCGATAGAACTTTCGATAGAATTTTTTTCCCCGGGCGGACTCTAGCTCCGCTCTGTCCGCATTTTCAAGAGGCGCGCTGCGCTCATTGACTGCGCTCTACCAGAAAGGGCACGCACTGACTGATTGTTTACTAGTTAGCTGCTGCAACTCAGGCTTTCTTTTCATGTAGCCTGAAACTAGTCAGAGATACTTTCAGCTGATTTATGTTCTGATTTAGTAATGCAGGGCAATCGTAATTAATAACTTTGAGTAGATTGTTTGAAAAGTCGGAAAGGTCTGATGAACAACACTGTTCACATGAACTTGTAAAGTACGACAGCTGACAGCTAACGGTGCACATGACGTTACTGGCTGCAGGGACAGATTTGACGATGTTAGCGCACAACGCTAGCAAGGTAAACATACAACAGACAAAGCTCAAACTAGCTAGTATGGTCAGCAACCTACTACTGAACACATTAAAGCAGAATGATTTTGTAATTTTACCTTAATCAAACTCATTGAAGTAATCCATGTTATCAAGTAGCCTTGTGTGAAGTGAAAAGCATGCCAGTGCACCAAAACAAACTTCGTTTTGAAGTCACATTATGCTAACGAGTCTGCTTCAGAACAGTTGCCACATAGGCAACAATGTAAACCATACAAAGTCCCTCTCTGATTGGCCTATTTAATAGAAGAATAACATAACATGTTTTAGTTAAAATATTAATTTCCTTTATGTATTGATAGGCCTATTTATTCAGCTTATATTTTAGTGTGGAGAGACATTAGACTTCTCCTCTTAAATTATTATTTTTTGACTACTAGTTTTATTTAAGGGAGAGAATGGGCTACTTCAGGAGTTTAAAAGAACCCTAAAATAATAGGCCACTTTAAAGCAGAATTCAACCCTGCTCAAACACTATTTTTTACTATATATTTATACATGACAGTGCTGCCATTTAATGTAATAACTCTATATTAAAAATAAAATATAAACCTTAAAAAATTTAAGGTGTTTTGCGCACCTGGGCCCATTTAAATACGTCATTAAAAAAATTCAATAATTATCGATATCGATCAATATACTGAGCCTTTATCGTGATAGAGATTTCAGCCATATCGCCCAGCCCTAAACACACACACACACACACACACACACCAACATGTAACACACACACACACAGACACACACACATACACACACACACACACATACACATACACACATACACACGTCAACATGTAACACACACACTCAGACACATCAACATGTAACAAACACACACATCAACATGTAACACACACACACACACACACACACACACACACACACACACACACACACACACACACACACACACACACACACACATCAGATGGATGAGAATTAAGGAAGCGTAAGCAAGAGGATGAGTGAGGGATAGGAAAGAGTCAGTGAGGAAGAGAAGAGAAGGAAACACACACGCAGAGAGAGACAGAGGAAGAAGATGAGAAGGAAGGAAGGAGGGATGACAGAAAAGTGAGTGAAGAAAAGAAAAGAAGGACATCATGTAATACTCAAACACATCAACATGTACACACACACACACACACACACACACACACACACACATTAATTAAGTGGCACAAAGTCACTAAGTACTCTTCACTTTCACGTGAGTGAATATTCAGTTCAATGTTTGAATGTTCAGAATGGAAAGGCATCCAGTTTGAAATCATCATTTGTCTTTTAAGAAAGGGCTTCTCAGTTACCCTTGCTCTTCCCTGAAAATCAACCAATAATATAAACTTTATCCTAAATTTGGCATCAGTTTCAATCTTGCCTACTTCTTGAGAAACCGCACTGAGCAGTAAGACAATATTTGAATTGAAAATGAACAGTAAGGCAATATTTGAATTTAAAATGGACAAATACTGGTACCCATAATTCTCGGACGTAACTCTGAAACACCTCTGTCATGAGAGTGTTGACTTGCGCTAGAGCCAGTGGGAGCTTAGCTCCAGGAAGTGTGACTCCAAGTGACCATTAAAACTAACTTGACATTAATCTTATTTAATTCATTTCTTCAGTGTCATAGAATTAAGAAAGAAAATGCTTTGGTATGAATGGTTATCACAGTTGTTTTTAAAAGCATTTCAAAAGGATGCCATGCACATCCAAATGCACAGGCTATCAGCCTTGGTTTTATGGTTAGAGCAGGTATACAGATGAAACCATACATAGACTAATGGTTGGAGTTTCAGACTTGAAACCACAAGGTTGTTGGTTCAATCCCTATGTGCTCACTATTTGAAAATATGTTAAGGACAGCGTTTTTTGACAGAGCAATCACTGGTTTCTCAAAAAAAAAAAAAAAGATTTTATGTTGGCAGAGCAAGGATTTTTAAGTTGGTAGAACAAACAATTAGTAGTGTTTACTTACTTTAATGAGTCCTGGCAACTTGAAATATCAAGTTCTGCACTCTGAAGTTGGACTAACTTAAAAAAAGCCAGTGAAATTGGTGAACTTTGAATTTTAAGTTCAGCAAACTTTTCTTTTGTAGTGTATGCTTTTTAAAATTATATTAAAAATATGGCATTACTGTTTGGGAAGAAATTAAGCTATGCATAGACTAATGGATAGGGCTTCAGACTTGGAACTTTGGTTGATGGTTCAATCCCTATGTGCTCTCAACCTGAGGATGTATCAGTCAGGATAGCTTTTTCTTGTACAAAGACCAATCACTTGACTTGAAATTTCAAGTTGGCAGAACAAGGAATTTTAAGTTGGTAGAACAAACGACTGTGTAGTTAAAGTAAGTAGTGTTCACTTACTTTAATGAGTCCTGGCAACTTGAAAAATAAAGTTATGCTCTCTAACTCGAGAAAACCAGTGAAATCGGTTGACTTTGAAATTTCAAGTTCTGCTAACTTTTCTTTTTTTACAGTGTAATTACAGTGTGTGAGAAGTGAGATTGAATGTGCAGTTCAATGTTCAGAGTGTTCAGAATGGAAAGGCACCACTGACCCCCAAATGATTAAAGCACCTTGAATTTAGTGATAGTTATGAGTGTGTGCATTTGTGTGTGTGTGTGTGTGTGTGTGTGTGTGTGTGTGTGTGTGTGTGTGTGTGTGTGTGTGTGTGTGGAGTGTGTGGTGTGCTGGAGGTAAAACACACTAAGTGTGCAGTGTTATATGAGAGGAGAAGCGGTGGCAACCGCTGGTATAAATCCAAAGCTGACAAACCCCCCATTTTCACAATCATGGAACACCCCATCAGAGTTTATCCACGCCATGAATCCTACACCTACCTCGGCCATAAAATCAACATTGCAGGTGAGTGGGGTGAGCAGGTCCAGGAGCTATCCTATGCCTATAAGAACAGAATCGACTTAATTGACTCCTCCCCCTCCCTATAGTCATGAAACTGGAGGCCATCAGAGAGGTGGCCCTGTCCAAAATACAGCACCTCTTTGCAAATGTTCATATCCCACAAAATGTCCTGCGGGAACTGGACAATAAAACAGTCCAAGCTGTCAGGAAATGGCTAGGCCTGAATTCCCATACCACCCGAGACATCATCTTTCTCTCATATAGAGAAGGGGGCTGGGCGTTCCGAACTTGGAATGGACGTACACTGCCACCCGACTGACACACCTCATCCATATGCTCAATAATGATGACATCAGCGTCAGGGAGCTAGCCAGAGCTTCCCTACTGCTAGACCTCAAGAAGAGGAAGGTCCCCCTGCCTCAGAAGACCAAGATAGTTTCCTTGGATTCAGGAGGAAAAGCAGTGGTAAACTATACACACAAGCTGCAGGCTTTGGGGTTCGGTCAGACTGGCCGGACCTAAATGACCTTTGCAACAGAATGGCAGTAAAACTGCAATGGAGAAAGGAGAGCACTACAGTTGAAGCTTCTGACGCAGTGGTCACCGATCCCTCTGTGTCAGTGGAGGCCACCGTGTATCACAATGACACACAACATACACTACAACATACAACAGCAAGGAGACTTCTCCTAAACATCAAACAGACACACACATCACAACATTGGACTGGACTCAGGATGCAGGGGAAGTTAGCATGCCTTGGCTTTGCTGACCACTCTGTCTCCCACTCTATCTACAAAAATGCTGCCATAGGAGAGGACATTCTACATTTTACAGTTAAAGCCAGGCTGCAGGTGTTACCCACAAAATACAACCTGGCACTATGGTACCCTGCAAACCACCAACCACACTGCATAATGCACACAAACCCCCACCAGCATTCCGAATCAGTCGCCCACATTCTAAACGGTTGCACCATGTACAAAGGACTTTACACTGCACGCCACGACCGCATTGTGGACTTGGCCACTAACACTTTAAAGGAAATACACTCACACACCACTGTGTACAAACATTCCCGGGTGAGAGCAGACTGGTTTCACTGTACCAATGATGTGTTTAGTAACATTCCTAACACTCCTGACATTGTCTTTCTGGATGAGGACAGGAGAGAGGTGCTGTTGTGTGAGATAGGCTGTGTATTTGACCTGTATATGGACATTGCCTTCTATGAAAAACTGAACAAATACCAACCAATCTGTGCAAGGATCAATGACATAGGTTTTAAATGTAAACTGATTGTTTTAATCTTTGGCAGTGTGGGGCATGTCCATAAATGTACTGTCAGTGGGCTAAGACTGGCAGGGCTTTCAAAAGCAAGAGCTAAACAACTGGCCAAATTCTGCTCTATTTCAGCTATAATAGGCAGTCTTGCTGTGTGGCGTAGGCGATGTTTTCTGTATCCCTGAGTGCCAAAGCTTACTATCTCTGATATATTTGAATCCTTTCTGTACAAATGTAATTGGTGGATTCAAATAAACAATTCAAATGTGTATGTGTGTGTGTGCCTATATAAAGGACTGAGAAAGAGAATGAGAGCGAGGGAGCTCACACACACACACACACACACACACACACACACACACACACACACACACACACACACACACACCTCCTGCTGGTGATCCTCAAACATTTGATTCTTTATTCTCACACTCAAACATTTGATTCTTTAACATACACTCTCTCTCAACACACACACACACACAAACAAACACACACACACACACACACACACACACACACACACACACACACACACACACACACACCTCCTGCTGGTGATCCTTAAAAGCAACACACACACACACACTCAAACATTTGATTCTTTAACATACACTCTCTCTCAACACACACACACACACACACACACACACACACACACACACACACACACACACACACACACACAAACACACACACACAAACACACACACACACACACTCCTGCTGGTGATCGTTAAAAGCAACACCCGCACACTCATTTGATGCTTAACATACACTCTCTCTCAACACACACACACAAGCCATTACCACCAAATACTCATCTCTCTCTCTCTCTCTCTCTCTCTCTCTCTCTCTCTCTCTACACACACACACACACACACACACACACACACACACACACACACACACACACACACACACATTCCTGCTGGTGAACACACACACAAACATTTGATGCTTAACATACACTCTCTCTCAACACACACACACAAGCCATTACCACCAAATACTCATCTCTCTCTCTCACACACACACACACACACACACACATTCCTGCAGGTGAACACACACACACACACATTTGATGCTTTAACATACACTCTCTCTCAACACACACACACAAGCCATTACCACCAAATACTCATCCAGTCATAGGAATCTATAAATCTGGGAACAGACCCCAAAATAATAAAAACAATACAAACTTACATCTCAGCAAACGTGGTCTTGTTCTGTTTAATGTAGCATGGTCAGTTCTGTAAGGAAAACAAACGATTTGACCGATGATGGAGTGGTTGGTGTTTCTGCCAACCTTTGGACATGACTGCTATTCTCTACTGGTGTTTATGTTTTGTTTTTTTGTAAATAAATGTTGTCCTTTTATGCTGCAATACGATAATCTCCTTGTCTGTCTACCTGTTCATCATCCTGTCTCTCTTTCTCTTCATCTCCCTGTCTGTCTGTCATTCTGTCTATCTGTCTGTTCATCTCCCTGTCTGTCTGCTCACCTCTCTGTCTGTCTGCCTATTCATCCTCCTGTCTGTCTGCTCACCTCTCTGTCTGTCTCCCTGTCATTCTGTCTGTCTGTTTGCTCATGTCTTTGTCTGTAATCTAATCCACACATCACTCCCTTGATCACTTTACCACAGGGACTCTTTACTGTAAATACTGTCATTATTGAATGCTGCATCAATGGTAACCCCTGATTTAGCAGTTACACAAATATGACTTTGAAAACAGGCAAGTTTGAAGATGGGCTCCATAATAGAGACACTAAACGTATCTAAACGTTTCTTTCTGAACATACTTCAGTATCTCCAGTTTACAGTGAGGATCCTTTAGTCTCGCAGATAACAGCTTCAGTCCTGATTCTCCAGGATGATTGTAGCTCAGATCCAGCTCTTTTAGATGGGAGGGGTTTGAAGTCAGAGCTGAGGCCAGACAAACACAACCCTTCTCTGTGATAAGACAATCTGAGAGCCTGAGAGAGAGAGAGAGAGAGAGAGAGAGAGAGAGAGAGAGAGAGAGAGAGAGAGAGAGAGAGAGAGAGAGAGAAGATTAGAAATACCCTGGTATACTCCAAAAGCACACTCTGCTGACACTTTATTTTAAGGATCACATATTAGCTCCTAATACATACCTAATTAATGGCTTTATTAGTGACTTGTAACGCAACATAAATCATTTGTTAGGCATGAATTCAGATATGTCTTGTTCATAATGAATTAGGCCTTTGCTTGTTCATAATGAATTAGGCCTTTGCTTGATCTTACTGTAATAATGACATAGTGGGCCTTGATTTCAAGTTACTAATAAGTAATAAGTGCTAGAAGAGAACATGTATAACTTCCTAGTATACTATCTGAATAACTCCCTAATAGTGGGAGAACAGTTGTAGAATAAGCAAGCATATGCAACACAGGCAGTGAAATATAACATTGAGGTGTAGCTGCATCCTTAGATATTCCACAACTGTTCTTCCACTATAAAGGATTTATTAAAGGAGAGTACCGGAGTGAATTCAAACATAGCCCTGTTGAAAGAGCTTGCTAAATAGTTAGCAAGTGGAACAAAATAATTTGGTACAGCACAAACCGAACGCGAACGCAGAAGCGAACAGGCACTTTACACTGAATCAATGGGACCTGACTGTTGGAAACCGAAAGTAAGATCTGAGGTTACATTGACTCAATGTAAAGTGTTTCGCGTTCGCATTAGGTCTGTGCTGTTCGAAAACCTTTCATTTCATGCGAAATATATTGCTGTTAGGAGGCTCGTGCAGCAGGGCTATGCTTAAACTTACTCCGGTATATTGCTTTAAGACGGTATACTAGGAGTTTATACATACACTCCTCTGGCAGTTACAACTCATTCGTAAGCAGAGATCAAGGCCTACTAAGTCCTTATTAAGGTTATATAATTAATAAAGGTCTAATTCATCATGAATAAGACATTTGTGAATACATGCCTAACAAATGGCTGATGTTGCTTAAGAGTCAGTTTCTGTAAGAATCATGCGGGTGGTGATACAAACCCTCTTCATATTCCCCTCAAATTTTGATTACCAGTAGACACATGCCTAAAAGGGACAAAACTGTATTTTTAAACATTGAGAATGTTCCTAGCAAAAGTTAGGGCTTCCCAAAATTTCAGCATAATTTTGAGGTACTGAGAATTCCGTTTTTTGCCTTCAAATATCTTGTTGCGCCTTAATCTTACCATCCTGAAAATTTGGCACATAAATGTTGGGGAAATAAACTTTTGAGAAATGATATCGCTTCTGTGGCATATTGAAGGCACTGTCCTTAAGGGCCTCTTCAAAATGGGACCTTTTACATTTTTGTACCGTTCTCGTGTGACTCTCACAGTTCATATGACACTCAAAACCTTATTAGTTTGTATATTATTTACACTTCTGAACCTCCTCTTTTAGAATTTGCTCAAAATATATGGGCATGAATTGGTTATGTTAAGCTAGAGGCAATTATTTTAGGCAAATATGAAATGAAGTGCCATTCTAGATGCTCATAGCTCTGTGCGCCATCACACAAAACAGTTGAAATTTGCCTACTTTGTTCGTCTGCACTCATATTATCTGTGGTCCAAATATCTAGGTGGCTTTTTGTTCTATCATCAAGTAAATTAATTTTATTTAGAGCAGATATGCACCTATGACAACTGCAATGGAGGGTTGTGCTGACTAACCAGATAAGCCGAAGTGGTAACCCTGTTTGAGCTATTTTTAGACTGTGGATGTGGTGGCACAGTGGTTAGGTCGCAGACTAACAACCAGTTGACCAGGGTTCAATTCCAAGGTATCACATCATTTATGTCTTGCTTTTGGTAAGAAAATTATTAGGCAACATTACTTGATTAGATAAAGAAGGCTACCACTCAAATATATTGCAAACAATACAAAAGTATCAAAACTAAGTGTCTTTCTCAGGGGAGTAAGAGGACAGTCAAGTATAGAACCACCATCTTATTAGCTTACAAGAGTGCTAGGCTGTTTCTTTACACTCAATAGATGCTGTGTATACTTTTCTTGTTTGAAGATTTATTCTTTAAATCCAATGGCAAAATTTTTATTTGAAATATTTTATATAAAATCACTTGTGAATCTTTATAACTGTTTGCTAAACCTATTATTCTTGGGAATGGTCTCCTTTGGGGTAGTAGACTAAAGGTAAATGACCAATATCAAATCAAATGTCTGTCAATTTGTCACTTTGTTTAAAACAACAAAAACGTTGAATACACCCCTCAGACGATCTAGCTATTCAGTTCAACAACTTTCAAGACATCAGTCATTAAACCATTGATTAAAAAACCAAACCTTGACCCTGATGTTCTGGCTAATTACAGACCTATATCCAACCTTCCTTTTATATCCAAAATTCTAGAAAAATTGTGTTGAAACAAATTTGTCGCTTCCTAGACGAAAACAAAATCCAGGAAGTCTTCCAATCAGGATTTAGAGCTAATCACAGCACTGAAACAGCCTTAGTTAAAGTCTTCAACGACCTCCTTCTTTCCATGGACAATGGCAATATATCCATTTTAATTTTACTTGATCTTAGTGCAGCTTTTGACACCATTGACCACGATATCCTACTACACAGACTCGAACATACGATAGGCATTAGAAATTCAGCATTAGCTTGGTTCAAATCCTACCTCACTGATCGATACTAATTTGTACATGCCCACAACGTCTCATCTTATCATGCTAAAGTTAAATATGGCGTTCCGCAAGGCTCAGTACTGGGCCCCCTACTATTCTCTCTCTATATGCTACCTCTGGGTGAAATCATTAGGAAACATGGCATTGCATTTCACTCATACGCAGATGATACACAGCTTTATCTCTCTATGAAGCCTAGCGACTGCACTCAATGCCTGTCTTGAAGTCATTAAAGTTTGGATGTCAAAAAATGTCTTATGGGCCATTCCGTGTGAAATCAACAAATGCATTCCGCCTGACCCTCTTGGATTTTCTTCAAACTTTAGGTGCCTAATGCCATCATACCCATCAGCAATTGTGCAAAATATTAACCTTGTATCTACTTTACTTTCTGAGATATTGGCCCTTAAAAAACAGGGTCTTGATCAGGGAAATATTCATTTTTTTAACTTTGTTAAGTTCTGTTGGCCATTACTTACACATACTTCATGTTAAAAAATTGAAAACTTCAGGCGTTGTTACATACATGTAGACGTTCTGAATTGTCAAATATTTCAGCTTAGAGTAAGACTATTGCCAAGTTATGGATTCCTGAAAATGGTATGAACACAAAATGATGGCCACTTTTGATGACAATATTTCCACACTGAAGCATATGAGATCTCCGATAATTAAATATGTATCACTTCAGTAGTCATGTTTTATTGAACTGGAAGAATAATTCGGAAATAATTCAAACTTATTGATTTATGGCACTTCAAAATTGACAAAGATAATATTGGATCCAACTTTTAAGTGCATTTACAATTTTACTGGTAGAGTCAACCATAAAAACAAAAACATCAACTTAAAGAAAAGTTTCTAGACTCTGAATGCACCGAATTTCAAAGTGGTACCCAAAAGAAAAGTACATAAAAGAGTCTGTCAAAGACAGCTTTCAAGGCATGGGGTGATTGATTTATTTCTGCCTTTCTAACCATGTTCTGTTTTGTTTATGTAGCCATGTGCTTTTGGTACCTTTGCCACAGTCCCTCCCCCTCACAGAACTAAGTCTCCACCCTTTACCCAATTCTAGCAGCACTGACATCAACTATCGACTCTAATAACAAGAACAGCATTATTTTTTATATACTACTACTACTACTACTACTACTACTAATAATAATAATAATAATAATAATAATAAAATAAAATTATTATTAATATTATTATTATTATTATTACTGATAATAGTAATAACCTCTTCTAGTACCCCAGGGAAAAGTGGAATAATCAGTGTATTTAGTTGTCTAAAGCAATTTCTTTAGAATTTATTTTCATTTTATTTTTATTTTATTTCCTCAATAAACATATGAGGAGTGGGATACAGATGTGGAAGATCTAAACGTTTGTGAGCACACTTGCTTTGATTTATATGGAAAGCATTTTATCAGTGAGTAAGTCAAACAGATGCAATAGGCCTAGTGTTCACAACTGCCAAGGAGGTCATGTTTTTTTGCCAGCGTGTGTATGTCTGTGTACAAGACAACTCAAAACTACACAAATTTGGATGATATTATTGGAACTATTCACATTCAGTTTAGATGACAGTTGCATTAGATGATGCCTGAATGATCTGTGATCCAGTACACGAACTAGCAAGTATAAAATATATCTTCGACCCCTTTACTCTAGAAGAAATCTGCACTTCTTGAGTACTCTCCTAGTTTAGAGATTTAATTCATTCATTGAATGCTCAGTTGCTTTGTACTAGCAGCAGTGCTGTTACAAAGCATGGTCTTAATGTTGTCAAGAAAATGACTAGTTTATTTTGATATACTTCTCTATCATGGTGGCTGAGATTCTAGCCTGAACCCAATGGTGGCAGTAATCTAAGGGCCCCGCCCACAACCAACTCTAGTGCCCTTTGAAAAAAGTCATTACCCATGAGCCCTAGCGCCTGCTGAGACTTTCTTTTTTCATTTCCATTGTTAAATCATGTGCTACAATTTTAACGTTTAAGCCAAGGCCTATTACTTAGAAGCTAGAATGTGGGTACAGCGAGAATGTATGTCACAATGCATGTATTTTGAACTTAGTGACCCCGATTAAGTCAAGGGTTTCATTATGTATGTTGGTTTGTGCTTTGCAGTCAGGGTTGTCAGGCAGTGGTTCATTCTTATTGCCTATCTAAATTTAGTAATGGATTGAATAAATGTATTTTTTTTCCTGCTGACAACCATGATAATGGCAGTTGGTTGAATGTGTATATCATACGTTAAAACTTTAATGTGTTCAGAAGTTGAATCACTATAGTATATATCCTGGTCTGAACTTTTGCAAGTATAACTTCACAGACATTGGGTTATTCTTTACCTAAAGTGCTCAATTTTAGAAACAATTTGAACAGGTGTCGCTTCCACTGACAATTGTAGTTATAACATTAATTTGGATTTGAATAGATTAAAATTATTAACATTGCTGATAAGTCAATTCACTATACTAAACTGCAAAGGCAGTAATGCTACAAAAAGTTGCAAAATACTTTGATAAAATATCTACCATTTATTAATCATCTATCAATTAAACTATCTATCAATCAATTTGCAAATATTTGAAGATATTGCAATGCTGGTCCTTTTAGGCCTGTGACAATAAATCTGAATTTTCTGCCACCTGCCGATTTATGCTCCATTTTAGTGATCAGTCATAAGAAGTCTAGTTTCTTACAATTATAAGCCATCTCATATTAATTCTCAGGATCACAGACTGCATTTCCTTTGAGCATATTAAAGTTACAGCTATACATTCAATGTATGGTAATGTGGTATTTGAAGTAGCCTATCTTTAGAGATTGTACACAAAAAGCAATTTGTGATAATCCACCATGAAGCCGTGTTGACCAGGAAACCAACAATAATCATGATCAACAATAGCAGGCAAAATGCTCATTAATAATAAAAAGAAGCCTTTAAAAGAAGAAATCTCATTGGCTAAACATACAAGGAATAGGCAGACACCAAACACCCAATGAAAAGCCTAATTGAAGAATAAAGGGAGGGGCAGAACCTAGGCCCAGAAGCACATGGCTATGTGGGCAAAGTAGTCCATAGCAACCAAGGGACCAAATAAACAAACACACCTAGCAACGAAGGCAGAAAAACCAATCACCAAGACTGTGAAAGCCATCTTTGATATAGTAATTTATGTGGTTTGGCTAAAGGTACCATTTCAATATCTTGAGCATTTGCAAAATAAAACATGGGCTTTGTGGTGGTAACTTTGATTTTAAGGTACACTCAACCAGTAATTTGGAAAATATGCTTAAACTATAGGTCTTAATTCATTTATATCATCTTTAATGCCTCAAAACTCAAAAGCTGTTATTAATATCAAATATTTACCTACTTGAAGATAATGTACAATAACTTGTGTGAACTACATAGAAATACTAAAGATCTAATGTCATTCATGTACAAGATACAGTACTTTGAAATAGATAGGAAAAAATGAACATGTAATTTTTTTGCCATTTTCAGCAAAGCATTACTCAGCAAATGTGCTACCGTGAAAGGTGTACTTCACAGTGTAAAGACACAAACTACTTTAGAATATGTCCTGAAAGTTTCATAAATGTAGCATGAAAACTCTAAGAGTAACGCTTTGTGGAACATGGATATTTTCTCAGAGCTCCACTTTCTTGACACACGACCCCCCTTTTTAAGACCCCATATCTCAACAACTATACAAGATACAATGGTAATATTTCACATAATAGGTCCTGGGTATGGTAACATTATTCACATAAAGTTTGAAGCAAATCCAAGATGGTCAGGCGGAATTTTTGTCTCAGATTTGTTGATTTGGCACGGAATGACCCTTATGCTTAAACTCAGATAAAACTGAAGTTATGATGATTGCCTCTAAACAACTGAAGGACACCTCGCTTCACCATCATAGCTCACTTAGCAGTCCTACACTCTCATTTAGTTCACAAGTGAAAAATCTGGAGGTAATTATTGATCAAGACCTCTCCCTGAATAGCCATGTAAAGCACATTTCTAAAACATCATTTTTTCACCTTAGAAACATTGCTAAGGTTAGGAAGTTCCTGTCCTTTGAGGATGCTGAAAAACTTATACATGCATTTGTTACCTCCAGACTCGACTACTGCAATGCACCTGCATTAAAAGTCTACAGCTAATCCAAAATGCAGCAGCTAGAACACTCACTAGAACTAAGAAATATGAACATATTTCTCCCATTCTAGCATCTCTACACTGGCTTCCTGTCAAAAGTCGAATTGACTTCAAAATCCTTCTCATGACGTATAAGGCACTTAATGGCTTAGCTCCTGCATATATTACAGATTTACTTGTTCCATACCATCCAGCAAGACCTCTGAGATCTCAAAATGCTGGCCTCCTTGAAAAAGTTACCATATCTAAAACTACAATTGGGGGAAGAGCTTTTGCCTATCGAGCACCTCTTCTATGGAATTCTATTCCTCCCTACATTCGCGAAGCGGACACTCTCAATACCTTTAAGTCTAGACTTAAAACCTTCCTTTTGACATTTCCTATAATTAGGAGTGGGCCATGGCATATCACCACTCCTCTTGGGCTTTACTGGGGGGCTACCTCTGCTGTTTTTCCAAGGCGGCCACTGACCACCCCTTTCTGGGTTGGTGAGATGCCATGTACCATACCTTAGTTATGCTGCGATAGCCTAGTGCTGCCACCTTCTGCACACTTGCCATCCTGTACAACCCTCTTTCTCCTCTCTCTCTCTCTCTCCCTCTCCTCACTTTAGCTAGATTATATGACACATATCATGAAGTGATATCCTCCTAGATTGGCCTAATCCTCTTGTTTCTGTTTCTTTTTGTTTCTCTTGCCTCCTCTGCCCCGACGCACTGGCTGAGTGATGAACCTCCTGTACCTCCCTGCCACCAACCATACCCCACTATGGATGCTGACCAACCTCCCTGGAGCCACACACCAGGACCATCCTCCCCTTTTCTCTGAGGCCCGTGATGGAATTGGCCTGATGGCCCCCTGATGACCACTACTTAGATGGCGACCAACACCCAATGAACTCTGATCTCACTCCAATTACTGACTAATCCCACACTCCAACTACTGA
This sequence comes from Sardinella longiceps, assembly GCA_027497455.2. Classification (NCBI taxonomy): domain Eukaryota; kingdom Metazoa; phylum Chordata; class Actinopteri; order Clupeiformes; family Clupeidae; genus Sardinella; species Sardinella longiceps. Next base: position 27,369,407 of record JAODXP020000033.1, on the reverse strand, counting down.
CTCCATCCCTTGGCCCAGACTGTCACACAAACTATGTGCGTATCATCTCTGACTACATTCAGTACTCATACTGTTTTGTGTCAACCATGGTCAATCTATGCATCAGAACCTACGGATACTTTATTAGGCCCCAGGCAGGTAGGCTGAGTCCATGAGGCGTGGATCTGCCCAAGGTTTCTTCCTACATAACAAGTTATTTACAAAGCGAGGGAGTTTTTCCTTGCCCCTGATTCTCATGGATGCTTCCCGTACTGTCTGTAAAGCGCCGCGAGACAATGTACTGTATTTGTGCGCTCTACAAATAAAATTGAATTGAATTGAATTGAATTCAGGTTGGACACTGCTTACAGAATCTACTTCAAGACTTAGAACATGAGAACAACATATCCCTTTTCAGATATAAAGACTGTACAGATCAAAGATTTCTTGAACAATTCATTAGGCTTAGAACACTTCTGCTGCTGCAGAGTGGATCCCTCAGTAATGGTTGTTTTTGATAAGTTCAAGAGAATCCAGAAGGTAGGGCATGGGTAAAGTAAAATACATTAGTTATGAACTTCAGTACTGACAACCAACTTGCAGGCACACCCTGTGGTAAAGGGTGAGTCTGGCCATGTGTGTAGGACTACACTTCTCTGTGATGGTGACTCAAAATGTCAATTACCCATAACCACCAGAGGCATCAAGGAAACCCTTATTGAGTTGCTTAGAGTGAGACATAGTGTTCAGACATCAACTATGCTAAATGGTTGGCTATCAGCAATCTTTACTTTTGTGCAATGGAAAACAACAGCAATTGGATTGTTGAACACATACACTTGACATGCAATGTTATTTTGTCACACATCTTTCCATATCAATATGTGGAAAATTTCAAGATTCTTCTGATTTTACTAGATGGCAGACATTTATGTTGTTTCCCCCATTATTTAGATTCAGTGTTTATTAGCAAGTCATCTAATTTCTCTTTCCTAGACATTACATGCTGGCAGTTCTTTAGTGTTAGACATTGGATTTTACAGAGAACTGTGTGCTTTACTAGATCACAATAAAAACAAATACACATGATCAAAAGACTATGCAGAGCCTATGTCATTCAATTTGGTCCATTTTGTGAGTGACTTTTTTGGCGCCCATTCTGACTCAAAAATTATTTGTCATAGCAATTTGGCCCAAAATACATGAATGTCTTTCCTAAATCTGGGCTTTTGATTATGTGGCCACACACATCTCAAGGGAAGGTGTGCAAAATTATACCTCAATATCTCAAATATTTCTATGAAAACTATGCCTTCGAATGCACCCCACCTATTCCAAAGCAATGCCTGTGTGAATATTTGGAAACTTCAAACTATAACACCACCAAAACTGTTGGAGACTCAAGCATGCCTTTGTATGTAAACAGTCCAGGTGCTAAGCCTGAAATTCAAGTGCCTCCAACATGACTTTTTTTTTTTTTTTTCACCAGCTTTGTCCACATGATGGTGCTGTTTTCAATTTCACGTATTTCTAGAGGACCTAACAATGTATGTGATTCATGCAGTTAATAAATGGCATTTAATGGTTAATAAAGCAAAATGCCTCCAAGATATTTATAAAACAAATAGATTAGATACATGCCAACATAATAAAAATTGTTTCAACCTTTTTTACTGATTGCGCACAAAGATATGGTCCTCTAATTTCAATGTCAATTTCATATTTGCCAAATGGAACATCCTCTCCATCAGTACTTGCAAATTTTGCAATCTTCAACCAATTATATTTCAAAACAGGACCTCCCAATGTGCTCAGATCTTTATGATTGAGCAAGGTTACGTGTTTGCACAAGCAGTGAGAGGCCCCAAAACAAGGCTCCAAAAATAAAAAGTTGAGTTTTCAATGGCCACCTAATGGCCGTCAGTTGAGCTAGTGACCATCATAACAATATGTCTCAAAAGTGTTGGACCCATGCTTTGATTTTGCCAAATATCAGAGTGCTGTCTTGAAAGCCCACTGAAATATGGACAGGCAAAGTGGTGCATTTTGAAAAGCATCAAATCTCCAACTTTGCCATGAGTCATTTCAAAAGTCCCTAGTTTTTTTTAGGTAAGGTCCAAAATGTTTAAATTGTTAATTTTTAAATACCTATCCCATATATGTATCTATGAGAATTTTTTCATTGAGATCTGAAGAGGGTTTGTATCAGCCCCTATGGAAATCCGCATGAGTCTTACAGAAACTGACTCTTAATACATGCTTTACAAGTCACTAATACAGACATTACAGTTTTTCTCTGTAGCTTTGGTACATTTCTCAGATCAGAATTGAAATACTCAAAACTTGTTCAATCCTCACATCATCATGTCAAATGTGCACATCAAAAAAGCAGTTTCTCATTGGTTTCCTCAAATTGCAAATGCTTTGGTACATCCATGCAAAAACTTGTGTACAATTTTCTGTTGAATTGTCTCACACCCCATTACATTTAGGCATTGGTTCATCATATAAGTCTTTACATGCAAATGGTTGTCATAATAGGTCAATGACAGAAGCATATAAGCAAAATAATCCATGTAAGCAAGGTGTAAGAAGACTGATTGCAATTTATATAGCACTACATGTATGGCTTTCCCAAACAAATTTATCCTATGTTCACATTTAGCTTTTTTAGTGCTGTCTTTCTGTAGCACAATGACATGGTTTGTCAACAAATTGCTGTATAAAAAGTAGTAGCCTAATTTTGAATCTTCTCCATTCTATTCAAACAATCTTTCACATACACTAAGATGTCATTTACAACATACAATACTTATCACCCAAATGTTTTGGTTTATATAATGTTTATAACCATAGTTTACATCAGAAAACTCCTCATGTGTGCACTGTTACATTGACAACATGACTAAACAATTTGACTGTTATGTTCACACATGATGACACAATAACCTTTCCCTCTGATGGAGTGACATGCTTATTGACACAAATATTTAATTTTGAGAGATGATTTAAGGATTTTGAGCCAGAGACTTGGGCCCAATCCCATTTCTATTCCCTAACACTAGCACTCGTTTTCGAGTTCCCTCCAAGATGAGACACCCCTCGATTGTGTAGTGAGAAGTGCGATCCTCCCCTAATAAATGGGACAGCACTACGCATAAAACGTCTTCACCTGTTTCATGCGTCTATCGTTAACACTGAACTGATATAAGGCTCTTAACCGGGTAAACTGTTCAAAAGCCGTCATCGACGACAATTATCATCATCCACATGAGAGGCTCTGGTAATTATGGTGAAAGATTTGCGCACTTTGAAAAATATCAATCTTTCTAATAGTCATGTTTCAACACACCAACTGAATTTACATCAAACTAAGATATCCCAACATTAATATATATATATATATATATATATATATATATATATATATATATATATATATATATATATATATATGCTTAATTGCAATAATAGCTATATTTTTAAGTTCTTATCCAGAGCTGAGAGAACGGGACACAGCTCGGGCAGTCGGACATAGATCGGGTACCGACACGCAGTTCGCAAAGAATCGTGGGTAATTTCATCTTCACTTCGTCCGAAGTCTGCACCCGACCTCCCTCTGCTGGAAGGGGCGATTTGAAGGGCTGAAAGCTACTATCCCTCGGTCCCGAAAGTATTGGGACACCCTACACTTACACATGAACGCGCAAACCGAGTGTTAGGTCCAAAATCGAGGGGAAGTGATAGTAAAGTGATATAAATGGGACTGGGGCTTGCTTTTGCTGGCAATCCATGGTGTTCTGCCATTTGTCCAAATTGTTTTGAGAAATGCACTTACTGTTTTGCAAAAAGTAAGGATGATATGAGAATTGCACCAAAGTGACTGGGAAAAACTGTAATTAGGCATAATTGTCTAACATGTGATCCTTAAAATAAAGTGGGATAAAGGGAAGGGAGCTTGAAATACTTGAAACATGACTTGGTGACTGCAGCAATATGTTCAACAAAAGTAGGTCTATCATCAACTATGACACCCAAATGATGATTTAGTTTTACTTAGACAGACTCGTCAGAGCCAACTCAGTTATTTCCAATTCGAAAATCAAAACAGGAATATATTTGAAGCATGAAGTAATCCTTGTGGATTACTGTAATCCATTTTTTCTGCAATGTTTTAAGTCAACTACAAACAATAAACAAGAGCACTCAGAGAGTGCGGTAGCCAAGCGACAACATATTTGATATAACTGGCGAAAACATATTTACAAAAAAGTTAAAAGTTAAACAAATATCCAGACTGTTCAGTGCTGTTTCAGAAAGGGTTTACATATGAGTGATCTTATTATATGAGTTATTTAGAGGTTTTATTTAACATTATTTAGTGTACAGCTGTTAACCACCACCCACCTTAATGTCTGCAGTTTGCAGTGAGGACTAGACAGTCCTTTAGACAGCAGCTGAATTCCCAAATCTCCCAGGTCATTGGAACTCAGGTCTAGTTCTATCGGAGGGTTTGGAGACTGAAGAATAGTAGCCACAATTCCACAGGTTTTATCTGTGATTTTGCAGTCAGCAAGTCTGTAAAACAACATTAAACATATAAGATATGTAAATTATCCAAAAGGTGCTGTTTCAGAAATGACTTAGAGATGTGTGGATGTTAAGCTATTACGTTAGTCAGTTATTACATTCTTGGCAATTATTACGTTATCAGCCTTTACACACCTTAATGTCTGCAGTTTGCAATGAGAAGTAGACAGTCCTTTAGACAGCAGCTGAACTCCAGAATCTCCCAGGTCACTGGAACTCAGGTCTAGTTCTATCAGAGGGTTTGGAGACTGAAGAATAGTAGTCACAATTTCCCAGGTTTTATCTGTGATTTTGCAGTCAGCAAGTCTGTAAAACAACATTAAAAATGTAAGATATGTAAATAATCCAAAAGGTGCTGTTTCAGAAATGACTTAGAGATGTGTGGATGTTAAGCTATTACGTTAGTCAGTTAATACATTATTGGCAATTATTACGTTATCAGCCTTTACACACCTTAATGACTGCAGTTTGCAGTGAGAACTAGACAGTCCTTTAGACAGAAGCTGATTTCCAGAATCTCTCAGGTCATTGGAACTCAGGTCTAGTTCTATCAGAGGGTTTGGAGACTGAAGAATAGTAGCCACAATTCCCCAGGTTTTATCTGTGAGTTTGCAGTCAGCAAGTCTGTAAAACAACATTAAAAATGTAAGATATGTAAATGGTCCAAAAGGTGCTGTTTCAGAAATTATTTAGAGATGTGTGGTTGTTCAGCTACTACTGTAACTAGCACCCACCTTAATGACTGCAGTTTGCAGTGAGGACTAGACAGTCCTTTAGAGAGAAGCTGATTTCCAGAATCTCCCAGGTCATTGGAACTCAGGTCTAGTTCTATCAGAGGGTTTGGAGACTGAAGAATAGTAGCCACAATTCCACAGGTTTTATCTGTGAGTTTGCAGTCAGCAAGTCTGTAAAACAACATTAAAAATGTAAGATATGTAAATGATCCAAAAGGTGCTGTTTCAGAAATTATTTAGAGATGTGTGGATGTTCAGCTACTACTAGCACCCACCTTAATGACTTCAGTTTGCAGTGAGGACTAGACAGTCCTTTAGAGAGAAGCTGATTTCCAGAATCTCCCAGGTCATTGGAACTCAGGTCTAGTTCTATCAGAGGGTTTGGAGACTGAAGAATAGTAGCCACAATTCCCCAGGTTTTATCTGTAAGCTTGTAGTCAGCAATTCTGCAAAACAACATTAAATGTATAATATGTAAATTATCCAAAATGTGTACAAATATAGGCCTACAACACTGTTTAAAATATGACATTTTAGGATTATGACAATTTACTGTAACAATTTCTTTTCTGAGGCAATATTCTGTCTTAACAGTGTTCTTCAAATTACAAACCGGATTCCAAAATAGTTGGGACACTGTACAAATTGTGAATGAATATGGAATCCAATAATTTACAAATCCCATAAACCTATATTTTGTTCACAATATAATATATATAACATGGCAAATGTTGGAAGTGAGACATTTTGAAATATTATGCCAAATATTGGCTCATTTTAGATTTTATGAGAGCTACACATTCCAAAATAGTTGGGACAAGTAGCAATAAGATGTACAGGGGAAAGCTGGAGGACCCATTTGCAACTTATTTGGTCAATTGGCAACATTGGTGATTGATGAAAAGAGCCTCCCAGAGTGGTGTCTCTGTGAAGTCAAGATGGGCAGAGGATCACCAGTTCCCCATTCCTAAAGATGATCTTGAAGCGCTGTTTTCTCTTGGCCAAGGTTCATTTAAAATGGACTCTAAAACTGTTGGGTTGAAAATAAGTTATTATAACCCAACAGATGGGTCATACATGGCTGTTGGGTTGAATATCTAACCCAACATGTTGGGTTATATTCTGTAACCTAATGGCTTGGGTTGATCCAACCTAATGTTGGGAAAGGCCATATATGACCCATCTGTTGGGTTATAATAACTTGTTTTCAACCCAACAGTTTTTAGAGTGTGTGCTGTGGTCAGACGAATCAAAATTCAAAGTGCTTTTTGGAAAACTGGACGCCATGCCATCCGGACAAGGACAACCCAAGTAGTTATCGCTTATTGTTAGAGCTCAGTTCCGAAGGCTGCATCTCTGATGGTATGGGGTTGTATGAGTGCGTGTGGCATGCCCAGCTTTCGCATCTGGAAAGGCACCATTAAGTCTGCAGTCCGGATTTTTCACCCATAGAAGACTTTTGGCGCATCATAAAGAGGAAGACATGACAAAGAAGACCTAAGACAGTTGAGCAACTAGAAGCCTGACAAGAATGGGACAATATTCTCTCCACAGTCCCCAGAAGTTTGCAGACAGTTATTAAAAGAAGAGCGGATGCCACAAAGTGGTAAACATGGCTTTGTCCCAACTATTTTGAAATGTGTTGATGCCATAAAATTGGAAATCAACTTATTTTCCCCTTAAAATGATACATTTCCCTAGTTTAAACATTTGATATGTTATCTAGGTTGTATTTTGAATTAAATGTTGAAATTTGAAACTTCCAAATCATTACATTCTGGTTTTATTTAAAATTTGTGTCCCAACTTTTTTGGAAACCGGTTTGTACAATAAATTACTGTAAAACATATTTACAGTGAGTGACAATGGAGTATGCCTGTTTGTCATCTAATCTCCCTGTCTGTTCACATTCCTGGATGGTGCAAAATAAAACATTCCATAAAATAAAACTGAAACAAAGGTCACTGCACCAGTGGAAAAAAAGAGAAAAAAAAACACATATTGCTTTATTGGCTATATTGGAGATGCTGGTCAAAAAGTGGCACACTACACCAGAAGAAAACTGGCATATTAGAGATACAGACTTACAATAGAAACAGACGATTCCAATGTGCAACAGTGAGATTTATTTCCAAACCTACTTGACTATCTCCAGTTTATAAACAGGATCCTCAGGTCTAGCAGATAACAGCTTCAGTCTGGATTCTCCAAGGTGATTATTGATCACGTCCAGTTCTTTCAGAGAGGACAGATTTGATGTCAGAGCTGAGTCCAGATATGAACATCCCTTCTTTGTGATGAGACAACCAGAAAACCTGAGAGAGAAAGAGAGACAGAGAGAGAGAGAGAGAGAGAGAGAGAGAGAGAGAGAGAGAGAGTCAAAGTCAAAGTCAAATTTATTTGTAGAGCACTTTACAATAGACAATAGTCAACCAAAGTGCTATAAAATAAAAACAAAACAAAACACAATAAAATAATAATACAAAGCAAATAGTCAGAAACAAGAAGCTTAATATAGCTTAAATTAATTGAGGTTTTTTTTTTTTTTTTTTTTTTTAAAATTAATGAGAAAACAAATAAAAGTGGGGAAAATAAACTTAATCTTACTTATCTTAAATAGCCTATATTATGACTTAGATTAGGCCTAAAGAGAAGCTCTAAACAGAAGAGAAAAGAAAAGAAAAATAAAGATAAAATAGGTAATAAAATTAAACTTAACTACTTAACTAACTTACTCTAACCTAACTTTATGTCAATAAAATAAACTTAACTAAGATAACTACAAAATAATACTTAATATAACTACAAAGAAATAAAAAGGGGGAGGGGGCAGGCTAAGAATAGGACAAAATTACATTACATTATAAGCTAGGGAGTAAAGGTATGTTTTGAGATAGGATTTGAAAAGAGATAGAGAAGGGGCCATTCTAATATGGAGAGGAAGTTTGTTCCAAAGTTTAGGGGCTACAGTTGCAAAAGCACGATCACCACGGCATTTATATTTAGATTTGGTGATCGTAAGCAACGACTGCTCTGTGGATCTAAGGGTTCGTGAAGGTGTGTACCTATGCAGAAGATCAGAAAGATAAGAAGGGGCTTTACCATTTAAAGATTTAAAAGTTAAAAGTAGGATTTTATAATCAATTCTGTACTGCACTGGGAGCCAATAAAGGGATGCTAGGATAGGGGAGATGTGTTCTCTCTTGCGTGTGCCCGTCAAAAGGCGGGCAGCAGCATTCTGAACTAATTGTAGGCGTGAAAGAGAGCTCTGGTTAAGGCCTACATAGAGAGAGTTACAATAATCTAATCTAGAGGTAATGAATGCATGGATCACTTTTTCAAAATCATTAAAGGAAAGAAAGGGCTTGACTTTAGTTAAAAGTCTCAGCTGAAAGAAGCTAGATTTAACTACAGAGTTAATCTGTTTGTCAAATGTTAATTCCCTATCCATAATCATGCCCAAATTCTTCACACTAGGTTTTACATAAGGACTCAAGGAGCATAGGTCTATAGTGGAAGCATTACAAGCGCCCATAGGTCCAACTAATAAGACTTCAGTCTTGTTTTCATTAAAATTTAAGAAATTCAAGGCCATCCAAGCTTTGATGTCCTCTAGACAATCTAAAAGTGACTTCAATGCAGGAGTATCAGTGCGTTTTAAAGGAAGATAGATCTGTGTGTCGTCAGCGTAGCAGTGGAAAGAAATCCCATATTTCCTAAGGATAGATCCTAAAGGGAGCAAGTAGAGGGCAAATAAGATCGGAGCTAAAATAGATCCCTGGGGAACTCCACAGTGGAGAGGTGCTGAAGAGGATTCAAAGTCTCCAAGGCTGACAGAAAAACTTCTACCAGACAAGTAAGATCTGAACCACTCCAGAGCAACACCATTGATACCAACACAGTGCTGAAGACGGTTGAGGAGGATATTATGATCAACTGTGTCAAAAGCAGCTGTGAGGTCAAGGAGGATAAGAATAACAGAATCACCAGCATCAGTCGCTAGGAGAATATCATTATAAACTTTGAGTAATGCTGTTTCTGTGCTATGGAGGGCTTTAAAGCCTGATTGAAACACCTCAAAAATTTTATGAGTATCTAGGTGAGACTGAAGTTGAGATAAAACTACTTTTTCCAAAACTTTAGATAAAGTTGGAAGTTTAGAAATGGGTCTGTAATTAGATAGAACAGAGGTGTCTAGGTTTGTCTTTTTAATCAGAGGCTTTACTATGGCATGCTTTAACACACCGGGTACAGTGCCTGTGGAGAGACTGCTATTAATTATGGTCAAAATATAAGGACCAGTATTCTCAAAAGTTTCTTTAAAAAGTCTAGAGGGAATAAAATCTGAAGGATAGGAAGGGAATTTCATATGGCTAATGACATTTTCCAACTCAGAGAGTGAGATGGGCTCAAAATGGGAGAGAGCAGCAGGGCAGGTGAAAGGTGTTGAGGGATCAAAGGCTGGTTTAGAAATAGATGATCTGGTAGAGAGGATTTTGTCAACAAAGAAGTTAAGGAAGTTATTGCATGTTTCAGGAGAAAAACTAAGACAAGTAGGTTGAGGGGTATTTAAAACAGAGTTGATAGTTCTAAAGAGTACTTGGGGATTATGTAGGTTTTTTGAGACAATATCAGAGAGATATTTAGTTTTCTCAAGCTTAACTGTTTTCTGATATTTGCACCAGGTATCTTTTAAAATTGCATAGGACACTTGCAATCTATCCTTCTTCCATTTGCGCTCAGCCTTCCTACATTCTCGTCTCGCAGCACGAGTGATCTCGTTTAACCATGGCTCTGATTTAGCTTTCGTTTGCTTAGTCTTGAAAGGAGCAACATTATCCAAAATTGATTTTGAAAGAGAGAGAGAGAGAGAGAGAGAGAGAGAGAGAGAGAGAGAGAGAGAGAGAGAGAGAGAGAAGAGAATGTAGTTAAGGTCAAAGTGTCAGCTGTGATAATATAAGCTCTTTGTGTCTGTGTTTGTGTGTGTGATTGTGTGTGTGTGTGTGTGTGTGTGTGAGAAAGACATACTGTATATACTTTTTAGCAACATAATAAACAAAAACGCAGATATCCAGACTGCTCAGTGCTGTTTCAGATTTTATTTAGTGTGGATGTCCTGCTGTCACTGTAACCACCACCCACCTTAATGTCTGCAGTTTGCAGTGAGGACTAGACAGTCCTTTAGAGAGAAGCTGAACTCCAGAATCTCCAAGGTCATTGGAACTCAGGTCTAATTCTATCAGAGGGTTTGGAGACTGAAGAATAGTAGCCACAATTCCCCAGGTTTTATCTGTGAGCTTGCAGTCAGCTAGTCTGCAAAACAACATTAAAAATGTAAGATATGTGAATGACCCAAAATGTGTTGTTTCAGAAATGATTTACAGATGTCTGGATATCCTATTGTCACTGTATCTACCACATACCTTAATGTCTGCAGTTTGCAGTGAGGACTAGACAGTCCTTTAGAGAGAAGCTGAACTCCAGAATCTTCAAGGTCATTGGAACTCAGGTCTAATTCTATCAGAGGGTTTGGAGACTGAAGAATAGTAGCCACAATTCCACTGGTTTTATCTGTTATCTTGCAGTCAGCAAGTCTGCAAAACAACATTAAAAATGTATGATATGTAAAGGATCCAAAAGGTGTACAAATGTACAACACTTTGAAATATGACATTTTAGGATTATTGTGCTTTATTAGGGGCTGATACAAATCCATTTTATTTCAAAAGTGTCTAACAGATGAAAATGACATTGTCTGTTAACTGATGACATAGAAAAGCTGACTTATCTGCCACAGAATATGATTTTAATATTATTGAAAGCATAGATTGATGATATATAATGACTTTGTAAGCTGATGTAAGTTGCCATGGCGCCGCTGGGTTGGTCGCCTTTCTGTCGGCTCCTAATAGACTGTGTTTTTACTTAATTTTTTTCTGCAATTTTATGGAATTTATTTACCCCTGCAACATTTGGCATTATAGCGTGTGATCGACTGACGCTGATTGACATTGGTTCGCAAAGTAATGAAGGACTTTTGGATAACTTTTCTACTGTTTCAATGTGGCCGAGTGAGATTCTTCGGAACGCAACAGAACGCAACAACTTCAAAAGACGCCGCAGGCCAAAACATCGCGGAAAAAGAGCTGGAGTGAGAAACAGGCTTAGAGTGCGGGCCCATCGACCATCACTGCCTAGCATCTTGCTTGCCAATGCCCAGTCTTTGGAGACAAAGCTGGATAACATGAGGGGAGGCTGAAATACCAGAGGGACATACGGGACTGTAACCTTTTTTGTCTTACCAAGACATGGTTAACTCCCACAGTCCCGGACCATGCAATTCTGCCTGCTGAATTTCTTTCGATATATAGAATGGACAGGACAGCTGAGTCTGGCAAATCTAAAGGAGGCGGCGTGTGCAACATGGTCAACAAAAACTGGTGCGAAAGCAGGAACATAACGGTGTTATCCAGGTACTGCTCACCTGACCTGGAATTCATCACGGTGAAATGCAGACCGCATTATCTCCCGAGGGATTTCACATCGGTCATTGTGACCAACGTCTACATCCATCCCCAATCAGACACCGACACAGCATTGGCCAAGCTGCACGAAACTCTCAGCAGACACCAGAGTGACAACCTGGACGCAGCATTGATAGTGACAGGTGATTTCAACAAGGCCCGTCTCAAAAAAAGTGATGCCGAATTTTTACCAGCATATCACATGCAACACTAGAGGAGAGAGGACACTTGATCACTGCTACACCTTGTTCAAGGATGCCTATAAAGCTCAATCACAACCTCCTCTCGGTAAATCAGATCATGCTGTGATATTTCTCATGCCGAAATACAAACAACGGCTAAAACTAGGGAGGGGTGTTATTTCATGAAAATGTTCAGATTCAGCTTTTGCCCAGATTTTCCAATGCTACCATGTCTTAGGAATACATTTATGTGAAAAAAATCAAAATCCACCCCGAAAACCCCCCCTACCCCAGAAATTACTTTTTCAACCCTCGGAATGCCTGTTTTTTGCTAATTTTCTATGGTTCCACTTGTTTTATGAAGTACAAAGTAAAAATATGTTCATGCTGGATCATTTAATGGCATTCCATGGGGCATGCTGTACTGGAATTGTATTTTGTGCTACAAAAGGTCAAATTTCAAGGTCATATTCAAGGTCAAAGGTCGTCAATATGGTCTGAAATGCCTATTTTCAGCCAATTTTCCAAGGTTGCTCGTGTTTTATGAAGTACAGAGTAGAGATATATTAATGATGGTATTTTATGAGCCCTACCATTCTGTAAGTGAACAGCAAAATGTGTAGAGTAAGTGCTATTAAAGGTCAAAGGTCACATAAATGGTCTAAATGGCTATTTTTGCAGTTTCAGAGTAGAAAGGTTAATTAGTTTGTCTACTTACTGTATGTGGTAGGCCATGTCATGTGAATATTTTCAAGGTCAAGGTTACTACTTGTAAAATTATCTTTTTACACCACTTGAACTGATCATGGACTTTAAGTTGGTACTTCAAAGTGTCATTATGGCCACAGGGATTAAAGATTTATCTGAAAGTATAGGTAGGCTAGTCTGATTCAGCAAATTTCTGGGTAAGACAATTCACAGAGTTTGGGATCTGAACTATGAAATATAAATTAGCCTATGCCAGATTTGATTTGTCCTACATTGATGGACATACAGAGACACTTAGAAGGACTTTGACATTTATTTGCTACTAGGCCTACATTTTAGCTATTGTATGCTGCATGCGGGAGCGTGTCTATGTTCCCACAGCTCTATGTTCCCACAGCCCTATATATTTTTTCTTTCTCTCTTCAAAGTCAGGTACTATAGACCCACATTTCTACCCCTGCCTGGTAGACCCCCTACGTAAGTTCAAGCAAGATTCAATCTTTGGTATTATTTGCTCTCAATGGTGCCTTCCAGGTAATGGGATTTAGTTTTGCATCCACATTCCACAACGATCTTATATTCATCCACCTCAGTGATCATTTTTGAAATCGTCCTCAGCAATCATTTTTGGAATCAGTTTCAGAATTCTCCATTCTAATGTGAACGGAAGGGCTAACTGGATAAATATTACCTGTGTTGGTGTAAATATGCCCTTATCGGAGCATATTGCTGTGGGAAAATAGGGTCTAGGTTTTTTTTTTAATCATTGTAATGTGAGAGCATGGGGCTGTGGGAACATAGGGTCCAATTTCCCAAATTTCCTAAGAAATGTGGGAACATAGGGTTGTGGGAGCATAGGGCTGTGGGAACATAGAGCTGTGGGAACAAAGAGCTGTGGGAACATAGAGCTGACCCCCTGCATGCTCATTTTGCCAAATAAATGTTTGAGAAACTTTCATATTTGACTTATTGTCAGATTTCCCTAGGATTTGAACTAAGCTAGTTGTAAGTTGAAATGAATACTGTAGCTATATTTGGAATAACATAGTTAATTTTCACCAAATTCATTGATGGAGATATATGCAAATATCTGTCTTCACAATTATAGGCAGTCAATGTATTGCTCTCTAATGGTGTATACATTGCAGAACAACCAGTGGTCTTTTAGAGCAGAGGCAAGAATCTTGGCCGACCATAGACCTAGATCGCTGCACCTTTCCAGCTCTTGCCGGGCGAAGAAGGCATATCATCAATTCAATGATGTCCTTCTTCCTTGGCAAGATACCATTTGGAAGATCAGAAGCCTTCAAATAGCTTTTTTGGTCCTTGACCGCGTTCCATAAACACCAGATGCCATTGTTAAGCTATTGTCTTTCCTGCACATGTGAAACTTCAGTTATGATGGAAGAGGGTTTTGTCAATGAACAATAAACCCCATCACATCACTGTTTTCCAAAAGCAAAGTATCAATATGAAGATCTGATTTAAAATCATTGCCATTCACAAACATCTTTGCCAATTTAACGACAAAACTTCATCTATGTAGCGACTTCGGTGATTTTTTTTGCCGAATCTGGCGACTTTTAAAAACTCGTCTTTTAAGTGACATAACCTCATCTAGTAACTTTGGTCACTTTGGTCCCTTTCATTTTGTACACCACAGTATTATAACACAATAACAACATTTATTATTTGAAAAAGTGTGAGAATATTTTGTTATATTATTATATATTTTTTTCTTTTTAATTTGGAATTCGTCACGTTTGTGACCTTTGATTTTACAAAATATGACCTTGATGTTTGACCTTTTATAGCACAAAAAACATCCTACTATACACCATAACACAGAAAACCATTGAATGACCCCATCTTGAACATAATTCATGCATTGTGCTAGAACAACCATTTAAAGATGGCGAAAAACACATTTTTGTGACCTTTTGACCTTTAATATGACCTTGACATTGTAGTTATATAGTTTAAAGTACTACTGTGATATAACATGACACATGTAAGATCATTAAAAGGACCATATTGAACATATTCATATGTAGTACTGGGACAACAGGGGGAAAACTGTCATAATAGGCGAAAAATGCCCATTTTTTAGGTGGAAAAAGTAATTTTTGGGGTAGGGGGGGGTTTTTGGAAGATATTTTCAAAAAATTTACACAGGAGTGTTGGAAACACATAGCAGCATCAGAAAATCAGGGCAATTGTGGTATTTGGTATTTACACCCCTCCCTACTAAAACAAGAACCTCCAGCTGTGCGAGAGATCATGCACTGGACAGAGCAATCCGAGGCCACACTCCAGGACGCGCTTCGCATCGTAGACTGGGATGTGTTCAGATACAGCTCATATGACATCGACGAGTTCACAGAAACAGTTGTGGGGTTTATCGGAAAGCTGATTGAAGACACCGTCCCCAAAATCACCATCAAAACATACCCAAACCAGAAGCCATGGGTAAATCATTCCATCCGCGACGCCCTGAACAAACGCACAGCTGCCTACAACTCAGGCACTCTGTCTGGTGATATGGAGGGGTACAAAGAGGCCTCTTACAATCTGCGCAGGATGGTTAAAGAAGCGAAGAAAAACTATGGACAAAAGATTCAATCGCAATTTGAGCAGTCTGATACTAGAGGAATGTGGCAAGGACTAAGGGAAATGACGGACTACAAAGCGCCCAGATCCACCATCGTGAATGCAGATGCAACTCTGGCTGATGACCTGAATGCTTTCTATGCGCGCTTTGACACAGAAGGGGCGGATATCTCCCTGCAGCGCGATGTTCGCGGGTTGGGCACACAGTGCGACAATACTGCGCTCACTCTGTCAGAACACGAAGTGCGTAGAGCATTCAAGAACGTGAACACCAGGAAGTCAGCCGGCCCTGATGGAATTCCAGGACGAGTTTTCAAAGCCTGTGCGGACCAACTTGCACCGGTGTTTACAGACATATTTAACCTCTCACTAACCCTGTCCATAGTGCCTTCATGTTTTAAAAATCAACAATTGTTCCTGTGCCAAAGAAGTCAAATCCAGCATGCCTTAATGATTACCGTCCTGTTGCTCTAACACCAATTGCAATGAAGTGCTTTGAAAGATTAGTCAAGAACTACATCTGCTCCATACTGCCACAAAGCCTTGATCCTCTCCAGTTTGCCTATAAGCCTAATAGATCTACAGATGATGCCATCAATTACATTCTACACACTGCATTAACTCATCTTGATATCAATCATAAGAACTATGTGAGAATGTTGTTTATAGATTTCAGTTCAGCATTTAATACCATCAAGCCTGCTATTCTTATAAACAAGCTCAGGGATCTTGGAATGCAGTCTACTCTGTGCAACTGGATCTTCAGCTTCCTCACTGGTAGACCTCAGGTGGTACGGGTGAGTGACCATATATCTACATCTATTACCCTCAACACAGGGGCACCACAAGGATGTGTTTTAAGTCCTCTATTGTACTCCCTGTACACATATGACTGTAATGCTACACATAATTCTAACATCATTGTTATGTTTGCCGATGACACAGCAGTTGTTGGTCTCATTTCAAACAACAATGAACAGCCATATTTGGAGGAAGTAGAGCGATTAACATGCTGGTGCCAGGACAATAATCTACTCCTAAATGTTTCAAAGACGAAAGAGATGGTCATTAACTTTGGACGTAGTCAACAGAGAGATTATCACAAATTTAACATTAATGGCTCTCATGTGGAGAGGGTGGAGAGTTTCAAGTATCTTGGTGTCCATTTCACTGAACACTTCACATAGACCAGGCATGCAGATTCCCTTGTTAAGAAGGCTCCTCAGCGTCTTTTCCATCTAAGACGACTGAAAAATTTTAAGCTACCTCAACATCTGCTGAAGAACTTCTACAGAGCCACAATTGAAACTTGTTCTAACAGGGAATTTAACAGCATGGTATGGAAACACAGCAAGATCGGAGAGCTCTGCAAAGGGTGGTGAGGTCAGCTGAACGATCCATGAGGACTAAACTACCTAATCTGGATGACCTCTATGTCAGGAGATGCAGATTAAGAGCGAGAAAAATAATCAAAGACACCAGCCATCCTAACCATAGCCTCTTCTCAGTGCTGAGGTCTGGCGTTACAGGAGCTTGAAAGCAAGAATTGAGAGGTTGAGGAAAAGTTTTTATCCTCAAGCTATTCGTACTTTGAATGAGGACCACAACGCATAATGACAATTTTCTTGTATATACTTAACTATCACTTTCAGATCTTTCTTTATTTTTTTTTATATTTAATTAATTGAAGCACACAGTCATTGGAGGCAGTGGACCAAGCATTTCACTACAGATTGTACTATGTATTTATTTGTATGTGACAAATAAAATTTGATTTGATTTGATTTGATTTGATTTGATGACCTTCCCATCAGAAACCCACCTTGCCTTTCTGCAACACCTCACAGCTGGGATGAGTCTCCTGCGTCCCTCATCTGATGTGTTGTATTTCTTCAGGTCAAACTCATCCAGCACCTCCTCAGACATCAGAAGCATGTGGGCCAGTGCTGAACAGTGTGCAGGAGACAACTTCTGTTTGAAGTTCTTTGATGACAGGAATTTTTGAATTTCTTCATTCATGGAATGATCATTCAATTCAGACAAACAATGGAAAAGATTGAGGCATCTTTCAGGTGAGTGACCTTCTCTATTGAGCTCCTTAATGTACCGACATGTTTCCTCAATGCTCTTAGATGTGTTGTGTATTTTGTTCAGAAGACCTTGCAGAAGTCTTTGATTGTTCTCCAGTGAGATGCCCATGAGGAAACGAAGGAAAAGATCCAGATGTCCATTCTTGCTCTTCAAAGCCTCATCCACTGCACTCTTAAGTAATACATGAATGTCAGTCTTCCAACCTAGTGTGGACTGAAGAGAAGATAAAAATGATGTATCCTGCTGATTCTCATGTTCTTTACTGATGAGGTGTTTAAGTGGCTCAAGGTTCCCAGTCACATATGAGTGAAACGCAAATAAAGCTGCCATAAACTCCTGGATGCTCAGATGCACAAAGCAGTAAACCTTCCCCTTTTGAAAGATTAATTCTTCCTTGAATATCTCAGTGCACATGCCAGAGTACACTGAAGCTTCACTGACTTCAATGCCACACTTGTTCAGGTCTCCCTGATAAAACATGAGGTCTCCACTCTTTAGGTTGTTGAAAGCCAATTGTGCAAGCTTCAGTAAAATTTCTTTCTGAGATATCAGGAGTTTCTTTTTATCTGTGACAGTTCCCCTCTGATATTTCTGATCCCTCCTTGTGGTCTGGATGACCAAGAATTGTATGAACATTTCAGTTAGAGTTTTGGGAATGTCTTTCATGTTTTTCTTTCCCAGCATCTCCTGAAGCACAGTGGCAGCAATCCAACAGAATACTGGAATGTGGCACATGATGTGGAGACTCCTGGATGTCTTAATGTGTGAGATGATTCTGTTTGCCTGATTCGTATCACTGATTCTCTTCCTGAAGTACTCTTCCTTCTGTGGATCGGTGAATCCTCGCACTTCAGTAACTTGATTAATAAACTGGGTAGGAATTTGACTGATTGCTGCAGGCCGTGAGGTTATCCAGATGAGTGCAGAGGGAAGTAGAGCTCCTTGAATGAGGCTTGTTATCAGTACATTCACGAATGAAGTTTGATTAACATCTGTTAAGCTAATGTGCTGTTCAAAATTCATTGTCAACCGACTCTCATCCAAACCATCAAAGATGAACACAACCTGACAGTCTTTATATTTATCATCATTGAGCTCCTTCAGCTCAGGGTGGAAGTCAAGCAAGAGCTTGTGAAGACTATACTGCTCATTCTTGATTAAATTCAGTGCACGGAAAGAAAGGGGAAACATGAAGTCGACATTCTGATTGGCTAACCCATCTGTCCAGTCAAGAATGAACTTCTGCACCGAGACTGTTTTCCCAATGCCAGCAACACCTTTAGTCATCACAGTTCTAATGTGCTTCTTTTGTCCAGGCAAGGATTTGAAAATGTCATTGCAGTTGATTGGTGTGTCTTCTGTGCTTTGTGCTCTGGATGCTGACTCTATCTGACAGACTTCATGCTCCTTATTCACCCCTTCACTCTCTCCCTCTGTGATGTAGAGCTCTGTGTAGATCTCACTGAGGAGTGTCTGAGTTTCTGATTTGATGATGCCTTCAGATACCTTCTCAAACCTCTTCTTCAGACTGGCTTTATGGTTAGCTTTAACTCCTCTCAATACTTCTGCATCTGTTTGGAATAAACAAAGAATAATTTGAGACACTTACATATACTTAATATGCAACACTTGAGATTTGCGGTTTAGAACACAACAATTATGTGGCCAGTTGAAGCACTATAGGCCTTTTCAGAATGTTTGTAAACAAGGGGTGCTGAGATACTTCCGGTCTTACATTAATAAATTCGCCTTTATGAATTATTATTTTGCAAAACGAGATAATAACTACTCACTGTTAAATCTAAAGACATAGGTTTTATAACCAGAAATTAAACTTGTTGTGTTAATACGATCTCTACACCTGTTACCCACTTAGCAACCGAATTAGGCTAACCGTTATAAACAGGGACGTCAGTGGGCTTAGCTTGCTAGCTACAATGCTAGATTAGCTTAACAGACCAAGCAGGGAATACTTGCCTGAAATCAATAAGTCTGGGGTTTATGACTTTATTTTGTTAAAAAGAGAGAAGAAATGATGACAGTTCATTCTGAACGTAGGTTTTGTGACCAGAAAATACACCCGTTGTGATATGTATCCATACTCCATACCCGTTGACACCCAGGTAGCGTTACTACCGAGGTAGCAAACAGACCGGCGCCGGTCTACCATGCTTGCCATAAGGCCAGGTTAGGAAGGGATCTGCCGATAAAGTTGTTCACAAATTAATTCAATTCAATTCAATTCAATTTTATTTGTAGAGCGCACAAATACAGTACATTGTCTCGCGGCGCTTTACAGACAGTACGGGAAGCATCCATGAGAATCAGGGGCAAGGAAAAACTCCCTCGCTTTGTAAATAATTTGTTATGTAGGAAGAAACCTTGGGCAGATCCACGCCTCATGGACTCAGCCTACCTGCCTGGGGCCTAATAAAGTATCTGTAAAGTCTGATGCATAGATTGACCATGGTTGACACAAAACAGTATGAGTACTGAATGTAGTCAGATATGATATGCACATAGTTTGTGTGACAGTCTGGGCCAAGGGATGGAGTCAGTAGTTGGAGTGTGGGATTAGTCAGTAATTGGAGTGAGATCAGAGTTCATTGGGTGTTGGTCGCCATCTAAGTAGTGGTCATCACTAAGTCATTAATAAGTCATTAATAAGTTCGGCATTTTTGTTTTGTAAAAAGGATACGATAAATGTGTTAGAAATAACTGTTGAATATGAAAGATCCAGGTTTTGTAACCAGAAAATACATATTTGGTGAAATAGGATGTATACTTTTGACTAGTGTTTCATTGACAACTTTTGCCTTTTGCCACCCAGAAGAGCGGGTGACGTCATGGTAAATTGGTCTATTTACCATTCAACTCTTTGAACCATTAAACTCATACTAGGCAACATTTTATGCTGTTTTAAAGTTCATTCAACAGCGTCATAGTGACTAAGTGGCTCATTATGGGGTGAATGAAGCCTCTATCTGCAGGCTCTCTCTCACATGGAGCTGCAGTTACAAGCACTTAGAAGCATGAGCCAGAGAAAACATTAATACTCTTCCATCATTCAGCTTGTGTCACCTGTCACTTAAATATTAAAATTCTCACATCCATATTACTGGTCTGTCAATTCATTAAAACTACCTTACTGACTTTGTGTACTACTATACTACTACTAGGAACTTTGTACTGCTTTTCTTTTCTTTTCTCCCCCTTTTTTTCCCTTTTTTTGTCAGTTTGTCATCAGTTTTTGCAACTGTCAAATGCAAAAGACACTTGAAGCTAATAATCATTATAAAATTATACATTAAAAAGTAAACAAATCTTCTGCTGTTGTTTTATGTGAAGTTCCTCTCAATTACACTTCCTGAAAGTAGGCTCTTTTATAGCCAGGCGAACGCCGCCTGCTGGCTCCGCTCCGCTCATTTCATTTCGTTCCTCCAGTCAGTCAGGGAGAGCTACAACGGAGTTTATTTTTCACTGACATACAGTAGATCCATGTGGGCCAGACTCAGCAAACAGAGTGAGAAAATGAAGCCACCATATTGTGCCCAGACATCACTAACCTTGAGTTAAGATAACAAAACATTTTTTATATGCTTTTTAAACCAAGTGTAGCAAAATGTTCCAAAACATTGCATAGCGCCCTCTAGAGAGGAAACCATTGTCAATGGAGATGTTTCAGACGCAAAGTGTGAAACGATGTGAAAGCAGATGATCATATCAGGCTACTTCTTTTATAAATCAGCAAAACCCTCAAACATCTGTAGACACAACAATACTGAATCCTTCTATTACCTTGTGTGCTCCTTGTATGTGGTGTGTGTTCAGTCTGCTGGTCTCTACTGCTCTCTGCCATGTTTCTGTGTTCATCATCATTCAGAGGAGGCAGAGGGTCTGAAGACCGGAACACACTGCAGAGACAGAAAGACACACAAGAAGAACAAAATGTATTGTATGTTAATATATACAGTATTAAAGGTGACACACACTGGATAAATGAATGATTTAACTTAAGGGCGTGGCTAGCAATGGAGAACATTCAGGGCTATAGCCCTGAAGTTAGAGTCATCTTTTTGCTGGGGTTTGGGGGTGTCACCCCCTAGAAAATTAGAAAATTTTGAAAAATGGGCTGGTGGAACATGCGATTTTAACATAGTTTTAGAAAGAAAAGAACGGAATTGCCATGAGTCAACATTAATGTCTGCATGTTGATATTTAGATGTTTAGCCTATTAAAGAAAGAGCCTGAAAAGGCTGTACAACATCTGCCAAAGTGCACCACATCCATACTGTCCATCTCAATAGGTGGCAAGCTTTTTGACTTGTTTGACATGTTGCCTGAAATGGTTTTGTTCGTTCCATGCCGGCCAATTGTTTAATTTTATGCATGATCCGCATTTCCAAAACTAGAATTTAAACCCTTTCTGGCTATGCGAACCTTATCTTATGATCATATACAGTATATACAGTATAGGCTATGAACCTAAGTTAGTTCGAAAATTTAGGCCATCATGAATGAATTAGGCTAATTAATCATTATATTTGTAACACGTGAGTGTGTGAGATGTGATAGCGAAGCACAATCAATCACTCATTTTGTGCATGCGCTTACAATCTCATGCATGCTTTTATAAATGTGCTTCTCTCATCTCAAGAAATGGATGGCCCTTAACTTAAGCCTACTCTGTTTTAGCA
This sequence comes from Sardinella longiceps, assembly GCA_027497455.2. Classification (NCBI taxonomy): domain Eukaryota; kingdom Metazoa; phylum Chordata; class Actinopteri; order Clupeiformes; family Clupeidae; genus Sardinella; species Sardinella longiceps. Next base: position 27,347,292 of record JAODXP020000033.1, on the reverse strand, counting down.
AGCAGAAGACGCAAGGAAACATTGTAACAGGTGCTAGTGGTTCTGTTCAGCCTATTTGTAAATGTTAGCAATCGGTTGGTTCTTTTTTATAGTGAACTGATCAAAAGCCTTGATCTCGTGTAACGGAGGCCAGCTAGCGCGGCTAGCTCGGTGGTAGTGTGTAAATCCTCATCACCCAATTCCATGGGCGCTTCTAACACGCTGAGTTAGAAGCTCGGGCTTTTAGCTCAGTTGGTTAGAGCGTTCCACTCCCACGCCGGGAGTTTGTAGCTTGCGGGGTGGCGGGTTCGAGACCCGTGTGCGGTGCGGACCGCCACCGGCTACACTCGGAACTATTGGCCTACATTTGATTATGTCAAAAGGAGGTTGGACAAATAGATACAACAACAAACTCTCAAAAACAAACACACTTAATGCCGCACTTAATGTCCGAGAGGGATGTGAATGCCCAAACTATCGGAAAAGCCTAGCCTGCAGATTTGGGGGTCAGCTGACTTCACAGCCTGTGATGTTTGGCTGTTGCGTTGGATTCCTCTTATGTTTGAAGTCAGTAGGATGCAGCCTTACACTCTATAGGCTATGACTGGGCTCTGTTCAGCAGATGAAACAGCCAAACTTTTTCTTGTGGATAAAAACAGGGGCTGCGTAATTTGGTGATGTGGTGCACTTTGTGCATAGAGAAAGACATTGAATTTGCAACAGAGGCAATTTTGTATACATTTGTCAGATCTGATTTATGGCTGTTGGCAGCTTAATGCAAGTAGGCTAGTCTCCTCTTCTTCATCATTAGCATGTCATGTTTTTTTTTACTTAACGGCAGAGATCAGGGGCTATTCTTGGGAGATTTGGGGGTACAGCCTTGAATGCCCAGGTCTAACAATGCCTTATTTAAGACTGGATTGTGAAAAAAATGAGGCAACTTAATATTAGATACAAGTGTGAAAGGAGATCATTTTGTCTTTTCACCTCATTCTGTGGCCATAATATTGCATGCACCTTGTGTGTGTGTGTGTGTGTGTGTGTGTGTGTGTGTGTGTGTGTGTGTGTGTGTGTGTGTTTGTGAAAATTTCTCATTCAAATAAACTCACTTTACACTTGATGAGACTGGTTCTCTGCTGAAATCAGGCCCATAAGGCATGGATTTATTACTCTTCAGAGACACACAGCTGGGCACTGGAGATGGAGGTCTGGGGATCCTTGGGCTTGGGAGAAATCAAGACAATTGAATTCAATTTCTTCACAAATAATCTTGTTCAGATCCAATATAACAATGCAGAATAAACCAGAAACAAAAACACAAGAACTCACTTTGCTCCTGATGGTACTGGTTCTTTGCTGAAATCAGGTCCATAAGGCATGGACACATCACTCTTCAGAGACACACAGCTGGGCACTGGAGATGGAGGTCTGGGCAGCTGGGGGCTATAAACAACTACAATTACTTTAACATGATGACATCCATGGACATGCTAACAATTAAAGAATATCTACAGGATAAACTTTATATATTATTTGCAGGGTTCTTAAATTGTACTTTAATCCAGGATCTTGTGATTTTGATATCAAGGCAAATGAGTAAATGTCTGTGAGCTATATGAATAACAGAATAACAGAAATAACAGAATGTATTGAGAAGTTTAAGAGAGAGAGAGAGAGAGAGAGAGAGAGAGAGAGAGAGAGAGAGAGAGAGAGACACTCACCTTGTACTGTTTTGTGTTGATGTATTTTTCATGTTGACAGGGTCCTCCATTTTCTTGTGCGTCTCCATGGTGACACAGCTGATCGCCTCACTTAGGCCTGCTGCTTCCTCAGCCTCTTCACTCATTTCAGAGAGATACTGTGTCTCACTAAGACACAAACACACACACACAAATCTCAACTGAGGCACACTGTGTCTCACTGAGGACACACAAACACACACACACACACACACACACACTGAAATTTCATTTCAGATGGACACTGTGTCTCACTAGGACACAGACAACTCACACAAATCTCATATCATAAGGGACACACAGAAGGGACACACAAGCACAGAGATATGAACTACTGACCATCATTACAGCACTAGAGAACAAACAGTAATCATACTACAGAATACTGACATTGTTTGTGATGGTAAATTAAACCCAACTACATTTACACTGCTACTGTGACAATATAAATTTGGTGGTGTAACGCACGTGTCGTTTCAGTTCATTTATTAGATGAGGACAAACTGCAGTGATAGTAGATGTAATGGAGGCCAGCTAGCGCGGCTGGCGCGGCGGTAGAACGTGTAAATCCTCATCACCCAATTCCATGGGTGCTTCTAACACGCTGAGTTAGAAGCTCAGGCTTTGGCTCAGTTGGTTAGAGCGTCCCACTCCCACGGCGGGAGTTTGTAGCTTGCGGGGTGGCGGGTTCGAGACCCCTGTGCAGAGCGGACCGCCACCGGTTACATTGGTGCTGTGACCCGGATGGGAGTGAGGATTTGGAGGGTGAGTGTAACGGAGGCCGGCTAGCTCGGCGGTAGTAATTCTACTTGCACTGACTTGTCAGTCATAATCATTTCAGTTCATTTATTTGATGTTGAAATAATTAGTTTAATTCAGATCATGAAGCAGTGGCGATAAACCCAATTAATGTAAACTTGGACATCTGTACCAAGTGTGTCGGTAAAGGGTGTCAATCTGCGATATGCGCTAGCAGTGAACCCTGCGTAGCTTTGATGCGTCCTCTGATGCAGGTCTAAAGTTTAAATTCTGTACTTTCTTTCTGACTGAATTCTGACAGTCAATTTGACAAAACATATAAAAAAAAATAAAAGCAATAAAAAAACCTCAAAGGTAAGGGCACTACTTCTAACAATAATAACATGAGTTATAAAGAGGCGCACACACAACTTATGTTATACCATTGATTAAAAAACAAACCTTGACCCTGATGTTCTGGCTAATTACAGACCTATATCCAACCTTCCTTTTATATCCAAAATTCTAGAAAAAATTGTGTTCAAACAAATTTGTCGCTTCCTAGACGAAAACAAAATCCAGGAAGTCTTCCAATCAGGATTTAGAGCTAATCACAGCACTGAAACAGCCTTAGTTAAAGTCTTCAACGACCTCCTTCTTTCCATGGACAATGGTAATGTATCCATATTAATCTTACTTGATCTTAGTGCAGCTTTTGACACCATTGACCACGATATCCTACTACACAGACTCGAACATACGATAGGCATTAGAAATTCAGCACTAGCTTGGTTCAAATCCTACCTCACTGATCGATACCAATTTGTACATGCTCACAACGTCTCATCTTATCATGCTAAAGTTAAATATGGCGTTCCGTAAGGCTCAGTACTGGGCCCCTTACTATTCTCTCTATATATGCTACCTCTGGGTGAAATCATTAGGAAACATGGCATTGCATTTCACTCATACGCAGATGATACACAGCTTTATCTCTCTATGAAGCCTAGCGACTGTACTCCGACAACCAAACTTAATGCCTGTCTTGAAGACATTAAAGTTTGGATGTCAAAAAATTTCTTATGCTTGAACTCAGATAAAACTGAAGTTATGATGATTGCCTCTAAACAACTGAAGGACACCTCGCTTCACCATCATAGCTCACTTAGCAGTCCTACACTCTCATTTAGCTCACAAGTGAAAAATCTGGGGGTACTTATTGATCAAGACCTCTCCCTGAATAGCCATGTAAAGCACATTTCTAAAACATCATTTTTTCACCTTAGAAACATTGCTAAGGTTAGGAAGTTCCTGTCTTTTGAGGATGCTGAAAAACTTATACATGCATTTGTTACCTCCAGACTCGACTACTGCAATGCTCTGTTCTCAGGGTGCAGTAACACCTGCATTAAAAGTCTACAGCTAATCCAAAATGCAGCAGCTAGAACACTCACTAGAACTAAGAAATATGAACATATTTCTCCCATTCTAGCATCTCTACACTGGCTTCCTGTCAAAAGTCGAATTGACTTCAAAATCCTTCTCATGACGTATAAGGCACTTAATGGCTTAGCTCCTGCATATATTACAGATTTACTTGTTCCATACCATCCAGCAAGACCTCTGAGATCTCAAAATGCTGGCCTCCTTGAAAAAAGTGACTATATCTAAAACTACAATTGGGTGAAGAGCTTTTGCCTATCGAGCACCTCTTCTATGGAATTCTATTCCTCCCTACATTCGCGAAGCGAACACTCTCAATACCTTTAAGTCTAGACTTAAAACCTTCCTTTTTGACATTTCCTATAATTAGGAGTGGGCCATGGCATATCACCACTCCTCTTGGGCTTTCTTGGGAGGGCTACCTCTGCTGTTTTTCCAAGGCGGCCACTGACCACCCCCTTCTGGGTTGGTGAGATGCCATGTACCATACCTTAGTTATGCTGCGATAGCCTAGTGCTGCCACCTTCTGCACACTTGCCATCCTGTACAACCCTCTTTCTCCTCTCTCTCTCTCTCCCTCTCCTCACTCTAGCTAGATTATATGACACATATCATGAAGTGATATCCTCCTAGATTGGCCTAATCCTCTTGTTTCTGTTTCTCTTTGCTTCTCTTGCCTCCTCTGCCCCGACGCACTGGCTGAGTGATGAACCTCCCGTACCTCCCTGCCACCAACCCTACCCCACTACGGATGCTGACCAACCTCCCCGGAGCCACACACCATGACCATCCCCCCTTTTCTCTGAGGCCCGTGATGGAACTGGCCTGATGGCCCCCTGATGACCACTACTTAGATGGCGACCAACACCCAATGAACTCTGATCCCACTCCAAATACTGACTAATCCCACACTCCAACTACTGACTCCATCCCTTGGCCCTGACTGTCGCACAAACTATGTGTATATCATCTCTGACTACATTCAGTACTCATACTGTTTTGTGTTAACCATGGTCAATCTATGCATCAGACTTTACGGATACTTTATTAGGCCCCAGGCAGGTAGGCTGAGTCCATGAGGCGTGGATCTGCCCAAGGTTTCTTCCTACATAACAAACTATTTACAAAGCGAGGGAGTTTTTCCTTGCCCCTGATTCTCATGGATGCTTCCCGTACTGTCTGTAAAGCGCCGCGAGACAATGTACTGTATTTGTGCGCTCTACAAATAAAATTGAATTGAATTGAATTGAATTACAGCACTAGAGAACAAACAGCAATCATACAATAGCATACTGACCTTGTTTGTGATATTATAATCCAACTATGTTTACCATACTACTGTGACAATATAAATTTATTGGTATATCCCATGTGTCATTTGTGTTAATTTATTAGATTAGGACAAACTGCAGTGCTAGTAGAGCTGAGACCTGATAGCAACAGGCATGAGTGGCAGAATTCTACTTGCACTGACATTAATGTCAGTCATGATCATTTCAGTTTTATTTGATGTTGATAATTAGTTTAATTCAGATCAT